>JAOQMS010000005.1:33872235-33907859 GCA_027563885.1 Erythroxylum longipes | reverse complement strand
CAGTTAATGTCCCTTTGGAGGGACATTATGTCCGTTAGACGGACCTTCTCGGGTTTGTTTCAGTTCATGTCCCTTTGAAGGGACATTATGTCCGTTAGACGAACCTTCTCGGGATAGTTTTAAAAATATAAAAATTTTGACCCTCTAAATGGAAAAATATCTCTTCGGGGTCTTCACGGAAGTTATAGGAGTCAAATTTCTCTTCAAAACTGTGTTTGAATGGTCTAAATCTGATGTCTTTATCAAAAGTTATGCTTATCGTTTCATAATGAACTGGAGACATGGAGCTTCAATTGTTCTAAAGAAGTCAATTTGTGATTCTGCTGCTGGAATTAGTTTTGGGCTAGAGAGATCCTATGGAAACAACCTTATAGGATGATACATTTACGTCTTTGATATTTACGATCGTCGGGCTCCAGAAACGGGGTCCGACATCGGGGATGGGGAATGAGACAAAAATATCCCCACTTTGAATGCCCCCGCCCCGTCCCGTTGCCATCCGTACATGCAATAGACTCATTTATCATATCAACCAATCCAGCCTCCCTACTGATCCTTAACCTGAGAACAGTACATCATATTTTGATTCTTCACCTTTCCAGAGCAATGCAGTGCCTTTTTAGTGTTGGATTCCAAGATGATGAGGTAGGAGAAAGATCATCTCTAAACCACCTTCCATTGAAGACCCAATATAGACTTACTTCTTTTCCAAGCAACATCCGTGGGTTGGAGGCTCTTTGACTGTTATTAGAAAGAGATCCCTTTGTAGCTTTAGTCACCATGTTTCCATAATTGAAGTTTAGCGGAGATTGAGGCTTTCTCTTCATCTTATGTTTCTCCTTTTGTAGCAATTGGGATTGCCCTCTCTTTTCTCGAACTTGGACCTGGAGTCAAACCTACAGACATTTCATTAGAAATATAAAACACATACATTTTACCTTCTCTCAGTGTTTGAGCTGAGGTGTTCCATAACTTAAAAGATCACTCTCGTGTTGAAGCTCCCTACTTCCAAGGCTTCATCTTTAAAGGTTTGCAAGTTTCTTTCAGTCCACAAGTTATACACAATAACAGAAAGGAGAATGAAGAAGGTATTAATGTCACAATTTCTAAAGGTAGGTGATTGGTTAACCCACATTAAAATGGATTGAAGATTTGTCAGGTGAGGTAGGTGTATTTGGAAGTGGTTTAGTCTGTTTAACTAAACTGTTTTAAAGAAAGGACATTCAAAGACTAAAGGATCAATAGTCTCCAAGTCCGAAACACACAAAGAGCACTGATTTAGGGTGTAGAGGTAAAGAAGTTTGTCCCTTTTCTGCAATATATTCAGGAAGGCTAACCATAGGATGAAGGAACACGTAGGACTATTCCTATTATGCCATGTGTTTATACCAAAGAACTGTCTGATTTGGAGGTCTTATGAAAGTGTATGTAGAAGGATTTGTATACTTGTTTGAAGGGCTATCTAGCTATTTTAAACTATTATCTCTTGAAGAATCATGATGGTATTGTAAAGGTTCTAGGTTACTAATAGTCCCAACTGTTGTCTCCTCCTAACTCCATTCATTATTCTTGATTACTTCAGACACTCTTGTAGTCATAGGAAGCTCCGACCCATTGATCATCCTAGGAGTAGAGTGAGCCATCAAGATACCTCTCGGATGCCAAGGATCTTTCCATAAGAAAGTAGAGTTTCCATTTCCTATCTAAATTTGAATTGGTTCCCAATTTGATCCTTAACGTACGAAGTCTTCCTCCAACTCCACGAACTACAGTTGTTAGGAGAGGTACTCTAGAAAATTTTCCTTTTCAGAATAATTGTGTGAACCTAACTGACCCACAAAGCTTCCTTATCAGTAAACAAAAACTAAATTCTTTTCCCTATCAACATGTTATTCTAAGTAGACAAGTGCTTAATACCTAGACCACCCTCTTTTTTTGATCTACAAATGTCATTCCATTTTACCTTAGCATGAGCTTTTGCCTCCACCTTCCCTGACCATGGAAAATTCCTAAGTTTTGTCTCTATTTCCTTACTAATGGAAGTTGGGAGAATGAAGTGGCTAGACCAATAAACCTGAAAGGTGGAAAGGATCGAAATAACTAATTGCAATCTACCAGCATAAGAGAGATTTTTATAAGTCCATTTGTTGACTCTGGAGTCAATTTTTTCCAACAAGGATAAACAATCCCTCCTAGACAACCGACCTGTTAAAAGAGGAACTCCCAGGTAACGAATGGGAAGCTGACCTCTTTTAAGACCTGACATTAATTAAATATGGTGGGCTATTTTTTCCATATCTGGAGAGACAAAGAAATGATTCTTGGACAGGTTCATTAGCATGCTATAAAATTTGGAAAAGGTTCTTAAGCAATCAAGTAAGATATGGGCCGAGGCTAAGTCTCCATGACAAAACATTAAGAGGTCATCAACAAACAAAAGATGGGTGAGTTTAAGAGCTTTACATCTCCAGTGATATTTAAAGGAATTACTGCCTTCTGTGCAAGTATTCAGGCTCCTTGAGAATAGCTCCATACAACTAATAAAGAGAAAGGGAGATAAAGTGTCCCAATGTCTTAAGCCTGACTTACCTGGAAAGAATTTTGTGGGGGATTCATTGATCAGAATAGCATATGCGGGTGAGGTAATACACTTTCTAATCCAATCAGTAAACTTGAGAGGGCAACCTACAGCTACTAGCACATTCAATAGGAAATCCCAATGGATCAAATCATATGCTTTTTGTAAATCCACCTTGAAAGCACATCTCCTATGGTTGTTGGCAAGATGGTAATTCTTGAAGATCTCTTGGGCCAACAAGATATTATCCCCTATTCGACGGTTCTTAATGAAAGCACTTTGGTTTGGGCTGATGATGTAAGGGAGTACTTCTCTAAGCTTATTAGCCATGATTTTTGCAATCACCTTATAAATAAAGTTACAGTAAGCTATTGGCCTATAATCAACTACTGTGGAAGGATTATCTTTTTTAGGAACGAGAGCGATGAAAGTAGAGTTGATATCTTTGAGTAATCTCCCATGATGGAAAAAAATCTTAGGTAGCCCTAGTAATATCCTCCCCTATTATATGCCAAGTATGTTTAAATAAAACTCCATCAAACCCATCCGGCCCAGGGTCCTTATTAAGATTAAAGGAATTGAGAACATCCTTAATTTCTTGTGTTGAGACTTCAACAATGAGTTTGTTTGTGAGAGTTTTAGAAATCCTATTAGGGAACAATTTTTCCATAAACTCTTTAGAAGGAGGAAGGTCCTTGATATTCCCAATAGTGCTTTGAAGGAAACCTAAGAACTGATTTTGAATCTCTTCTACTTCAACAATTCTAATGCCATTGTTCCCTATTAGAGAATGAATGTTGTTTCTATTCCTATTTGCTAGAATAGAATTATGGAAAAATTTGGTGTTTCTATCCCCCTCTCTGAGCCACTTGATACAAGAAGATTTTTTGTAGAAATATTCCTGATCATCTAAGGCTCTAATCAAGTTATTAATGGCCTCAGTTTCCTTGTCAGCCAGGAGGGGGTTGCTAGGAAAATGTCTCTTTTGATCTTGTATATTGTTAAGAGTTGTTTGACAATTCTCAACTCTACATCTCCTACCTGACCAGAATTAAGCATTTTGAGTGCTTTTCTCACCAGTTTAAGCTTGGCCACTACACAAAACATAGGGGTTCCTTGGACTTGAGTATTCTAGGTCTTCTTTACTATCTAGAGAAAGTTTGGCTGTGAAATTAGGAAGTTTGCAAACTTAAAAGGGGAGGGTCTCTTTGGCATATCAGTTAAGGACCTAATCACTATTGGGGAATGATCTGAAATGTTAGGATTATGGATGACCCCATAAGATCTAGGAAACCTAGAACTCCAGGCAGCATTAACAAGGGCTCTATCTAATTTCCTAGCAATAAGGAGCTCACCACATTGCTTATTGGTCCAAGTGAAATTAGGACCACTAGAATTAAGATCATATAAAGTACAATCCTCAACACATTGCCTAAAATCACTCATGCCAATAATAACCGAGGGACCTATAGTCTCAGCCTCATGAGAAAACAGCATTAAAGTCCCCCGCTATGATCCAAAGATGATTTCCTACTGAGTATTTAATATTTGATAGGGCAAAATAGAGATTTTTCCTATGATTGTAATTGTTAGACCCATACACACAAGTTACAAAAAAGACTGAAGAGCTGTTTATAAGAGTAACCTCCAAGTGTATTAGTTGATCACTAGTGATTTTAGGAACACACAGCAAACAGTTTGGCTTCCAAGCTATTACTAACCTAACGTTAGAACCTTGCTCTAAGTTACTATAAGAAAGCCATCTAGGAAACAAAGAAGAGCACACATCATTTAAAAAGTGGAGTGACTTAATCCGAGATTCAATCAAGCACACAAAAGAAACCGATAATCTCTTAAGAATAAAATTCACTGCTAATTGCCTTTTAGAGTTATTACGACCCTTGACATTCTAAAAAACTAAATTCATAACACTAAAATTCAAAACAAAACCATTAGTTTTGTTTCCTCCTAGATTTCCTACTCTTTCTAATAGTAAAATCCCCCTCTTCTATAATCCTTGGACTATGATCAGGAACCAATTTAGATTTAGAAGGGGAAAGGTTATTACCTGCTTGGCTTATTTCCAGGGGATCAGCATCCTCAAAGTTACCTTTTGGATCACCTAGCTTCTGTTGATCCTTGCATTGTTCAATTATACTTCCAGAAAAACTACTTTTCTTGTCACTCTGCATTGCCATTTCATGAGGTTGACCATTCTGTGGGGTTACTTTATCCTCCCCTTGTTCTATTGGGTTTCTAGAGGCTATACTCTCCTTGTGAATATGTTGTGTCTTTTCAGATACAATCACCTTTCCATTCTTTTGCTGCTGATTTAAACTTGTTTGTATGGGTTCCTTCCCCTTTTCCAATTCATGTTGTAAACCAGTCTTAAAAAGTCTTCTAGTAGGAGCCCATTCTTTTTTCTGTAACTAGTTCTAAGACCTCCATTCATATTCAATCTGTATTTCCTTGAAAGTTATTTCCCCCTCTTCATTATAAGTAGCTAATTGAAACGATGAGGGCCAACTCTTTCCCAATTCCACCTCTACACACATTCTAGCATACAAAATTCTTGACATCTCTGCAGTCTGTGTATCCATTAGGAGAGGGTTACCACTGAGCTAGCTATTCTTCCAAGCCCCTCAGTATTCCAGTATTCCACAGGAATATTATGAAACTTAATCCAAACTGGAGCTACTCAGACCTCTTCCTGTTCCCATCCATTCAAGCTCCATCTCGGTAGGATATGGGTTTTCCTTGGATATGCTAAGGTCCTTTTTTTAGTACTGAGTTCATCCCATCCTCCGACTCAAATTTAAATAAGAAATTGTTCGCACTAGTAATTAGAGTTTCAGTCAATCTAAAAGCTAACCATGATTTGGCCAATGCTCTTTGAACCATTGGATAAGCAGGGCATTTTCCTAAGAAAAACCAAATGAGAGCATGCCGAAAGTGAACTGACCCTTTCTTCACTAATTTTGGTGGTAGGATGATTATGATTTGATCATCCTTGATCTCCGGAGGGTAGTATGTTAACACCTTCTCCATCGATGGTTCCTCCTCTACGTCAGCAACCACTGACTTCCAGGATCTAGGTTTTGTGAATTGTGGGTTTTGGGACGGTTCTGGTTCAGAAAGTGCATTTTTGGTTGGAGAAGGAGGGTGAATGTTGGGGTCTATGTTTTGGTTTCGAGGGGTAGGGTTTTTAGTAGGGGGAGATTGAGAAATGTTAGGTCTAGGAGATGAAGAAACAAAAATTGGGGCTAGGGGGATTCGTGGGGGAGAAGAAGAGGAAGAAGAAGCCATAAGGACAGATGGTTTACACGCTGGTTGTCTCGGAAGTTATGGAAAACTCTCCGCTAATCGCTCGCATCGCTCATCGCTTATTGCTTATTGCTCATCGCTTATCGCTCATCGATCATCACTATCTTCTTCAAATTCCAAGGTTGAAATACATTGCAAAAATTAGTTATTCTTAAATTATTATTAATCAAGAATAATAAAACATGTTTCATAATTACTTTAGGGTGTCAAATCCTTTATTAACCCACTTTACTATCTTTATTAATTCATACTACATCTAAATAGTATCGATTGAGAAACCATAGATAAAGGTCACAAGTAGCATTAAAATATGATGCATGAGATACTTTGATAACTAAGTTCAATAATCAATCATACAATCATCGTAATAAGGATATCCATATATATAAAAGTAATGCTCTATTTAAAATCCTCATTAGTGAGTTAGTTCAATGAACTTATAATGGGAATTTTAAGTTGAAAATCACCTAAAATTTGAATCATAAGGAATTAGAATCCTAGAATCATCTTCAAACTCAAGTAAGGAAACTACTCTAATCAACCTCATTGATTAGAACTAATGTTCTAAGGATTTTGATTACTACAACTTGCTTTGATAAGATTAGATTAAGTTTTTATTAAATAACTAAGACGAAATTCTAAAAGAAGTAAAGAAAACTTTCAAATTAAGTTCTATGTTGATAATCCCATTAGTTATATCAACAAGACAACATTTTATAGGTATAAATGTAACATAGCACTCCTATAGAGCATATACCCGACATACCGAAGGATATTCAGGAACATACTCTACGAAAATGGCATGTTAAGATAGTTAAATCAATTTTTTTAACTTTTAATTCATCTCACATAATATAAAACATTCCAATAATCTTCTTGATGCAATTTTATTCACAAACATATATAATATCAAAAGCCATTACATTTCCAAAATTCACATGTACAATGTACGACAGTTGAAAGATACAATTCTTGAAACAACATAATGAGGACATTCGCAGGTACAACTGATCCCGACATTGACCCATATCTGAATGTAGAAGTTACTTCAACTAGACTAGCTAGATTTCTCCTGAACCTGAAAAACAATGTTGCAATTTTGATGAGTTTCCGAACTCAATGAGTGAACCATCATCGATGTGCTCACTCAAAACAGAAATAAATATATATAACACAGTTCAGTTAGTATCTCACATCATTTATAATCAACTCTCATATATCACATCATTTAGAATTTAGTACCTGATCGCGATATACATCATATTCTAATAAGTCTGTTATGAACACAAAAATTTCATATAATCATTTTAGGATAATCTAGTCATTTATTTCATCTCATTCATATCATCCACATATACACAAACATAACAGATCATTGTATCTACAAAATTCAGTCATTCTTTGCAAATATTCACGTGGTATATGTAAAGATATGGATGCAATGCACATGAGACTACACTTTCATTTTTTATTTTGTTGTGACTGAGTGCCTATTAATTGGCCCATTTCCCTCATGGTTATCGAGCTTATTTCAGATACTGACCCATATCCCTTGTGGATATTGGGCTTATTTTAGGCACTAGCCCATACCCTTGTGGATACTAGGCTTATCTCAGGTACTAACCATATCCGTTGTGGATACTGGGTTTATTTCAGGCTGGTCACTTCGGTCACAACTCCATTATCTAATCGTGCATATCAATGTCATGAAATGCATCGTTTCACATCATGTTCTATCAATCACTTTTATTCAATATGCATAGTCATTTATCACAAACATTGGATCAGAATCTGGGATTCAGCATTCAGTTGAGTATCACTTATTCCATAAACATTTAAATTCACATTTATCATCGGACCTTAGTCCGACGCACAACAATAATGTCAAACTTATTTAGTTAAATTCACATACAATGAGAACTTCTAATACAATCCTGAATAATGATCTCCTCGGACAATTGATGTCCAAAATTATCACAACCAAACCAGTAACAATTCATTATGTCAAAATTAAACAAAAACAATTAAAGCATAGCGAGATACATCGGAGTCAATTCATGATGCATATAACTCAAACAGAAAAGCACATATAATTGAGTTGACACATCTAGGTTGACTCACAGTAAACTCCAGGTGAGATATTGCCATGATGGCTCGACAGTGTTTGGATGTTGTCGATCAACTTGTGCTTCTATATCATACAATACACACATAATCCACACATTACTAAGTTGATCAATTATGTAATTGTTTAACCATACACATATATATGTATTATATTTAATGCATGTTCAATTAATTATCTCGGGTATTTTCCCTTTATTCATATCTCATAATCATGTAATAGCATCTTTCAATCATTATTTAATACCCAATGTCCTCATTCATCATCACTTAGGTTCACTTAAGATCTTATTCAAGCTTAATTGCCTCATATGGGAACACCCTAGCATCGGTTGGTTCACACTTCACTCAAAAGACAACTCTTTTTCTTCATAGTTCTAGCCACGATTGTGTTGTCTCTGCCACGATCTTGACAAAAACATTTTAAGGCTAGCCACAATCATGCTAAAAAGGTCACGATCTTGACAGAAACTTTCTTTTGTCAAGCCAAGATCGTGCTGTAAGGGCCACAATCGTGCCCTGCATTATTCTTCCTTCATCCACGAATTTAACACTTATGCTTCATCAATTCTACTTTAAATTTTTTTCCAAAATTCTTTATCATAAACACAAAATCATTTCATGCCAATTCAAACAGCAATTTCATTTCATTCCCTAATCAAATTCAACTACATATGCCATTCATGAAATCTATAACATCAAATTCATGGCATCAAGCAATTTATTCACTAGGTTATGTCCTCATCTTAAGTCCAAATTACGTCCCAAAGCATCATAATTGTATACCTCATCCTTAATTGGTTCAACCATTGCATAATCAACACATTTTCATGAAAAATCATTGTCCATGATAGTGGCATCCCCTGCTACGATCATGACAGAGACCAATCTCCCATTTATCCTATAGTTTTTTCTAGTTTTTCTCAAGAAAAATTTTTAGGTCAATTTTGTATGACCATTATGACTTAGAAAATGAGGTTTTTAGGCAACAACTTATTCTAATAAATTGTTTCTGTATGTCTTAAGTTTCTAATGACATCAAATTAATGTATTTTGGTTCATTATAGTGTAAGTTATAATCAAAATACTACAGACTATTCTCATACCTCTATAGAACACAAAATTCTCAACTTCAAGCCAAATTTCAAGACCCTTACGGACAGAATTCAATTTAGACTCCTTCATGAACAATGTATCCAAATGTTTCCATTTTACTCTAAATCAAAATTCATTTGATTTGGATATTCACAGATCAAGGTATGTCCAAAATACATATGCATGTTCAGTAAAAACACTACAGTCAACAGATTCCAGCACACTTCATCATCAACCTTACATGCAATTCATCTCCAATAAATCATTATAAAGACATATTCTAACCAAAACGTTTCACAGAAGCATTAATAGGACATTAATAATCATTTTTCTTTTTTTATACTTTCACTAATTCGGACTCTAAGGTCCTCAAAAATTAGGAATTAATACAAGGGTCCTATACAGGAGTCTATCACAGGTAGTATTAGGAAAACGAACATAACTTAACATATAGTCACTATTTTCTCAATCCACTTTCTCACAGAGGTCAAGTTAAGTCCTATATCTACAACTTTAATTCTTTGGATTTCTTCAAATTGGTGCTCTAAGGGTATGAAAAACAGATTGAAAGAGAAAGATGAAATTGAAACCAGAATTTTAACTTACCTTGGTAACTTCTTTCCTTCTCCTCTTCTCTTCCCCTTTTTCTCTCTTTCTCTTCTAATTTTTTTCTCCTTCTCTTCACTTTCACTTCTATTAAATGTTCATTTATTTTCTCTATAAAATTCAAGAAGGTCAACTAATCCATGGGTCACCATTCTATTGGTCAATGTGTCATTTTTCTATTGGTACATATGTTATCCTTCTATTGGCCCATATGTTACTATTCTATTGGTCCATGTGTCTCTTAATTTAGGCTCCACATTTAACTCATTTAAGCCTCCATATGTCACTACTTATAAGGCTATACATTTCTCCAATTGTAAGGCTACATATGTCACCATTATATTGCTCCACATGTCATAAGTCTAAGGTGCCATTTGTGAAAATGTTAAAGGGCCACTTGTTGCAATTATACTCATCCCACTTTTCATCCATTTAACTGAGCCATTTGTCACTTATTCCCAATGCCACATGTTACCATTTCATAGGCCTAATCAACCTAAATTTCCATGTATCAATTTGTCTTGCTCTTTAATATTTTTCTTAGACTAGATGCTCATATCACTTCATCAATTACTTAATTGTAACGATAAATTCCCAATTCACTAATTATAATCCATCAATTCATGTTATCGGTAAGTCAAAATGCAAAACATTGGGAATGCATATTCATATCACATTCATTTTCATTCCATACTCTGAAATATGTCAATTGAGTGCATATACTGTTTTGCGATGTTTTCTAAATCATAATTTATATGTGTAAATGCACCTCGTAAATTCTTAAATGAAATAACCCATGTGATTTAATCTAACAGTTTAATCTCTTAACAATTTTAGGAGGCAGGATATTACAACTCTCCCCCGTTAAGAAATTTCTTCCTTGAAATTCTTACCTAACTGATCAAACATTTGGGGATAATGTTGTCTCATATTTCCCTTAGTCTTTTAAATAGCCTCTTCTCTTGAATGATTTTTCTAATAACTTTTACTAGAGGAATTACTCGAATCCTCAACTGCTTTGTTTGATATCTGACTATTTTTTTACTAGTTCCTCCATATAACTCAAATTACTTATAATCTCAACTTCCTGAGCTGGCAATATATGCCGCAATATATTATCCATATAATGAAAATGCACATTTTAAAGCCAAATATTGATACTCAATACTCATTCATACAACTCATCAACACAATTGCACATTAGTACAATTCATCACTACAAATGCTCATCAATACCAATTATTCATGTTGTCATGTTGTATTTCTTATTTATGACTGTTAAGTTTCCTTTCTGTGTTAAGCCTGCACATTTTTTATAGGTGTGGGTAACAAGTACTGTGGATATCTGAAGATATCAAACTGTGGATACCCAAAGGTATCGAATTGTGGGTATGATAAGGTATCAAAATCACACTTGCATAATCATACTATGCACATATAAGTAATGAATATGTATACAAATCAGTTATGTACATGTAAATTTTCCTTAGAATGTATTATGATTTGGATTTAACCTGTACTTTCTAAGCATACTAACATGAAATACATTACGAATCTAAGTTCTTTTTAGTGATAACGCTAATCTGTAAGCCAATAGATCTTCTTTCTTAGTAATCTCATAAGGGCCAATATACCTAAGGTTCAACTTTCCCTATTATTGAACCTCAACACTCCTCTCTATAGGGTGACACTTTCCAAAATATTTTGTCTCCCACCAATTTCTATTATAGAGCAGTCAATTATAAGAAAATTAATTTGTATATTAAAAGTCTAAAGTAAATGTTGTTAACATGCAATTTCTATACAACTACATTCCATTTCTCATACCTTGATTTTGTAACACAAGCTACTTCAATTGCTTCTGCTAATTATTAAATATTTCATAATATCAAGTACGGCCAGTATCTCAATTCTGGTTTCTCATTCTTTGTAGCAGGTCGATATAGTTGATCGTCATATGTAAAAGTATCATTGTACAATAACAACTTAACATTCTATCTTTGCAGGACAATACCATCAAATTCAAGCACTTAAAGACCTCAGTATTATGCAGGACATATTCATTCATACAAAACAATCAATATCTAATAATAGAACCAAACAAGACAATATATCAATGTTCATAACTCATGTTTCTAATTCGTATCATTGTACAATAACAACTTAGCATTCTATCTTTGCAGGACAATACCATCCAATTCAAGCACTTAAAGACCTCAATATTATGTAGGACATATTCATTCATATAAAACAATCAATATCTAACAATAGAACCAAACAAGACAATATATTAATGTTCATAACTCGTGTTTCTAATTCGACAAAATCAGAGGTCATATCTATTTCGTTTCCAGTAATACATTTTGCATGACATATAATGTGAATATTTTCTAGCATTTTTCAGTCTTGGATTTTGAATTAACCAACAACTTAATGTTAGAGTAGTGCCCTAAAGGCAATAGCCTTTAGTGCGTTTTGTACAAAGTTATGTACAGACTTTATTTTCAATAATAAAGAAAAGCATATTTCATTAATTTGGTGTTCATTATTTATAAATTGATATTGATCGATAAGCAAATTAATGAAGTCTATGATATATGACATAGCATAAAGGAAATTATGATGTGATCATACTACTAAGATTCCTATCATGTGCAATTATGTCAGTATCTACTTTATCCCTAGTCATAGGATTAACGAGACTGGACATCGTTAATCCAAATAGATTAGCACATGTCAAACTCCATGATTTGATCAAGTAGTAGATCTCAGAAACTGTAAACATGAGATGTTTGGAGTTGAGATGTGGATGCTTACTAGAGGTAGTAAGTACATTGGATGACCTACCATGAGATCATCAGATGGATGTCCTATTCTACTATCAGTGATAATCTCATCATAGCAATGGTGCAAGTATCCTTAGACTTGAGGTACTCAAGGATATCTTAGATACTGATTTTGTTCTTTAACTCCATTCCTTGTTGCCTTGCAGAGGTCGCTCATAGGGTGGTGATTGGGTACAGCTTGAGGTATTCGAAGGTAATTGAGTAGACAATAGAGGATTCACCACTTCTATGATAGCAAAAGATGATACCCACGACCTCTTGTCGAGGTCATTACTTGGAAATCTCTGGACGAAGTACATGTGTCATAAAGAATGTCTTCATTGACATATAGAGTAATGTGTCCCAGGAAAAGAACTGATATCACTTGGGCTACATTTGACGTAGTCAGTTGAGTGAGAGTTGACACTTTGCCCATACTCATAACCAAGTGGAGTATAGCATGGTGAAAGGATGAATTGCACAGTAATTGTCTATGAGAGGGTTCGTACGATGGTTCCTGACGAGCACGGGTTTGTTCGTCAAACCACTTACTTTCCGGTTAATTAACATGATGTCTTACTAGATGCCACTCATGACTTGCTTGGATTAAGTGTTAATCTAAGTGGCCAACATTATGACTTGCTTGGATTAAGTGTTAATCTAAGTGGCCAACATAACTGGGAACCTAATGGGTCATACGCATAAGAGTGACTGGGAGGATTTCTAAAATAGTTTTGGATAGAGATCCATTATATGGAGAGCAAGAGAACCAAATGGATCCGGATGAGGACGGGATATGTCCCGATGAGATCACAATGTCCACATTGCTGAAATAGGTCTTCAATGTTTTTTCCGTACCCGGGACCCAGTAGGACCGATCCCAGTATGAATGGACTACCTTAGCATTTATATATATATATATAAACGTGGAAGAAGGAGGAGGTTTCTTTGTCAACTTAAGCATTTAATGTCTTTAATTATAAGAGACAAAATCCATAAAAGACAAAATGAAAAAGCATGAAAGAAGATGTGAATCGTGAAAATGTATAAGCAATCTTCATCTTTCACAATTTTGAAAAAAAACTCTCTTCATCTTTCTCATCTCTTCCTCTCCATTTTGCTTCCTACGTATATGCTCTCCATAGAACAAAGAAAGAGCTAGCACTCTTATTTTTGTTCTAGCCATTTCCAGATCAAAGAGTTTGATTTGGTTAGTTTTTTTTATCTTTGCATGGATACTGTTAGAGACGGTCTATTTTGGTTGTTGTGGTTTGCGACAACCCGACGAGTAGAAGATCAAAGAACGAAAGAGACTACTCACAAGGCATATAGATCCTGGACCTCGGGAAAGTCCCGGAATAAAAATTTTTATTTTTCCGCACCGCGTGTATATGATGTATGCACCGGGATTTTCGTACAGTGGTATCAGAGTCACTTGTGCCCTATATCAAGAAGAAACCATAACATGTGTGATGCTGCCGATTGGTTGTGACAGTTGTGCATTCTAATTATGTTGAATTCAAAATCAGTATAAAGATATTTTTTTTTGAAATTTTCTTACCCAAATTTTCTGATGAGATGTTTCTGAATATGTCCCTGGAAGGAAAAAATTTATCAATATGATTTGATATGTTTTTTCTAATTACTTCCCTAATGTTCTGGTTGTTGTGTTTATGCACATTACATGAACAAACATGCTTGCAAATTCGAGAATAAATTATATAATTTTTTGGAATTTTCTTTCTCGACCCTCTTTCTAAGATGTTTATAAATGTCTATGAAGACAAAAAATATTTTCGAGGTGATTGAATATTTATTTGAGAATTTCTTGTGTGTTGTTGGGAATGTTTATGTTGAGGAACACAGATTTTGGGTTGGCTTGGTTGCTGAGATTGGTTGAGTTTTTCTTGGAAATAAATGCTAAAAATATTCATGGAACATGTTAGGAACATGTTATAGCCTCTATAATTTTCTCAAAATTTATTGAAAATTTTTCAATGGTTTGTTTCAAGAAAAATACAGAGCTACACAGTTTTGAGAAAGCTGCTGGACCTGGTTTGTTTAAAGTGGTGATTGTGTGTTTTTGGTTTCAATGCCTTGGATCATTTTTTATATGATCAAAAATATGTTACTTTGATGTTGTCTGCATTCCAAATTTATTTGCTTGAAATTAGGTTTTCCAAAAATTTTTGGATGTCAAATATGTCATATTAGCGTTTTGTTGGTATATTCAGTTGTCTTGATTGTTTTGGCCCTCACAAGTTATGTGAAAAGTGCCGAAGTAGTCTTGATGAAGTGGAGATTAACTAGAGATACTTAGGGTGATAGTTTGATGTTCTCAAATTATTTGAAAATCCAAGAGATTAATATTGTATTAATCTATTTCGAGTATTTCATGTCTAGTATGACTAGACATGCCAAGCATGAAACAATTAAAGTGTTTAATTGGTCCATCATAGTAAAGGGTATTACACTTGGTATATTGGTATTTTGAATTGAAATTAAAAACATACGGATGGAGAAATTAACCGTTCCAACATTAGAAAGCAGTTCGGTTCAAGAGCTGAATCAAACGTCAAATCTTTACATGCATAACACGTCACAACCTATACAAGAAAACCTTGTGAGATGGTTGCATTAAAGAATGCATGCTAGGGTAGGTTAGGTGGGATGATGGATGGTTATGGATATAGATTCAATGTGATTGATGAAACGTCCTAAATCATACCATATAGTCAATGTGACTATAATCCTACGACTTAGATGAGACCAGAATATGAAATCCATCACATATAATATGAAAACTAACGCTTTCCATTAATACATCACAAGTTGATAGCAGTAGATGATAGTTACAGCTATGATGCAATTGATATGATTGATATCTACCGATTGACCTAAGGTGGCTTGTTAGGTAAACCCAAGGTCATTCATAGTAATGTCGAATATCGACCCATTAGGACACTTTGTCATATTTTTTCTTGGATTTGTAGTGAGGGCTATGGATTCTTTGAAACTAGTAGGAGTTATATGCATGTCATATAAGTCTTTATGATCATGCATGTATTTATATTCTAACATTCTTTCTATCTTCACATTTACGTTGATTGAAGATGTCTAGCAGTTTGAATTTATGCTCACTTATGAATTCTAATAAATTGACTAGACCCAATTTTCTTGATTGGATGAGAAATATAGAAATTGTTCTTAGATATGAGGAGATAAGCTATGTACTAGATGTTCCACTTCCTGATCCCCCTGCTACTGATGCTTTTGATGAGGATCAAAAAGCATTTCTTAAGCATCTCAAAGATAGTGACATAGCTACCTCTACTGCAGAAGCAGCATGAGTCTATAGATGCTAATAACATAGTATTTCATCTTAAAGATCTTTCTGATGAGCAAGCTCAGTCTGAAAGGTTCGAGACCTCGAGGTTACTCTTCACGACTAAGATGACACCGAGGACTTCTGCAGTGCAGTATGCACTGAAGATGAATGGTGATATTGAGAGGTTGGCCACCTTGGGTTATGTTATGGAATATGAATTAAGTATTAACTTAATTCTGGTTAGATTGTTTGATAGTTATTCGCAGTTTATGTTGAACTATCGGATGAACCAAATCTCCACGACAATCCCTAAGTTGATCAATCTACTCAAGACAGTAGAGCAAGCTATCAAGAAGGATAGCAAGCCAGTGCTAGTGGTGGACTCTTCTTCTTCTGGTTTAAGGAAAAAAACCTAAAGAAGAAACGGTCTAAAAAACCAAAAGGAAGTGCAGCCAAAAAGAAACTCAAAGAGACTGTGCCAAAAGGAACTTGCTTTCATTATGGCAAGAATGGCCACTAGAAGCGAAACTGTAAAGTCTATCTAGAGTCCTTGAAGAAAAAGCAGGCATCAGATGCCCCGGCTCCTTCAGGTATGTTTTTCATTAAGGTTAATACTGTTTCTGATTATAACATATGGGTATTAGATACTGGTTGTGGCTCACACATATGTAATGATATGCAGGGCCTCAGGGACAGTAGGTAGCTCATAAAGGGAGAACTAAACCTGCGCGTGGGCAATGGACCAAGAGTTGCTGCATTAGCTGTAAGCACTTATATTTTGTCACTCCCTAGTGGGCTTGTAATTAAACTGGATGATTGTTATTTTTTACCTGTTTTAACAAAGAACATATTGTCTGTTTCTTGTTTAAATAGAGTTGGTTTCCATTTGAATTTCAATAGCAATGGTTGTTCTATTAGTTTGAATGGAATGTTTTATGGTAGTGGTACATTATGCAATGGAATTTACATATTAGATATGTCACATCTAATTATGAATGTCAATGACACGAAAAGACATGAACGAGATAATTTAAAATCAACATACTTATGGCATTGTCGCCTTGGCCATATAAATGAGAGACGTATAGCTAGGCTCCACAAGAATGGTAGTTTAGGGTCATTTGATTATGAATCATATGACATGTGTGAATCTTGTTTATTAGGCAAGATGACTAAGTTACCCTTTAAGGGAAAGGGTGAATGAGCGACTAGAGTATTAGACCTAATACATTTAGATGTATGTGGTTCGATGTCCATCCATGCCAGAAGTGGTTTTCTTTACTTCATTACCTTTATCGATGATTATTCTCGATATGGGTATCTGTATCTGAAGAGATACAAATTTGATGCATTTAAAAAGTTCAAACAATTCAGAAATGAAGTAGAAAACCAACTTGGGAAGGGTAGCAAGACACTATGATCTATTGAGGTGGGGAATACTTAGACCAAGAATTTTTGGATTATATTAGAGATAACAGGATTTTATCTCAATAGACTCCACCTTACACACCACAATATAATTGTGTAGCTGAAAGGAGAAACTGAACCTTGTTGGATAAGGTACGGTCGATGATGGGCTTTGCAAATTTACTAAAATCCTTTTGGGGGTATGCACTCGAGACAGCTGCTTATTTGCTAAACAAAGTTCCATCAAAGGTAGTTGACGTTACTCCATATGAGATATGGACTAATAAAAAATCCTATCTTTCTCATTTAAAAGTTTGGGACTGTCCCACTTATGTGAAGCGAATACAGTCAGATAAGCTTGCTGCGAAGTCTAACAAGTGTTTGTTTGTAGGATATCCTAAAGAAAAAACGGGATATCAATTTTACCATACTGAGGAACAAAAAGTGTTTGTTTCAAAGCATGTTGTCTTTTTAGATAAAGATTTTCTTTTAAAAGAAGACAGTGGGAGTAAAATTGAACTTGAAGAAATTCAAAATGCTCGAACAGACGTAGATCAACTGCCTGAACCTGAGACTATGACTCATATAAATGAAGGAACATTCAACCTTCTTCAACACAGGAAGTTCGTAGGTCATGTAGGATACGCTTTGTTCCCAAGAGATATGGATTTCTCATGATTGAACAAATTGACGTATTGCTCATAGAAGATAATGAGCCTACTACCTATGAAGAGGTTTTGAAGAGTTTAGAGTTTTATAAATGGCTTAGCACCATGAAATTAGAAATGGATTCCATGTATGAAAACCAAGTATGGAATTTGGTTGAGATACTTGAAGGAATAAAACCTATAGGGTGTAAATGGGTTTTCAAAAAGAAAACTGACATGGATGGTAATGTGATTACTTATAAAGCAAGTCTTGTGGACAAAGGTTTCCATCAAAGACAAGGAATTGAATACGACGAGACCTTCAGCCCAGTAGCAATGCTTAAATCCATTATGATACTTCTAGCCATTGCTTCTCATTATGACTATAAGATATGGAAAATGGATGTGAAGACAGCTTTCCTAAATGGAAATCTAGCTGAGCATGTGTATATGACACAAACAGAGGGATTCATCTCCTATGATGGCGAAAAGGTATGCAAGTGTCAGAAATCTATCTATGGATTGAAACAAGCATCCAGGAGTTGAAACATCCGCTTTGATGACATAATCAAATAGTTTGGTTTCTCACAAAATCCGGATGAACCTTGTGTGTATAAAAAGGTTAGTGGGAGTGCAATTGTATTCCTTGTTTTATATGTAGATGAAATATTATTACTAGGAAACGATGTTTCTATGCTACGATCTGTGAAGATTTTCTTGTCTAAATAATTTTCCATGAAAGATCTCAGTGAAGCAACTTATATCATTGGGATAAAGATCTATAGAGATAGATCAAAAAGATTGCTTGGGCTTTTACAATCAACGCACATAGACAAGATGCTAAAGAGGTTTAGCATGGAGCAATCCAAGAGAGGGTATCATCCCATGACTAATGGGATAACACTCTCGAAATCTATGTGTCCTAAGACACAAGATGAGAGGACGCATATGAATATAATCTCGTATGCATCTGCAGTAGGATCTATCATGTACGCTATGCTACGTACAGGACCCGATGTATCATATGCTCTAGGTGTTATGAGCAGACACCAATTAGATCCTGGTGAGGGTCACTGGGTGACTGTCAAGAACATCCTCAAGTACTTACGAAGGACTAAGGATGTTTTCTTGATATATAGAGATGGAAATCTAAAAGTGAGCGAGCATATAGATGCTAGTTTTCAATCTGATAAGGATGATTCTAAATCCCAATCAGGTTATATATTCATACTGAACAGCGGGGTAGTCAGTTAGAAGAGTTCCAAACAAGAGATGACCACCGATTCAACAACTGAAGCAGAGTACATTGTGGCTTTAGATGTAGCAAAGGAAGCAGTTTGGACTTTGGATTAAGAAGTTCATTACTAAACTTGATGTGGTTCCTAGCAATGATGGGCCCATACAGTTGTATTATGACAACAATGGGGGATATTGCGTAAGCGAAGGAACTAAGGTCTCATCAACGGTCCAAGCACGTACTCTGCAGATATCATTTGATCAAAAAGATCATCGATCAAGGTGATGTACAGATAGAGAGAATTCCTACCGAGTAGAATATTGCTGATCCGTTGACGAACCCATTGTCACAGAATCACTTTAATTCTCATGTACTCGCCTATGGTATTAGATACCAAGGTGATTGAATTTAGTTCAAGTGGGAGATTTGTTAGAGTAGTGCCCTAAAGGCAATCGTCTTTAGCGCATTTTGTATAAAGTTGTGTACAGACTTTATTTTAAATGATAAAGAAAAGCATATTTCATTAATTTGGTGTTCATTATTTATAAATTGATATTGATCTGTAAGCAAATTAATGAAGTCCATGATATATGACATAGCATAAAGGAAATTATGATGTGATCATACTACTGAGATTCCTAACATGTGCAATTATGTCAATATCTACATTATCCCTAGTCATAAGATTAATGAGGCTGGACATCGTTAATTTGGATAGACTAGCATATGTCAAACTCCTTGATTTGATCAAGTAGTAGATCTCAGAAACTGTAAACATGAGATGAGTTGAGATGTGGATGCTTACTAGAGGTAGTAAGTAAATTGGATGACCTACCATGAGATCATCAGATGGATGTCCTATTTTACTGTCAGTGATAATCTCATCATATCAATGGTGCAAGTATCCTTAGACTTGAGGTACTTAAGGATGTCTTGGATACTAATTTTGTGCTTTGACTCCATTCCTTGTTGCCTTGTAAAGGTCGCTCATAGGGTGGTGATTGGGTACAGCTTGAGGTATTCAAAGGTAATTGAGTAGCAAATAGAGGATTCACCACTTCTGTGATAGCAGAAGATGATACCCACAGCCTCTTGTTGTGATCATTACTTGGAAAGTTCTAGCCAGAGTATATGTGTCACGAAGAATGTCATCATTGACATATAGAGCAATGAGTCCTAGTACGAGAACTGATATCAATTGGGCTAGATTTGATGTAGTCAGTTGAGTGAGAGTTGACACTTTGCCCATACTCATAACCAAGTGGGGTAGCATGGTGAAAGGACGAATTGCACAGCAATCGTCTATGGGAGGGGTCGTGAGACGGTTCGTGACGAGCACGGGTTGGTTCGTCAAACCACTTACTTTCTGGTTAATTGAGGGTTATGATGTGTTACTAGATGCCGCTCATGACTTTCTTGGATTAAGTGTTAATCCAAGTGGCCAACATAACTGGGAACCTACTGGGTCACACGCATAAGAGTGACTTGGAGGATTTATAAAATGATTTTGGATAGAGGTCCATTATATGGAGAGCAAGAGAACCAGATGGATCCCGATGAGAACGGGATATGTCTTGATGAGATCGCGACATCCACATTACTGAAATAGGTCTCTGGTGTTTTTTCCATACCCGAGACTTGATAGGACCGATCCCAGTATGACTGGACCACCTCAGCATTTATATATATATATATATATATATAGGTGTAGGTACGTGGAAGAAGGAGGAGGTTTCTTTGTCAACTTAAGCATTTAATGTCTTTAATTATAAGAGATAAAATCCATAAAAGACAAAATGAAAAAGCATGAAAGAAGATGTGAATCGTGAAAACGTATAAGCAATCTTCATCTTTCACGATTTTGAAAAAAAGCTCTCTTCATCTTTCTCATCTCTTCCTCTCCAGTTTGCTTTCCACGTATATGCTCTCCATAGAATAAAGAAAGAGCTAGCACTCTTGTCTTTGTTCTAGCCATTTCTGGATCAAAGAGTTTGATTCGGTTAGTTTCTCTGATCTTTATGTGGATATCGTTGGAGACGGTTTGTTTTGGTCGTTGTGGTTTACGACAACCCAACAAGTAGAAGATCAAAGAATGAAGGAGACTACTCACAAGGCATATAGATCTTGGACTTCGAGAAAGTCTCGGAACAAATTTTTTTGTTTTTTCGCACCACGTGTATATAATGCATGCACCGGGATTTTCCTACACTTAACCTACAAAATCAAATGTTTGATTCTCTATATAATGTTTTCAAGTCCCTCAAGAGATAACAATAACATCATCTCGAGTTTAAGGACTCAGTAACGTAATTTGGATACCTTACAAAACATATATATATATATATACATTCTCCATATTATATGAAGCCCCTCATCCCTGAGTATTATAATTATTTGACTCCAATATTCATCTTTGATCTGTTCAATATTCACCAATTCCTAAAAATGGAACATTTGGTCTACATGATATAATTCGGTGAAAGTATTCATAAAAGAAGATTTCTCCCCAAAGTTACTTATATTGTTCATGAATCTTTCTCAATCAACTATATTCATCATTGCTTTTCAACCATTCATAATATTTCAACAAAATCAATTTCTCTCATATCTTACATAATCAGAATATTCTATATACTAAAGCTCAGTGATGTAGTAAGCATGCATATTTACTCTTATTCCTTGGTATGTACCGTTAAGACCATTACATATTATCTAGAGATTTATTTTCAAAAGGTCACCAATTAATATCTCAAGCTGATAATACCTTGATCTCAATTGATTCTAGATAACATTTGGGTATCCTATGTCTACATAAAAGTTACCTATCCTTAGTGGTTACCATTTCAATATATCCACATAAGTTCACGCTTCAACTACACTACTTTAATTCATCTCAGAATTTTTTTTAGGGACTAGTGCTTAAGAGCATTCAATATGTCATAGATCACTCCCTTCATAATATCCAAGCATGTAATATGTATGTTCTCAGTAGCATCATTCATCAAGGTAACCACATCAGATGTGCACTCACAATAACTGGTTAACTTCACCTTGAGGACTTCTACATATATTTCTATCATTTATTTCATCTCCCATTTATCATTTATTTCATCTTACATAAGTATGTTCTAAACCAATTCCAAAATATAAGATATGTAACCATTATAAAATTCTGATATCATATCCAATGATATAACCTTATACTAAATCATATGCTCTTAACACAATAGTTAAACAATCATTTCAGTTCCAAGTTCAACCTCTCAAAGTAATAGAAATTTTGGTTTTCTGTTAACTTTGTTTGTACACTTTAAATCTTATCATCTCCGCCTGCATCTCTAGTTCTCTCGGTCAATCCACGAAAATGTATTCACATTCACATCAATTTAAATGTGTACAACCACAGCTTAAGACTGATGTCATATTCGATAATATAACCATGAATACAAATTAATTGAATCTAGGCTAGGCCTAACATCCTAAACCATGTAAGATCTCCCATCCCTATGTAATAAATATTCAATCACATGATCGATACAACACTTTTACTGCTCTCTTTTTTTAAGCCCATTTTTGGTCTTTGCTAGATCAGCTATGTCAAGGTATTAACTACTTTTCATTTTATCACACTTTGTCAAATCATCATTCTTCTCGTTGTTTCTAACATTCCTGACTCTTAACATATGTTCATGAATGTGACCTATTTAAATGCAACCAAGACTAGAGATCAGTTGCCTCTACATGCCTAATTGAACTTTACTTGATAATAATGACGGTGTATGACATGTTTAAGATGCACGTAACTTGACATTTATTATGACAAATGCCCATGTAAGATGCTAAACCTGGGATCTGACACCAAAATGTAACATACCACTCCTATAGAGCATATAACTGACAGGAACATACTCTACAAAAATGGCATGTTAAGATAGTTAAATCAATTCTTTTTTTTAACTTTTTAATTCATCTTACATAATATAAAACATTCTAATAATCTTCTTGAAGCAATTTTATTCACAAACATATACAGTATCAAATGTTATTACATTTCCAAAATTCACATGTACAATGTACAATAGTTAAAGATACAATTCTTGAAACAACATAATTAAGACATTCACAGGTACAACTAATCTCGACACTGACCCATATCTGAATGGAAAGTTACTTCAACTAGACTAGCTAGATTTCTCCTGAACCTGAAAAACAATGTTGCAATTTTAATGAGTTTACGAACTCAATGAGTGAACCATCATCGATGTGCTCACTCAAAACAAACTAAATATTGCAAGTATATAACACAGTTCAGTTAGTATCTCACATCATTTAGAATAAACTCTCATATATCACACCATTCAGAATTTAGTACCTGATTGCGATATACATCATATTCCAATAAGTCCGTTATGAACACAAACATTTTATATAATCATTTAAGGATAATCTAATCATTCATTGTATCTCATTCATATCATCCACATATACACAAACATAGCAGATCATTGTATCCATACAATTCAGTCATTCTTTGCAAATATTCACATGGTACATGTAAAGATATGGATGCAATGCACATGAGACTCCACTTTCATTTTTATTTTGTTGTGACCAAGTGCCTATTAATTGGCCCATATCCCTCGTGGATGCCAGGCTTATTTCAAATATTGATCCATATCCTTTGTGGATACCAGGCTTATTTCAGGCACTGGTTGATATTCCTTATGGATATCGGGCTTATCTCAAGTACTGACCCATATCCCTTGTGGATACCAGGTTTATTTTAGGTTGGTCACTCCGATCACAACTCCTTTATCTGATCATGCATATCAATGTCGTGAAACTCAACATTCAGTTTAGTGTCACTTATTCCATACACATTTACATTCACATTTATTATCGAACATTAGTCCAAAACTTAACAATAACGTCAAATAATACTTATTCAGTCAAATTCATATACAATGAACACTTCTAATACAGTCCCGAATAATGATCTCCTCTGATAATTGATGTCCGAAATTATCGCAAATAAACCAGTAACAATTCATTATGTCAAAATTAAACAAAAACAATTCAAGCATAGTGAGATACATCAGAGTCAATTCATGATACATATAACTCAAACAGAAAAGCACATATAATTAAGTTGACACATTTAGGTTGACTCATAGTATACTCCAGGTGAGTTATTGCCTTGATGGCCCAACAATGTCTGGATATTATCGATCAACTTGTGCTTCTATATCATACAATACACACATAATCCACATATTACTAAGTTGATCAATTATGTAATTATTATATCATGCAATGTATATGTATCATGTTTAATGCACGCTCAATTGACTATCTTGGGTATTTTCCCTTTATTCACATCTCATAATTATGTAATAGCATCTTTCAATCATTCATTAATACCTAATGTCCTCATTCGTCATCACTTAGGTTCACTTAAGATCTTATTCAAGCTTAATTGCCTCATATGGAAACCCCCTAGCATTGGTTGGTTCACACTTCACTCAAAAGGCAACTCTTTTTCTTCATAGGACTGGCCGCGATCGTGCTCTAAGGGCCACAATCGTGCCCTGCATTATTCTTCCTTCATCCAAGAATTTAACAATTATACAACATCAATTCTACTCTAAATTTTTCCAAAAATCTTTATCAAAAACACAACCTCATTTCATTCCAATTCAAACACCAATTTGATTTCATTCCCTTATCAAATTCAACTACATATGCCATTCATGAAATCCATAACATCAAATTCATGGCATCAAGCAATTTATTCACTAAGTTATGTCCTCATCTTAAGTCCAAATTAAGTCCTAAAGCATCATAATTGTATACTTCATCCTTAATTGGTTCAACCATTGCAGAATCAACACATTTTCAAGAAAAATCACTACCTATGATTGTGACATCCCCTGCCACGATCGTGACAGAGGCCAATCTCCCATTTATCCTGCAGTTTTTTTTCTAGTTTTTCTCAAGACAAATTTTTAAGTCAATTTTGTACGACTATTATGACCAAGAAAATGAGTTTTTTAGGTAACACCTTATTCTAATAAATTGTTACTATTTGTCTTAAGTTGATAATGACATCAAATTCATGCATTTTGGTTCATTATAGTGTAAGTTATAATCAAAATACTACAGACTGTTCTCATACCTCTATAGAACACAAAATTCTCAACTTCAAGCCAAATTTCAACTCTCTTATGGACATAATTCAATTTCGAATCCTTCATGAAAAAAGTAGCAATATGTTTCTATTTTACTTAAATCAAAATCCATCCAATTTGGATATCCACAGATCAAGGTTTGTCCAAAATACATATGCATGTTCAATAAAAACACTACAGTCAACATATTCCAGCACACTTCATCATCAACCTTACATGCAATTCATCTCCAATAAATCATTATCAAGGCATATTCTAACCAAAACGTTTCACAAAAGCATTAATAGGGCATTAATAATCATTTTTAATATTTTATACTTTTACTAATTCGGACTCTTAGGTCCTCAAAAATCAGGAATTAATACAAGGGTCTTGTACAGGGGCTTAGCACAGGCAGTATTAGGAAAACAAACATAACACAAGATCTAGTCATTATTTTCTAAAGAAATTTTCACAGAGATCAAGTTAAGACCTATATCTACAACTTTAATTATTTGGATTTCTTCAAATTGGTGCTCTAAGGATATGAAAAATAGATTGAAAGAGAAAGATGAAATTGAAACTAGAATTTTGACTTACCTTGGTAACTTCTTTCCTTCTCCTCTTCTCTTCCCCTTTTTCTCTCCTTCTCTTCTCATTTTTGTTTTTTCCCCTTATCTTCACTCTCACTTCTATTATATTTTCATTTATTTTCTCTAGAAAGTTCAAGAAGGTCAACTAATCCATGTGTCACCATTCCATTGGTCGATATGTCACCATTCTATTGGTACATATTTTATCCTTCTATTGGTCCATATGTTACTATTCTATTGGTTCATGTGTCACTTAATTTAGGCTCTAAATGTAACTCATTTAAGCCTCCATATGTAACTACTTATAAGGCTACACATTTCACCAATTGTAAGGCTACACATGTCATCAATTATAAGGCTACATATGTCATCATTTGTAAAGCTACACATGTTACCAATCTATTGCTCCACATGTCACAAGTGTAAGGTGCCATTTGTCAAAATGTTAAAGGGCCACTGATCGCAATTATACTCATTCTACTTGTCATTCATTTGACTGAGCCATTCATCACTTATTCCTAATGCCACATGTCACCATTTTATAGGCCTAATCAACCTAAACTCTCATGTATCAATTTGTCTTGCTCTTTAACATTTTTCTTATATTAGATGTTCATATCACTTCATCAATTCCTCAATTGTAACGATAAATTCCCAATTCACTAATTATAATCCATCAATTTATGGTATCGATAAGTCAAAATGCAAAACATTGGGAATGAACGTTCATATCACATTCATTTTCATTCCATACTCCGAAATATGTCAATTGAGTGCATATACTATCATGTGATGCTTTCTAAATCATGATTCATATGTGTAAATGCACGTGTAAATTCTTAAATGAAATAACTCAAGTGATTCAATCTAACAGTTTAATCTCTTGACAATTTTAGGAGGCGGGATATTACAGTAAACTTCCAAAGAACTAGAATCCTAAAAGGAAAGACAAAAAAGAGCCTAAAAGAAAAGGAACATTCCTTATCAAGTGTAACAAAGATTAAAAAACTAACTAGAAATATTATCTTAATTAGAATTCTAGAAATACTGTTTCAATTATGATCCTTAATATTATAAAGGAATCCTAATCATCTTACCATAACAAGTCCTAAACTAAAGGAAAACTAGAAAATAACTATAAAACAAATTCTTTGGGCTTTTTAATGAAGTAAGGTATAACACATTTATAATATATAATATGTTAAATTATTTAAAAAAAATGAACTATGGCCCTTAAATACATCCTAATCATAAAATTTGGGTTCCATTGAACTCAAAACTTATGAAACATGCCGTTAGACATTCTCCAAACCTTGTTCCTTATGTGTTAAGCATAATCCATCTTTAACTATATGTAAGAAAGTGATTAATAGTAGTAATACATTTGATTCATCTTCAATTGTTGCTATATATATCAATCATTTATTTTGTACAACCTATTTATTTTATCTTTCTAGATTTATATTGTATAGCCGTAAATAGGGAGAAATCAGTTTTAGAATCCCTACAAATCAGTCTATCTCTGCAATTAGCCTGTAAATCATCCTATAATTATTGTGTATATATCTATTTATTCAATGAAATTAGAAGCACAAAGCATTGAGCTATTAAATCAAAATTCTATCAATTCTAAAATTTTCATGGTATCAAAGCTTTGCTCTTAGAGTTTTGGAATTTCTGGTCATTCTTGGTTTGCAAATTCTATTTTTTAGGCTACTACAAATTCTATTCTGGTCATTCTTGGTCACTGTAGATGCTATTGCTTCAGAGTTAATTTAGTCTACAGATTAGGTTTGGGTAGAGAGGAAGCTCATGTATTGTGGTTAACTGAATTGCTTTTATACAAATGGTCAGCAATAATAACTCTGAATTTTATGTCAAATTTATGGGAAAGAATTAATCAGTATGGGAATTTCAATTTCGACTGTATGTTACTAGAAAAGAGTTATGGGGACATATTGATGGAACTGATACAGCTCCAACAGATACTACTAAATTGGCCCAATGGCAGATCAAGGATGCAAGAGTGGTGTCTTAGATTATTGGGTCATGTGATTATCAAATTGTTCTTAATTTACGCTCTTATAAAACTGTTCAAATAATGTGGGAATATTTGAAAAAGCTAATTAAACCAATTCAACCAGGAGATTTCAGTTGGAGTGTGAGATTGCCAATTATACTCATGGGAGTTTATTAATTCATGATTACTATTCTAGTTTTCAAAATTTGTGGATTGAATTTTCTAATATAGTTTATGTTGTAGTAACCAAGGATTCTCTTGCTGATGTATTAAGTGTTCATGAAATTAGCAAGCGTGACCAATTTTTAATGAAGTTACTATCAAATTTTTAAAATGCTCATTTTAATTTGATGAACCGTCATCTCCTCCTTCATTGGATATGTGTTTTAGTGAATTGCATTGTGAAGAACAACGTCTTCTTAATTAAAGCACTCTTGACCAAGAGCAAATGGACATAATACAGATGGCATTTTTAGCTTAAAGCAAAGGCAAAAGTAGAGACATGAGCAAATTTTAGTGTTTTATTTGCAAGAATTATGGACATATTGCTGCAAATTGTACCCAAAAATTTTGCAATTTTTGCAAAATGCAAGGGAACATCATTAAAGATTGTTGTAATTTTTGCAAAATGCAAGGGAACATCATTAAAGATTGTTCAATTCGTCCTTAAAATCGCTAGAACACAAATTTTCAAGCAACTGTCAACAACTCTTATACTAATCAACTCAAAATGGTCCCTCAACTATTTTAGTTGTTAATCAAAATGATCAACCTAACGTTCTTACTCCTAAAATGGTGCAACAAATTATACTCTCAGCCTTTTCAACTCTTGGCCATCAAGGTAATCCTTCATCTCAGCCTTGGTTTGTTGATTCTGCTATATCAAATCACATGACTAGTTCAACTAAATTGCTAAAAAATGTATTCAAGTTGCTAATGGAAGCAAATTTTCCATTACCAGTATTGGTGATACTACTCCAAATTTCAACAATGATTTTATATCACCTGGACTTTCCAATAATCTTCTTTCGGTTCGCCAATTAGTATAAAATAACTATGATGTACATTTCTCTTGTGATGGTTGTTATGTGCAAGATCAGGTATAAAAGATGGTGATCGCGACGGGGCCTAAAGTAGGATGTGTGTTTCCTTTACATATTTCCATTCCTAGTCATGTTTCTTTAGCTTGTTTTACTGATATTAAAGCTCTTTGATATGATTTTGGTGGATAATACCTGTCTAATGAATTTCAATAGTCTTTGAATGACAAAGGTATTCTCTCTCAACGCTCTTGTCCCCATATACCTCAACAAAATGGTATGGCAAAGCGAAAGAATCATCATCTCTTAGAAGTCACTCGTACTTTGTTACTTGAATCTTCTATTCCAACTAAGTTTTAGGTAGAGGATTTATCTACAACATTTAATCTTATTAATAGAATAACCTCTCAAACACTAAACCTTGAGTCTCTTTATTTCGATCTTTATCAATAAAATCCTCAGTATGGGCATCTGCATACGTTTGGTTGTTTTTTGTTTCGTTCATTTGTCTCCGAATGAAAGTCATGAACTTTTTGCTCATTCTGTTAAATGCACTTTTATGGGATATAGTACAAATCACAAGGTATTTGTTTGTTATGATTATTATTCTAAAAGGGTTTGCGTTTATTGTAATGTTGTTTTCTTTGACAACCGGTTTTTCTTTCCTACTTGTGATAAGTCATTATTAGATATTGTCATTCTTCCTAGTTTTGATGAATTGACTTCCACTCCTAAACCATCCAAGCTTGGGTATGTATGTGAATGATGTCCTCCTCTAGATCCCCTTCCTAATCTAGATCTACCATATGATCCTGCTGCAGATCTACCAATTGATCCTACTTCAAATTTGCCTATCTTAAGATGCTCTACTAGAGTCTCACGTCCTCCTAATTAGTATGGTACTTGTTGAGCAAGTTTTAAAATTTATAAAGCCCTCAATAATCCGTAAGAACACGGTTCGTACTTCACGAGGAGGGTACTAGCCTAATCCTAAGTCGTCTAAGACTTAAGTAAAGAATAAAAGCAAATAAAAACTGCACAAGTGAACATGGAAAGTAAATACGAGAAATTGATTCAAGAATTGTAAAGCGGAAATTTCAATAAAATAGAATTAAACTGAGTAGTCACACAGGTCACAATGGAAATACATCAAGAGAGTTAATCAAGTTATGAGAGAGGGGATTTTAACTATCATTAATGCTAATCTAGCCATTTATATGTTTACAGGGTGTCGGTTCTAGATGGTCGTAGGGTTGATTACTCTCTCTCTAGTTATAACCATTAAACCCTAAATTGTAAACCCTAATCGAATTATGGAACTCACAATATCTCAATTGAAGAATTACTCACAAGTCTAGTTAGTTCTAAAGCTCTCTAATAAACCATCGGGTCTCGCACGGGATCTCTATCCATGAAATTACTGACTAGATTGATTAAGTGCTCAATTAGATTGCTTAACTCTCATTAATCTGATCTAATCATTTTTATCCAGCTCACCCTCTCAATTTTTTATCGAAACATGCAAATACATTAATCAATCACAATATCCAAACCAATAAACACAAAAATAACTAAATCAATATTAACTAAAGGAGAGTTCAGAACATTATCAACAACCTGAAATCCATTTCCATACAATCCATCTCAACTTTATACATTTAAATGAAAAAGAAAATGAAGAGAAAATGGAACTTAGGTTAGACAAATTGGGAAGGTAGTGGCATTAGGATACCACCTGATTTGGGCAGCAGTGGTGTCGGAATCCACTTCTTCTTCCTCCTTCTTTTCTCTCTCTTCTTTTTCTCTCTCTTTAGGATTTCCAAGAGTGGTTGAAGGTAAAGTTCCCTTTTTTCTCCTCTTTATTTTCTTTTTATACTCTTTTATGTTTTGAGTAACCTTAGGGGTTTTTTCGGGATCAAAAGGTCCAAAAAATCCCTCAAAACATGAAGTTTGTGAGCATCTTCCTGATCTAAGCCACGATTGTGAGTCATGATCGTGGCATGCAGGCCACGATCATAGGCTATTCCTAAAGCTTCTGTCACAATCATAGGCTATTGTTTCGACCCGAATTTCTTCCGAAACTCCTGCGTTCTTTGATATTGAGCTTGAAATACTAGTAAACACATCAAAGTACCTCAAAAAATATTTAAGCTCAAAAGCTTGTACTAACCCTTAAAACACAAATAATTAACAAACTAATACAATTCTAACCTAAACACATACTAAATGATCGAATTAACGGCTAAACACATATCAAACTATGCCCTAAAACATGATGCAATTTACACCTATCAACATCCCCACACTTAAACATCTTTTTGTCCTCATACAAACATAATAACAAACAAATCAAGAAAACATAAAACACGCATATGAAATAACGTAACAATGGCTTCAACTTAGCGAAACAAATTTAACTATAAACACAATCCTTCAAGTTATTCCAACTTATTAACAAATGAAATCTACATTTAAGCACCTTGAACTAAATATACAAACTAACCAAAATTTTAATGTTGAGTTTATTCACCTTTATCACTTGCACACACACATTGGTAATCATTCAATCAAAATAAAAGTGTAGCTATTCCTCAGTAGGTTTTCATGAAAAATCAAGCTACTAACAAGTTTGATAGGTTTTTATTTAAAAACATTCTTTTTGTTGATTTTTCTTTAAGGACATAAACATATTTTTTTTATACAGAGGCAAACATTTATGATGAATGTCGATCCGATTACTCAACTAAATCATGTTGTTATTAAGTTGCTTAGTTGGAATGTCATTATACTATTTTATGCGAAGGCACACATTTGTTATGTGTGTCGATCTGATTACTCAGCTACATCACGTTCGCAACTGGCTACTAGCTCTATTCATAAAGCAAAGGCTAGCGGAATAGTTATTTTAGTGAATATTTATACTTCTTTTTTTTAACACGAAATTTTGCCTACCTTATTGCTTTATCTAATCATTCTCATAAAAATGTACCAATAATGCCAATTATTTGATTGACCTAAAATTATAAATGAGTATGGTAAATTCCTATGGTGAATAGACTAATATTGTGTCCTAATTAACCGTATATTTAGCTCTAAGTAACTTAGGTCACTAATTGTCACAAGCTAATTAATCTTAACAACATAAATGGATATGTTTAAGGCTAAAATCTATCCTGTTAAGTCGTAGCCATTGAGGCATTCACACAATTCACAATATGCAGCCTAAACACACTAATATAATAATATGCAAAATTCACACCCAAAGTAAAACACACAACCCTTCCCACACTTAAACAACACATTTTCCTCAGTGTGAGAAGGATACATACAAGCACCAAAGGGAGAATGAAAAAATATACGAAAGGCAACAGAACAAAATAGTAACAAAAATGAAAAGAAAAGGGTTAGAACACGAAACCAACATGGTGACTGCGGTGGTGATGTGTTACAGGCAGGGACCAAATGTGCTTGACTCCGAGCTGGCTTTTTTATGTTATGATTGATTCAGAGAGAGTAAGAGAATTAGTAAGGCAATGCATTCCTAATTGATATTTATTTATGGAAATGAAACAACCTTATTGCATCACAATTTAAATATACCCTAAGCATGCTAATTTATAGTCATTAGGTAAACTTTGTATCATTGGAAACTTAGTCGAGATCAATTATAAGTGACATGTTTCCAACTTTTTTGTTCAATATCAGTTTTGTAGCCTGTAAGTAAGCTACAAATTGTAAAATGATCAGAAGTACAATATTGATAAAATTATGAAAACCAATTAAGCTCAATGATGTCCTTTTTCCAAGTAAACTGTCAATAAAACATGGAATAAAAAAATTACTTGACTCTTCCATGGAATCCTACTATTTACCCGTAAGAGGGTGAGTTGTTCTCTTCTTGGTTCTTCCTCATCCGCTATCATCTCCTCTTCTTCTTTAGCTTCTTGCATAGAGACTTCTATAGCTTCTTCAAATTTGATGTTCGTTGTCAACTGTTCTGCGTCCTCTCATTCCTTCAAATATTCGAGTACATCAATTTTTCTGAATGAGTCAACCTTCTTCGGGTTCTTTAATACATCATTCATGTTGAATGTCTCTTGGTCATCACTAATCTGAATGATGAGGTTCTCTTTATGGACATCTACCTAAGTTTTTTCAATGTTCAAGCATGATATACCAAGATCTAGGGAATAATAGGCAGGGTTGTCACTCTTTTCTTCATCCTCTTTCTTCGTCTCTTTGTCTCCTATAAGATGGGATTCAGCTTGATTTCCCATTGGTTTTTCTTGCTCTTCCCCAATTCTAAGTATGATAGCATCATATTGCTCTCGTTGATGTAATTCCATATTGCTCAGATAGTCTTCCACACTTCTCTTACAAAATTCATGGGAAAGCTATCTCACTTGAATCTCCAGGTTGTAATAGAAGAGGCATGATTTTTCGTTACTTAATCAAATTACTCTTCCATTCTCTTCCTTGTCTATTAGCTTATCCATGATTTTGCCTAATTTGTAATCCCATGAACTGGACTCATCTTGCTGAAATACTAATAGGTCTTGATGTCCTATGTGAGTACTTACATTGTTAAAACAATAAAAACCTGTGAAGTTCTGCTACCTCAAAGTGTACGTGTTCATATAAGGATGATGATTTCCCAACTAAATTGGGTCTCATTGAAATCCACAAGATTCCTTTGCTCCCTATAATATATATCCTATATGATTGTTCGTTTTATCTCTTCTTGATATCCAATTTTTTGGATTCTTCATCGCTGCCTTGTGATGCCCAAATCAATGTGTTTTTGGCTTTTCACCAAAACTTCCTACACTTTCTTTTCTTCTTGTGATTGGGTACCATAATCACAAAAGATAGTAAAATTCATTAGACTACAAGAATTAAACTAATTTTGCACCTCCCCGAAAATGGTGGTAAAAACATGTTGAGTAAGTTTTACTATTTATAAAAGGGTAGTGTAGAAGGGTCGATCCCATAAAGAGGGTACTAGCCTAATCCTAAGTCGTATAAGTCTCAAGAAAAGAATAAAAAAATAAAAACTACACAAGTGAACACGAAAAGTAAATACGAGAAATTGATTAAAAAAGTGTAAAGCAGAATTTCAACAAAACAAAGTTAACATGAGTAGTCACACAAGTCATGATGGAAATCCATCAAAAGAATTAATCAAGTTATGAGAGAGAGGATTTTACCTATCATTAATACCAATCCATCCATTTATGTGTTTACGGGGTATTAGTTTTAAATGGTCATAGGGTTGATTACTCTCTCTCGAGTTATATTCATTAAACCCTAAATGATAAACCCTAATCAAATTGTGGAACTTACAATATCTTAATTCACAAATTAGTCACAATTCTAATTAGTTCTAAAGCTCTCTAATAAACAATCGGGTCTCACACAAGATCTCTCTCCATGAAATCACTGACTAGATTGATTAAGTGGTAAATTAGATATCCTAACTCTCATTAATCCGATCTAATCATTTTTATTCAGCCCACTCTCTCGTTTTATTATAAAAACATGCGAATACATTAATTAATCACAACACCCAAACCAATAAACACAAAATAACTAAATCAATATTAATTCAAAGTAAAATCCTAAAGGAGAGTTCAGAACATTATCAATAACCTGAAATCCATTTCAATACAATCCATCTTAACTTTATACATTTAAATAAAAAAGGAAATGAAGAGAAAATGGAACTTAGGTTGGATAAATTGGGAAGGTAGTGGTGTTGGGATACCACTTGATTCGAGGAGAAACGACATCGGGATGTATTTCTTCTTCCTCCATCTTCCTATTCTTCTTCTCTCTCTTTCTTCCATTTCTCTCTCTTTGGGGTTTCCAATACCAGTTAAATGTAAAGCTCCCTTTCCTCTCCACTTTATGTTCTTTTTATACTATTTTATATTTTGGATAACCCTAGGGTTATTCTGAGGTCCAAAAGGTCCAAAAAATCCCTTGAAATATGAAGTTTGTGAGCGTCTGCCCCACCCAGGCCACAATTGTGGCTCAAATTTGGGCCTTTTGTCACAATTGTGGCATGCAGGCGATGATTGTGAGCCATTCCTGGAGCTTCTGTCATAATCATAGCTTGATAGGCCATAATCGTGGGCCGTTGTTTTGTTGAAGGTAAAACGTATCTACTTGTTTTACACTAAAAAATGGCAAGTACACGGGTCGTGACTTATAGTAAAAAGAGCAGATATCAATCCCACAGGGATTGATACCTAGACACTGCTTAATTTAGACATAACTTTATTTAAGAAACTAAATTGTGAAATGCAAATAATCTGGAAAATTGAATTAAAATTAAAAGACCAACATAAACAATGGATAATACCGTAATTGTAGAAAATCTGAATTCAAACTATTCAATTAACATGATGATTGCTAGTCTATAGGTCACCAACTCTCATTGTATAATCCTACACGAATTTCATCTCGCTCACTCTTTCAATTTGTTGCAAGATGACAATTAAGAACAACAATCAACAAGTTTCAAAATGAATAACCTTAAAGAACTCTTTAAGTCCAAGATTTTAATCAATGAACTTCATTTCTTAAAACCTTGTTGAATGCATCTTAGTGTGTGTAGTGGGCAAGTTAATG
>JAOQMS010000005.1:33832765-33865284 GCA_027563885.1 Erythroxylum longipes | reverse complement strand
TGGATTTTTGGGAAATGAAAAGTGAAAACTCAAACAATGATCAAATGTGATAAAAGTCTCTTGAAAACGAGCTTTGGTTATCATGGTTCAAAAAAAATCTTTTGAGAGCGAAATTCACTAAGTTTCAAAATAAATAAACTTAAAGAACTCTTTAAGTATAAGATTTTAATCAATGAACTCCATTTCTTAAAACCTTGTTGAATGCATCTCAGTGTATGTAGTGGGCAAGTTAATGTAAGTGGTCAATTTGGATCAAGCATAATCTCAATATCAAACACAACTAGGCAGATAAAAGAGGATTAACATAATCACCAAAAAGACATATATGAAACTTCATATATTGAACATCCAAGTTCTACATCAATAAGCCCAATAACACAATACATTGTTCAACTCTTGATTAAACTCTAATCAAGAAACGTCTAACTATAAAGCATAAATCCTAACTCAGGAGTTCATAACAGTGTAGAAAGATATGAACGAACTACTCCCTTTTGAAGCCCATTGAACTCAAGCCATCGCTACATCTTCAAGAGAAAATGGTTCTTAGCCAAGCATCTCTCCGAAAGCACTCACAACTGTGGGTACATTGACAGCATCCATGGCAGCAGCAGAGAGCGACGATGAGAGGTGAAAAATTGGTGATGGATGAAGGTCGAGAGAGTGAGAGATGAAGATATGAATGTCTGTCGAAAAATTAATTCTCTCCCGCTTAACCTAATTTGGCATGTTTTTAAATGTTGGGTCACAGGTCGGGTCAGAACAGTGAGAGACTTTCCCAAATATGGTCCGAGTTTTTGAAGGTTCACCACGGCGACAAATGACTCTCGCCGCAACGAACTTTACCAAAAAGGATTTGTTCTTCGCTAGTTCCTTTGCTGCGGTGAAAGAATTAATCTTTGATGCGGTGAACTTCTCCCGAAAGTTCAGCCTGGATTTATCATTTTTCACCGCGGCGACAGATGGGCTCGTCGTGGCGAACTTTTCCCGAAGACTATGATCTCCTATTGACTTCAATTCAGCACGTTGACTCCCTTCTCCTTGAGGATCCTACAATCAAAAATAGCAATTTGCAGTATAAATTGTTCTTAGAAAACTTAAGAAATGCAATTAATACCAATTGTGACAATTTTTACTATCAAATTGCATAAAATAAAAATGCACACTCAAGGATTAATTTAAGCACAAAATCAAGAATTAGGAGTCAAAAAGTAAAGTAAAGGCCATGAAAGTGTTGCCAATTTAGATAATAAACTTGGGCTCAATCAACAATAAACAACAATTATGCTAGAAAACATATGCCAATTACCTATAAAAACCTATCCTAATGCATACCTATCAACATCCCCACACTTGAATCTTTGCTTGTCTTCGAGCAAAATAAATACAACCAATCAATTCTACCACTTCATTTTCATAAAGATCAAAGCATAAAATCCTTCAAATTCAATCCAACTTAAATATCAAGTTAATGCACATATCATGACTACTTTTTTCATTGGTGTACACAAGCAAACTCACAATTGGCACAATTACTCAAAGATAAGTAAAGATGCATAAATGAATCTTCCTCATGGTTTTCACTCATTTAGTTCAAGTATTTAAGGGTTAGTGTTTCGCTCAAACTTCCTATAGGAAACTACACTACCATAGGCTTGCTAATACACTAATTTTCCTCTATAATGATTACATGCATAAATAGATTAAAAGGACTTGTTTAGGTTTGTTATGTGGTAAGGGTTAAGGTGTGTCAAAAGAGAGGAAAGGGGGTTAAGCACAAGCATAAGTAAAGTACAAAACGGATAAAATGGGATAACAAAACATAACTATGAGACATATAAATATAACTAATATTCTGCACTTATTGATGCTATTCACTTGTTCTTCCTTTTTCTTTTCTTTTCTTTTTCATTTTTGATTTTTGATTTTTTTGATTTTTATTTCTTTTTCTTCATATATGGAAGAACTATGAATCAAAACTAACACTATATACAATGTATTCCATAGGTATAAATATACTCAACTTGTCTCCGTAAAAATTTCACACAATCTCAACTAATGTTTTACTTAAGACTTTACTAAGCTTGTGAAAGGGTAGGATAATGGGGTTTAAAGTGTTAAAGTTTTGGGTGTTTTCAAAAAACAAAAGGTTAAGGCTTAATGGGGGTAGCAAGGGATTATGCAAAAGTGGGTCATTTAAGCCAAGGGTCAAAGCAAGAAAAAAGGCCTCGATCATCTCTATTAAGCATGCATCCAGTAGACTTAAACCGATTCAAAGCAAGTTCTGAAGGTAGTAACCTATGGAAGTACACTCAACAAGGAAATGAAATGACTCTAGATGGATTCATATGGCTCAATCCTCACTTTAGCTCAAATGAAAACTCATTATGCATCCCTACACTACCTCATTGTTCAAATGTCGATTTGTGACTAAGATTATGTAACCAACTACTTTTCGTCACTCTATATAGTTCACTTTCTACTTAAGTAGCCTAATTTGAGTTCAATCATGCATTTAATCTAATTCCAACTAACATGACAGAATCTCATGGCAATATTTATCAGAGTGACTCAAATGTGGTTCCAATACTAACACAAAGCACCATTGCTTACACAAAGCACATACAATATGCCTAAACATGCATCCTATTTAATATAATGTAAAAAAATACAATTAAGAAAGTTGATGTCACCTCCCTACACTTAAGGATGACGTTGTCCTCAATGTGACAAGTCAACTCCCAAGTGCGTGAAAATGATATTAAACCAAATAGAAATGAAAATAACACAGACAAAAGAAATTGAAACAAACGAATAATATTAAACGAAACATAAGATACTGAAGTTAAACCGAAATTAAAGAAATTAGAACTAAACAAAATACATAGCACACAAAAAAAAGTATGAAACCAAATACACATGAAATTAAATACACTCACATATAAGAAACAACAAAATTTAAAAGTTTAAGGGATAAGAAAAGTTTATTCCAATGATGGTGGTGACGGTGATGATGTAGGAGCTTCAAAATTGTTCCTCCAACAGAAGTTGAGGAACCTTTTCTTCAAACTACGCTGCTCCTTATGTACTGTCCACATTTGTGTGCTGAGCTCATTTAATTTAAATGTCATCCATTGTTGGTTGGAGGCTATTTTTTCAAGGCTTTGTTGGAGTTGCTCAACCTCCGCTGATGCGCTTGGTTCTATTGCTACTGCTTCGTCCTCTGGATCCTGAGCTACTCGAGATGTGGAGGGTTGAGATGTGGCTGTACTGATGCTTCTCCTACTTCTCACTGCAGTACGCGTCTGAGGATTATGGAGTTCCACATGATGAACCTCCATAATCTCGAGACGCCTAAAAAACGATATGTCAAATATATCGTGTGGAGTTGTACGCACCTCTTCGAAATTATGGTTATAAAAACGAGCTAAAGTAGTAACAAAATGCCCCAATCCAATGTATAAACTCTTTTTATTGACAACACTAACGATTGATCTAAAAATTATAAAGGATGTGTTGACTCTAACCTTTCGATCCACGCACCATATGAAGAAAAGTTCTTTAGCCGAACATTTGCTACTTTCGGTTTTATTGAATACAGTTAAACACATGAATATATACAGCAGCAAATGTTCGGCATTATGTATTAAAGCATTCGGTGTATTGCATGAATCAAAACTATCTTCTCCCGTTACAATTTTCCAATAGGCATCCACATCAAAATCAGTATGATCATCTAAAACTTTTATGTTTTGGAAATCAAAAAGATGATGCATGACATTATAATCCAGTTTGTACACATCACCGAATAATCTAAACCAAAAGACATCCATTTTTAGGGTGTAACGGACAGTAGTGAAAAATTCAACTGTCATCACAGGGTGAATATGCATGTCACAACGGATGAACCTATTCCACCGTGTATTGTCAGCTAGTTGCTCAATCTTTGTCCTCACTCCTATGTTCTCTAACAATTCAAAATTGAAATACCTAAGAGTGATTATTCCCTTATTCTTAAAATCACGGAAACGAGTTCCTTCGTCTTATGAATAAATCGGGAAGGGAGATTAGTAAGTTGCCGTAAAATCACTTTTGCCTTCACTGGAAACTTGACAGCACACTTTGTCACCCGATTTCTGAGCCATCATCTTCTTTAGTGCCATAATTATAGAAAAACATGCAACAATAAGAGAGAGAAAGTGAAATTCGAGCTTTGTAGAGAGAGAACAAAAAACTTACCAAATCATTGTTGTTTGGAAAGATTAACGCATGAAAATGAAAAGAATGTAAGAATAATGAAAGAATTGAATAAGATACCATGAATATAAAGGGAGGTTGAAGAGTTTTAAAGACTGAGAGGAGAGAAATTGGTGGGTAGGAGAGAGAGAGTATGAAAATTTGAAGATAGGGTAAGAGAAAAAATTTGGTATGGGATTACGACGCTCATGGGAATTTCCACAATTCCTATGAGTGTGGGATTCCTCTCCAGAAAGTTTCTGGAGAGGATTCCAATGTTCGTAGGAATCACCTTAATTCCCACAGACGCTCTAGAAACTTTCTGGAGAGATTTCCCACGTTCGTGGGAATCACCACAATTCCCACGGATGTGGGAATTAATGATCCTCATAGTTTCAAACCTTCTTCTAAGCTTATCTGCATTCTCTATGATCCCAAAACCTACAAACACATCAAGATAATATCATCAATAAGAATTTTGAAAAGAAAACAAGTTGAAATTCAAACAAAATCAACATGAACATCAATCAAACTCAATTTAGAAATGATGATAACGAAAGAAAGCAAACAAACAAATAGGTAAACAAAACAATCAAAAGGAAATATAATTTCATGGGTTGCCTTCCATGCAACACTTCTTTTAACGTCGGTAGCTCGATGCTCTTCTTTCATTGGAAACTCATCCAGGATCAATTATAAGTGGCTTGATTCCACCTTTTTCATTCAACATCGGTTTTGTAGCCTGTAAGTAAGCTACAAATTGCAAAATGAACAGAAGGACAATATTAATAAAGTTGAGCAAACCAATTAATCTCATCAGTCCTTTTCATTAACAAACTGTCAATAAAATAGTGAATAACAAAACTCCTTGAATCTTCCATCGAATCAAACGGTTTGTTCTGTACAAAGACGAGTTTCTCTCTTTCTTCCTTAATCACCTTTATCTCCTCTGCTTCTTCCTCTTTATGAACAGACACTTTCATAACTTCTTTAAATTTGATGTCTATTGTCATGTGTTCTTGGTTCGTTTGTTCTTCAGAAGATTTGAACACATCAATTGTCTTGAGTGAGCTACTATCCTTTGGATTCTTAGATACATCTTTCATGTTAAATGTCTCTTTATCATCATCAATCCAAAAGATATAATTCTTTTCATGAACATCTACCCAAGCTTTTTTAATGTTCACCTTTGGTATATCAAGAACTGGTGAATAATAGGGAGGGTTGGCATTCTTTTCTTCAATCTCTTTTTTCGTCTCTTGTTCTTAAATAAAGTAAGGTTTAGCATGGTGTTCCACTGGTTCTTCTAGCTCTTCCTCATTCTTAAGTGTGATAGCCTCATATTGCTCTAGTTGTTGTAATTCGATATTTCTCATAGATTCTTCCACACTTCTTTTACAAAATTCACGGGAAAGTTGTCTTACTTGAATCTCTAGGTTGTGAATAGAAGCGACATGATTTTCAAGAATTTGATCGAATTTCTTTTCTAGTCTCTTTTGACTTTCCTTTTGGCTGGAAAACATCCTCTTCTAGTTCTCTTCCTGAGCTACCAGTTTGGAACCAACCATCTCCATAAACTTGTCCAACTTACTCTCCATTGCTCCAATTCGATCTTGTTGAAATTTAAATAGGTCTTAATGTCCTATGTGAGTACTTATATTATTAGACCAATAAAAATCTAGGTGGTTATGGCATCTCGCAGTGTACGTGTTCCAATAAGAATCAGTACTTCCCCAACCATACTACGCTTCATTGTAATTTGCAAAAGTTCCTTGCTCCCTATAATAATTATCTTCCATCATTGTTCTTTCTACTTCTTCTCAGTATCTAGGTCTTTAGATTTCTCATTCCTCATTCTAAGATGTCTTGATGTGTCTCTACTTTACGCCCCAAACTTCTTTACTAATTTCTGTCAATCTTCACATTCTCCTTGTGTTCATGCTCTTGCAAATACACAAGGAAAAGCATTAAAAACTCTTAAATCAAAGTAATCAAAATTAAACACGATGCTCAACAATCAATCCCCGACAATGGTGCCAAAAACTTGTTGAAGGTAAAACTTATCTACTTGTTTTACGCTCAAAAACTACAAATGTAAAAAGAGCAGATATCAATCCCACAGGGATTGATACCTAGACACCACTTAATTTGGACACAACTTTGTTTAAGAAACTAAATTGTGAAATGCAAATAATCTGGAAAATTAAATTAAAATTAAAATACTAATGTAAACAATGGATAATACCGCAATTGCTGAAAATTTGAATTCAAGAATCTAAATGCTAGAGATTACTTTTTCCTTATTTTGTCTCCCTCCAATTTTTTTGATTTAATTATGGCTCTCCCTAAATTTTCGAATGTTCTAATGAACCTCTCTCAAGGTTTAATTATTTTTCCCTAATCGAATTAATAGGAATAGATTGAACGATCTCTCAACCTACCCAATGACTCTACCGATTCAACTAGTTATTAAACTATCCTACGGGTAATCAATTGACTAATCGAGATCTCACTTCTAACTATTCAATTAACATTATGATTGCTAGCCTATAGGTTGCCAACTCTCATTGTATAATCCTACACAAATTTCATCTCACTCACTCTCTTGATTTGTTGCAAGATGACAATTAAGAATAACAATCAACAAAGACAATTGTATTCAATTCAATAAAATAGGAGTTTTAACAAAATAATTCAAAAGCAATTTATAAAATGAAATCAGCCTAACATGGTCTCCATAACATCATCAACAATCAAATAAACCATTTTTAAAAAGAATAAAAGAGATTAAAATGAAAGAAAATTGAATAGAAAGATTCCTTCTCTTCTTTACCAAAATCTGGAATTTTAGTGTTGATGTTCTATTTTACCCAATCTTGATGATGATGCTTGTCTTCAGTCCTTCTTTAATGCTCCAAACATGTGTCCTTCACTCAAGGATGGTGTTTCTATAGGTGGGTATCATCTCCTTTGAAGATGGAAGCTTAATGATGTTTTTATAGTCCAAAAACTCTAGGTTTAATGAAGCCTCGCAGATTGCCTCATATTACAATTCCCATGTCTGTAGGAATTTGCATGATTCCCATGAGTGTGGGAATTACACACAAGTGCACTCCTCATTTCTTCTACGATTCTCACGTCTGTGGGAATTTTCATGATTCCCACGAATGTAGGAATTTGTCACAAATGCACTCTTCTTGTCTTCTCTTCTTTGATCTTTTGTTTACCTCCAAGTTGCTCCCTCTCCTTTCCTACAAAAAAATAGTCAATTCTTACCCTCAATTAGCATCAAACACACAAGAATAAGAATGGAAATCAAACTCAATGAAAAAATACAAAATGAATCCTAAACTAGAACAATAAACAACAATTATGCTAGAAAACACATGCCAATTTCTTATAAAAACATATCCTAATGCCCACCTATCATGTTTTAGCCTAAGTATCTTCTAAAATGCCTCCATTCTTTGATATTGACCCTAAAACACTAGCAAACACATCAAGGAACCTGAAAAACATAATATTTGAGATCAAAAGCTTGTATTAACCCTTAAAACACTTAAACACAAATAATTAACAAACTAACACAATTCTAACTTTAACACATACTAAATGATCAAATTAACAGCTAAACACATATCAAACTATGCCCTAAAACACGATGTAATTTACACTTATTAGTATTTATCATACATCATTTGGTGCTACTTTATCTGTTATTTCAGTTCCATCTTTTTACTCACAGGAAGTAAAGCATGGGTGTTCGAGACAAGTAATGCAAGAGGAATTTCAAGATCTTTAAGATAATCATACTTAGGACGTTGTTCCATGCCCATCCCAAGTTAAGCCTGTTGGATTTAAGTGGGAGTACTCAATGAAAAACTTCTTTCTAATGGGACTCTAGAGCGATATAAGACTAGGTTAGTTGCTTTTGGTAATTGATAAGATTATGGGGTGGCTATGAGGAGACATATGCTCCTGTGGTTAAAATTACTACTGTCGAAACAGTTCTCGCTATTATTGCTTCCCAAGGTTGGCCTTTTCACCAAATGGATGTCAAAAACGCTTTTCTCTATAATGATCTCAAAGAGAATATTTACATGACACCTTTTCCTAGTTTTTTTTCCTCTTCTACTTCGAAAGTTTGTAAGTTGAATCGCTCATTATATGGTTTAAAACAAGCTCCCCATGTATGGTTTAAGAAGTTTTGATCTACACTACTTCAGTTTAATTTTATGCAAAGCGAATATGAATCTTCTTTATTTCTTCATAAAACTTCTACAGGAATAGTCCTTCTTTTGGTCCATGTTGATGATATTATTATAAAGGGCTTAGATTCTTTATTGATTACTTAGATTCAACAGCACCTTCGAGATTCATTTCATATGAAAGATCTGGGCCATCTTACATACTTCTTAGGGTTGGAAGTTCACACACTCTCTTTTGGTATATTTCTACATCAACATAAATATATTCAAGATTTGGTCATTTTGGCTTGTCTACAAGATTATTCATTGGTTGATACTCCTTTAGAAGTCAATGTTAAGTATCACACAAATAAGAGTTAAATACTGATCCATCTTTGTATCGACAAGTAGTGGGTAGTCTAAACTACTTAACTATTATTAGACCAGACATCTCATTTGTTGTAGTCAATTTATGCATTCTCCTCATCATCTTCACTTAACTATGGTTCGTCATATCATACGATATCTTTAGGGTTCACGATGTCATGGTTTATTTTTTCTTGTTGGGTCTCCTTTATACCTTAATTCTTTTAGTGATACTGATTAGGCCGGTTGTATAAATACACATCGCTTTATCACTGGTTGGAGTATGTTTCTTGTGGATTCATTGATTTCATGGAAGAGTAAGAAACAAGACCGAGTCTCTAAATCTTCTACTGAATATGATATCGTGCTAAGTTTGCTGCATACCATGAAATTACTTGGCTTAGGGGGATTTTAGCTGAGCTGGGATTCCCTCAATATGATCCTACTCCTCTCTATGTAGAAAATACAAGTGCTATTCAGATTGTTACTAATGAAATCTATCATGAGCCCACCAAGCATCTTAAAGTGGATTGTCATCACATTCATGAAGCTATAAATACTCATGTTATTTCTCTTCCATATATTTCCATAGCTTTACAAATTACTGATGTGTTTACCAAATCTCTCATTTGACAGTGTCATCAATTTCTGGTTAGCAAATTGATGCTTCTTGATCAACCAGTATCAATTTGAGGTGGGATGTTGCCATATATATCAATCATATATTTTATACAACCTATTTATTTTATCTTTCATATTTAGATTGTATAGCTATAAATAAAGAGAAATCAGTTTTAGAATCCCTACAAATCAGACTATATCTACAATCAACCTATAAATCAACCTTTATTATTATGTATTCATCTATTTATTCAATGAAATCAGAAGTAAAAAGCATTGAGCCATTCAATAAAAATTCTATCAATTCTAAAGTTATCATGAATAACCTCTTTTCTTATATCTCTTTAATTAATCCTTCTAAAACTATCTCCATCTTGTGGTTTTTTTCTTAGTCATTAAACCTCGAATTCCTTGCAAAGGATCACAAGAATGATTGGAAATAAGTGTTGATCTATGCTAATATCCATCAACTTATGCTCTAATAAGCATTCATATATTTTTTTAAAACATCCATATGTGCTAGTTTTTATTATTCCATCAATATCATGTCTTGATGGAACTACAACTACGAATGATTTAGGAATAATATTCAAATATGCTTAAATTTTGTAATTATGATTGCATCATAATTTGAGTTAAAAAGTGATCATTTTAGTAATTTTATCTTTAATATTAAGTATTGAATATAATTGACAAATTTATATAAACATAAAAATGTCTTTATGAAATAAATTAAATAAATAGATAAAATTTAAGTAACAATACTTTCTATTTGTTTAACTATCTCCATTAGTAAGCTATACTTTTGAAAACTTCCTTCTTTTGTAATTTATTAAAATAAGTCATAACATAACTAAAAGCTCATGATAGGAAAAAGCAAATTACGTCCTTATCAATAATTTCCTATTTAGAGATAATAATATCATTTAAACTAACATAATCATTTGAGGTTATCAATCCTTTATGCTTTAGAATGAATAAACTAATTAATAACATAAGATATAACTGGCACGCGAGTCCTTAAGCCATATCTTAAGAGCATAGGCTAATTTTATAACTATCTTATAAATTGTTTATTTATTATCTCTACTCAGATATATATACCATCCTCAAAGTCCTTGTTATCTAAACTAAAATTTGAAATTGACTCAAAGAAAAAACAATATCATATATGAAAGCCATGTTGAATGAAGGATAGGTTCAATTATAGGAAGGATATAAATGTTTATTTAATTTAAAAACATATGGAATATGGTTTATGTGGTTAAGAGCTTTAGTTTTGACTTAGGGAGGTTTTCTATTTAAATTTTAACATCCTTTAAACTTTATATATCTTTACATGAAAAAGATTTGTACCTTTGAAACTTATCATCTACACCTTGGATTTAAATGGACTTGGCCCATAGTTTAAATCCACGTAGCTTAAGTGCATTTGATCTATAATTTTGACACTGAATAACTTTAATCAATAGATGCAATCTTATTAGCATGGCCTAATTTATCCTATAAATTCAGTCATATTGGTTCCTAAATATCATATAACAGAAAAAAGTGAATTTTGTGTGTATATTTTTTCCCTATTTGAAAACTAATGAATGAATTACTTGTTATAATGAATGGTTAAGAGAAATTTATATAAGGTAACCACAAAACAAATATAAAAATAGTAAAATAGATCAAGAAAAATATTTATAATGATTAAACTAAATGACCTTTAGCCTATATTCATTCCTTAAACTCCATTTAGAAATATATTTTTTCCTTAAATAGTTGAAGAAGAACTCTCCTTATAACATCTTCATTTCCATGAGTGAATTGTCTTCTTTTGTTATTAGTGAAGAGGAACCTTATATAATTCTTGTTCAAGATCAAGAGGCACCTTTATAATATTCAAGTAATTCTTCCAAATTGCTACACTAGGATAACCATATACAGCTCAAAACCTCTTTGTCTTCCATTAATGACTAGGCTTTAATATATGTTATACAATGAATTTATGCATTTTATAACTTCTCAATTATCTTAACAATTCTCTAATATTCCAAAGGTTTTTTTGTTCATAATTCAATTATGGTCTATTTTTATCCAAAACTAATTTACATAGTTAGACACACAAACCAACTATTATAATGACTAGTTTCTAGGTAGGATCGTTCAACCAATCAACTATCTTTGAATAATCGAACATTATGAAGTTAAGGTATTGACTAGCTATATCACTAGCTAAATAGAAAGTCCCCTTTTAGTAACTTTTGAAACCCACCATCGGTTAGTTAATATAAACTATTTGGTTAGCTCATAGTTCACCTAACATATTAGCTAGTTATAAATCACCTATTGTGTATTTTTTAACAGTTAAAAACATCAATTTTTAAAACTTAAAAAATTTTCAAAAGCATAAAACACCTTATTTGATAAAAACTTGATTCAAGATCATTCAAAATTTTCCTAAAGTTTGTTTGAAGGTCAAGAGGTTTTCTTCAAATTTCAAAATAATTTCCTCTTGATTACAAAATAATTTATAAATTATGTACTACATGTAAATGATCATGTAATGATTGAGTCTCTCATTCATTAAAATGACCAAGATAATGTTATAAGAAAGATAATGTAATGATTAGTCCTCAAATATGTCTCTAGCTAAAGGGTAATTAAGACTATAGAGAAAATCTTCCGAAGATTCCTGTGGGGTAGCTTAGATTCAGACACTCATTTTGTTAAGTTCAAATGGAAAGAAGTTTGCAAAAGTAAGAAAGATGGGGGACTAGGCTTGATTTCAATTGCCTCCTTCAATAGAGCAGCTTTGATCAGAAATCTCTGGAATATCCTACTGGAAAAAAAATCCCTTAAGATCCGATGGCGACACAGCTATATTCTAAAAGGCTCAAGCATTTGGTCTATCCCTATTAAACCATCTTTCTCATGGCCCTTGACCCAGGTACTAAAACTTAGACGTATTCTTGAACCACTAGTAACATGCAGGATTGGGAAAGGAGATAAGGCGTTCTTATTGTTTGACAACTAGATAAGGAAAGTACCATTGATCAGATACCGACAGGCTCTTCAACTGTGGAATGAGATTCCTATCAATGCAAAGGTAAAATCTATCTTACTAGGTGATCAATGGCACATACCTAGAGAGTTACAGTATCTGACGCCTAATTATCTCCCTATCCTATCAAATGAAGACACCTTCCAATGTCTCAATATGCCCCCTAACTCCTTCAACATTGCAAAATTTAGGAAGGAGCAAAACTGTGATAATGTAAGACAGAAGTGGTATCCTATAGTCTAGCACAAGTCGCTCATGCCAAGCTCCTCTATTCTCCTATGGCTTATAGCACTAAATAGGTTAAACACTATGGAAAAACTTCATTTATTCCCAACAATCCAGTTTGTGTCTTATGTGATATAGAAACAAAAACAAGGGAGCATCTTTTCTTCAAATGCCCCTTCTCACAGCTCATATAGGAGAGGATCAAGGATCTAAATTCTATTAAGCTATAGAATGGTTTCTGAATCTGAGCCATACTCCTAAATACACTGAGTATATATATATTATCTCCTTTGCCTCCTCCATTAAGGAGATCTGGAGAGAAAGGAACTCTAGGAGATTTCAAAGCAAAATACATACAAGGAAGGAGGTTCTTATCTCTCTGATTGGTGGAATCAGATAGAAAATTCTAAACTTAATAAGATCAAAAGAAATATGCACTACTCTAGCATATGCATGGAGAATCAACTATCAACATTGATTAGGGTTTACAGAAAGAAGGAAGGTAAGGGGTACCTGTTCTATGGAGACAGTGGTCAACACAATGATGTAGAACGAAGCTTGACTCCTTGACTAGGATCTCGAAGCTCCATCGACGCTCATAGAGGGACACTAGAAGCACCATCGAAAAAAGAAAATAGAAATAAATTTTAGCAACATCGGAGAAAGGATTAAGAATCAGATTAACCCTTTAATGGAACCCTAAGGACAAAACAAGTCCTTACCTTTAGAGCTGGAACCGTTATACTCCTGGATCATCAAAAACCTCAAAGAGAATAGCCAAATTCGTCCTCTGGGCATCTCCCTAAGAGCGGATACATCCAGGAGTGGAAAGGAACCTTCGGGGAACAAATCACAAAGAATAGCAATTAATAAGCAGCAAAAGAAGAGGAAGAAACATATCCAGAGTCAGAAATCCTTACCTTGAACACAATCGCCTATTGAAGGACCCAAAAATTGCCTGCCCTAATTTGGAAGGTTATCGACTATCTTTCAGATGAACAACTAACGATTCCCCTCTTAGTGGCCTTGTTGTCGTTTTAGCTTGCTCTCCATGAAGTCGTTTTAAAACAAGAGTTACCCGACATCGTTTCTATATGTTGGTCTCTGTTATTAAGGCGTTAATTGGTCTGCTCCTTGTTGTAAAATGCTTTCCTAAGCTATTACCATGAAAGACAATTTTCTCTTGTAATTATTAATATTAATAAAATCTTAATTTTTCAAAAAGAAAATATTACAATGATTTGTTAGATATATAATGGCTTCATTCTTTCTTCTTCTTAGTCCATTTTACTTGAATTACCTTAAAGCTCTAACATGTGTTTCAATGTTCTTAATTTATTCATCATTTGATTGCTCAATTGATTTAATTAACTTTTTGCTTAAATTTTCCTTCCATTTAACTTGATCTTTGACCTTTCACTTGAATCATATCAATAAACATAAAAATATTAATACTAACATATTTAGTTAGGTTAATTACATAAAAAAAAACCCCAAACTTTTGTCAAATTTTCATTTATAGCCTAAACTTTAAAAAGAAGCAACAAAATGCCTAAAATTCCAATTTTTTTTAATTCTATCATGAACTTTAAAAAGTAATAATAAAATGTTCAAACTTTCAATTTTTTCAATTCTAACCCGACGTTAGTGTTTTCGTTAAGTTTAAAAATGACCTAAATTAGATTATGCAGTCCCAACGACCTTACTAATGCAGTATGCTGTAATGTGAGAATAGTTTGGGGCATTATAAGAATAAACAAAAAATAAATGGCTAAGGGCATTAAAAGTACATTAGATAACTTCAGGCCAGAATTGAAGAAAATTGAAAGTTTGAACATTTATTGTCACTTTTTGAAGCTTCATCTAGAATTGAATGAAGTTTGAGCTAAAATTGAAAAAATGAAAATTTAGGCATTTTGTTGCTACTTTTTAAAGTTCGAGCTATAATTGAAGAATTGATAAAAGTTTGGACTTTTTTTGGCAATTAACCCTATTTAGTTATCATTGAAACTACTTGTTAGAACCTCATTTGTTCTAAAAAGTCCAAATGACTTAGGTTATGCCTTTACTATTTGGAATAGTTTATCATTATACATAACTTAGGTTACACATTTTAAGTGTTTGGTTTGGGCTCACTTGGCCCATTATTCAAGCCCATATGACGTGGGCTCTTTAACTCTTTTCTAAATGATTTATGCTTTAAAAAATATACAGTACAATTGATAAATTAAATTTTTATTATTATATTAATACTATATTACCATTTTCTTTTTTCAATTACCAACTTGCCATCATTCTCTTTAAAAAGACTAGATTACCGTTATGAATATATATATATATATATTTCAACAAGGAAATAAGAAACTCGAACTTATTATTGGCAATGCCACTAGTTACTAGTCATATCGACCGCCTATATATTGTCAATACCACTAGTTACTAGACATACATATATGTGTTTAGAATATTATATGCATATATAATTTCTATTTCTACATCCTTTATGTAGTGAGAGTTATATTTGAACTCCTCATTTGGTGCTTATATAACATAGAAATTAAAAATAAACTTTCGAATACAAAAATTATACCACATATAATTAAAATAATATACCAAATTGAATAAGAATAATGCCATAGTCCTAAATATCAAACTAATGGTTTAATATCAATGTAAAAAAAATAAGCTATATGGAAACATGATATAAATTGAAAAAAATCCAAAATTCTATTATAACACGTATCAAAAATTAGAAAAATAAGAATTGATCTCTTGACTTGTTTTCATTTTTGTGTTATTTATTATGTTATATTATGGTAATTTCTTGATTAAATTAAGTAATCTGATGGTAAGGTGCTACCATATTCTAGTCCACTTGAAACTATATTTAAAAGCATAAACATTATATTGTAAGATTCATTATTAAAAAGTCTTTTAGGAGAGTCATAGATATTATAGGATCATATGCCAATTTGAACTCTAGGATATGACTCTTTAAGTATGTTCTAGTAAAATTTCAATATATTTAATGCTTTACATCACCATTCAATCTCATGTGGAGCGTTTTATAATAAGAAAGAAATATTGATTTTATTCCAAATCTTATCTAGTGTTTGTTTATATTGAAATAGTCTTCTCTATTATTTTATTTCTATTAAAATAGTCAATGATTATTAGGATAATGTTTATCCTAATAATTGTTAGGGTTAATAAAGTTTATCTATTCCAATTTTGTTAGGATCTTTTGCTCTAGTTACAGAATAGTAGGAAGTCTGTTATGTTTTAAGCATATAAATAGGTAGTTTATTTCATTATAAAAGGACATCAATATTTCTTTAATTCCTTAAAATAAGTAATCCTTTTTTCTATTTTTTCTCCTCTCCACATTTTGTTTTTGTTTATTCTTCAGGTTTATTACATTCCTTACTTCCTATTCATCACTATCAATGGTATTAGAGCCAAAGTTATGAATAACTCGACCCATGTTTAAATTCGTATATTAGTTAGAAAAACTATAATCAATGGACTATTAAGATTAGGGCACTTTTAGACTAGTAGTAGTAGGAGTAGGAGGAGGAGGAGGAGGAGGAGTACTAATAGTAATGATGATGATGATGATAAACAGGAGATTAATAATAATAATAATAATAATAATAATAATAATAATAATAATAATAATACTGATAATATTAATAATCATATGTAGGAAATCATAATAATAATTATTATGAATAATAATAATAATGAATGAATGAATAAACAAGTAGGAGAATGATTAGTACTTGTTTAAATGATTAGGTTAAATCTAAGAGAAAAATGTTAATAGACCTATGAAAATGATATGGATCTCTTTAAGAGGGATCCTTTATTCGTAACATAGTACGTTAAAGTTTTCTATTGCAGGTCATGTGCTTGATAAGTTATAACAAAGCCATATAATTCTTGATCACCTTCCCCCAGTTCTTGTTAGACCTTCATTTCTCCTCTTACAACATCTAAGTACAATCTTCTCACAGCTTCTCATTGAAGCGTCTGGATGTATCCTCTTAACATGTCTAAACCACCTTTGTCTCTCTTAATTGTTTAATAATATTAGCCACCTTTAATTGGTCCCTCACTACTATATTCCTAACCTTACCTCTTCTAGTAAGATTGCATATCCAACGAATCATCCTCATCTCCTTGATCATTAGCTTATGACTATGAACCTGTTTGATGGGCCAATACTCTGCCTTATAAAACATGGCCAGCTTAATTGCTAAATAATAGAATTTACCTTTAAGCATGAGTGGTATCTTCTTGTCATATAAAACTCCTAATGTACAAAATAACGAAAAGGATAAGTAGCCTTATATTTCATTCATCAAAGAGTGAACGATGAACTTTTTAAGAAGATTATAAGTTTAAGCAATTTAAAATGAGCTTGGGATACTATGATGATAATCTACAAAGGTAATAAGAGAGTTAAGAAGATGAGACCTTAGACCCTAAGATGCTAATATAAAATTTTACAAACTAAATACTCTAAAATAGTGTCCTATTATGTAATTCATCTTCTTACTTGTACAAATCAAATAAAAATAGTATAAAGAACAAGTTATAGTAAAGAAAAGAATATGGTTATTGACCACCAAATTTGAGCATATTGTGGTGGCAGTTGAAGAAGTCCATAATCTATCCTCAATCAATACTGATGAGGTATTTGACACTTTGTAAGCCCATGAAAAAAGCTAAGAAGTTAATGGAGCAAGCTTTGTAAGCCTAATGCTCCATCAAAGGTGATCAAAGTAGAGAGATCATTGGTTGTGCATTGTAACGCTACCAAAATAACTAGACTAAACTATAGATAGCGACAAGTCTAGGTCGATCCTAGAAGGATTAATAGCAAATACTTTCCTAAATTATATGTTTAAGAAAATAGGGGAATTTTCAATTTGAAACAAATTAAAAACAAAATAAAATTGAATCTATGAAAATAAATCAAATTATACTGTAGCAAAATGATAAAGTCGATGAATAAATTGAACACTGATTCATTGGTTTCATCTCAGCCTAAGCACAATTTCACGAATGTCATTGAGTTATCTTCTTTACTCTTCCTTTTAGACCATTGATCATGAATTAATAATAAGCTCTATTAATTTTGATTTTTCCTTAAGTTTTAGTTAATTATAAAGTGCTTGTTAATTAACCCTAACTATCAGGAAACCTAGAATAAGCTGTCTAAGTTTATCCAGAGAGTAGCATTACAATTAAGAAAAACATATCTATTTAAGAGATAATCACGCAAGCACAGACTATTTAACTTAAGCTATGTTATTTCTAACGATTCAGTACTATTAGTTGCTACAAACAATCTTCCATATGATGAATACATATCACATTCAAGATCTTGCAATGGGTAGTCACAAAAATGATTCAATAGAGCCTTAAAACCATCATTATCCAAATACCCAATCAATTCATTCAAAATAACGTAACAATTTAGAAAGAGAGTAGAAAATGATACACAACACTATACGTTTAATATGCTCCTTGGCCTCGATTCCACCTCCGAATTAGCATCAGGTGATTTAGCCTACCATCTCCATCTTCAAGCTCTAACAATCAGCCTTTTTATCCTCCATTTATGGTAAAAAAAATTTGAAAAGAGAATGACAGCCGAAGATGACCAGCTCCTTGGTTCCACTATAAGCCTTTCTTATGTTTTATTTCACACCACTCTCTCCCACTATTCACAGATGTGACCATTAAATTTTATTGTCCAAGCTACTTTCACGTAACTTACTCTCTCCTCACGTAGCTCTCTTCTCTGTGTTCTCCCCCTCTACTGTAGCTAATTTGACCAATTAATACAATGTACCACTTCACTATTCACACAAATTTTCTTCTTTTCTTCTCTACCGCCCAACCTTACTCTTCTTTATTTCTCTATCGCTACTCCCCCTACGCTACTGTATATTGATGGGATGAATAATAAGTTGAGGGTTTTACCCCTCCTATTCACGTTAAACCCTCTCCACTGTAGCCTTGCTACGTCTGCATTTCAAGGCATGAAATGCAGACGTATGCTTTAAATGCATACGCTTGTGTTTAATTCAACGTATGTATTAAACGCATGTGTTTTCTTTTCTTTGTTGTGCGTTTTACCACCTTGAACTGTCGTTTTGCATTTGGTCTTTCTCTTGGCTGCTTCTTTGTTTTCTTCTTTTAGACTAAATTTTCCATAGTTTCTTCTAGTCCAACAAATGCTATTTTGAAGAGCTTTTATTGTCTTCTTCTTGCTTTAATTCTCTTCTTCTTACTCCATAAGGATAAATGAGTGTAATTCTTCAGAAAACGGCCTAGATGTAGTGCTTTTAACTCACTTTAAGTTTTTTGCTTCCAAATTGTACCTAAAATCATATATGAATTAAAGTGAGTATTTTAAGCATTTTTGTATCATTAATCGCTAAGTGTAAACGATTAAATGTATAAACAATTAAAAACATATCAATTTCCCCCACACTTAGCTTTTGACCATCCTCAGGCATATCACCAAAATCAAAATCAAAAACCAAAAGTTTTATTCATTTTTCATATTTTTTAAGAATAGATAACCATAAGTAAAGATAAATGACTTCCAAAAATTGTAGAAAAAACTCAACATTTAAACTTATACTCATGATCAATCAATATTCACCACCCTTGGAAACTGATTAATCTAGAGGTAGACTTGAACAAAAAGTGTTTAAACAAGATATTTCCATGGGTACACTCACACACCATTCATGATCATAACAATCCATAACTTTGCATATTCTTTCATTTCTCCATCACTAAAAGTCACATGCATAATCATGAATCAAAAGACTTTTTAGGGTTGTAATGTGGGCTAAGGTAAGGTGGGATGCATTTTGGTTGATGTAGTTTGAAAGCCATTAAGCTAGTGAAGCAAAAGTAACACTTAATGAAAAATCAAACGCACAAGTTAGCATTTATCCATAACTGGGTACCGTCAGTTACAAATAATGAACTAATTATGTTTCACAACTTAATGCAGCTCTCGTATCATAAACCATATAAATATAACACAATAAAATGCTCCATCTAACATAACATCCTCTTTATATGCCATATACTCAAATACCCAACCAATACAACTTAAGGAGGATAAACTATTAATTAATAACTTTTCACAACAATTGCATCTCCTCCTCCATACTTTTCATTTAAACATTTTTTTCTTTTATTTTTTTTCCAAATATAAAATTAGAAGAGACTACATTAATATAGGATTCATAACATGACATTTTAACAAATTTAACCAACCCACATGTAAGATTACCCTCACACTTAAACTTTTACATAATCACATTCATCAAGAATTAACAAATGCTCCACTAGCTTTAAATATTGGGTAGGAAGTTTGGTTAGGTGGACGTAATGTGGTTTATACAAAAGAAAATGTTAATACAACTCAAAAGGGATTAGTAAGGGAAATTCACATAAATGGGTAGGCTATTTGGATAATATAGCTTATAATCAACAAAGAATGCCTAATCATTTTCATAAACATACATGTGATAAATAATGTGGTTTCGAATAGAAATTCAATGCAAAGTAAGGATGTATATGTCATAAAGGTCATTCATAACAAACAAAATAGTGAGACTGATATGAATGTGTTAGTCTAATATGGCTCAAACCCTTTCTAGTTTTTGTTTACCACTAGTCATCGCTCTTCTAAGAACAATGTACATTAACTAATCATAAGAGCAAAAGTATATGCCAAATTTTGCTATGTATTTTTCTAGTCAATTATAGCTTTAATTATGACTAAATAATCTTAAAAGCAATAGAAAAAAAGAAAATTTTCTATTTTGTTCATTTAATTTTGAAAACTGCCTAAGAAGCCACATAAGTCACAGTTAAGCTCAAAAACATGCATAGAAACTAACATACCCTACCCCAATACTTAAAACTTACATTGTCCTCAATGTAAAATCAATTGCAAGAATGGAGCAGTTCACAAAAGTAATAAAAGCATAAATGTAATTGACATAATTTAACTTCCCTTGGGTTCCCTCCCAAGCATCGCCTTTATTTATTGTAGTTGGCTCGACTCTTTGTTGCTGATTCTTCATAGCGATGGTTTTCTAACCCTATCACTTCCACGTCCTCCACTTGTAATCCCTCATAGAATGGTTTCAGTTAATCACCATTGACTTTGAATTTCTTATTTGTTTGTAAGCTTTCAATTTCAACTGCACCATGTGAAAATACATCAGTAACAACAAAAGGGCCAATCCAATGGGAATGCAATTTACTTGGAAAAAGCTTAAGTCGTGAATAGTAGAGAAGAACTTTTTGTCTAACCACAAAATTCTTCGTAACAATCATCTTGTCATGAAATCTTTTCGTTTTTTCCTTGTAAATTTCTGCATTCTTATAAGATTTAAACCTAAGCTCTTCCAATTCTTACTGTTGCAGCTTCCTTTTATCACCCACCGCATCCATCTTCATATTGCAATGCTTAATAGCCCAAAAGGCTTTGTGCTCAATTTCCACTGGAAGATGACACGACTTTTCGTAGATCATTCTATATGGAGGCATGCTAATCGGTGTCTTATATGCAGTCCTGTATTCCCAAAGAGCACCATCAAGTTGCTGACTCCAATCTTTAAGATTTAGACTTACCATTTTTTCAAGCATGGACTTGATTTCTCTGTTTGAAACCTACGCTTGCCCGTTCTTCTGTGGATGATAGGCTATAGACACCTTATGCATGACATGGTATTTCTTTAAAATACTTCCCACCAATCGGTTGCAAAAATGAGTACCCCTGTCACTAATCAATGCTCGCGGTGTTCCAAATCTAGCAAAAATGTTAGACTTGACAAATTCTACAATGACCTTAGAATTGTCAATTCTGGTGGCTTTAGCTTCCACCCATTTAGAAACATAATCATAACCAACAAAAAATTAAAAAAAAAACAAAAGAAGGGGGAAATGGTCCCATAAAATCGATGCCCCATATATGAAAAATTTCACATGCAATGATTGGAGATAAAGGCATTTGATCTCTATGGAATAGATTACCCTGTTTCTAGCACTGTTCACATGCTTTACAGAACATATATGAGTCTCTAAAAATATTTGGCTAATAGAAACCACATTTAAGGAATTTTCTAGTAGTTCTATTAAGCCCAAAATGACCACCACAAGCATATGAATGGCAAAACTTCATAATTGATTCACACTCATATTCAGGTACACATCTCCTAATCATTTGATCTGAACAACAATTTCACAATTGAGGATCATCCCAAATATAATATTTTGAATAACTTTTTATCCTATTCCATTTAGCTTTACTCAAATTAGTAGTTATCTCATAGTTCATTAGATAGTTCACAATATCAGTATACCATAGAGTCTTACCCTGAAGCGTTAGTAAATTCTCATCCAGAAATAGTTCTTGCAATTGTATTGGATCCTCTTCTTTCACAACTCGACTCAAGTGATCTATGACTGAATTCTCTACACCTTTCTTGTCTTTGATCTCTAAATTGAACTCTTAGAGTATGAAAATCTATCAAATTAGCCTTGGATTTACTTCTTTATTTGACAAAAGGTACCTTAATGCTGCATGATTAGAATACACAATCACTTTAGAATCAAACAAATAAGGTCTAAATTTATCCAAAGCAAGCATAGTAGTTAAAAGCTCCTTTTCAGTGGTGGAATAGTTGCATTATGCTAGACTAAGTGTTTATGAAGCGTAGTAGATTATGAGTCAACGTTCCATATCTTTAAACAATAATAGCACCCACAACAAAATTGCTTGCATCACACATAATCTCAAATGGTTGACTCCAGTTAGGTGGTTGAATAATCAGTACTAAAGTCAAAAGTTCTTTCAACTTTTCAAATGATTCCTCTCATCCCTTATCAAACTCAAAGGGTATATCTTTTTGTAATAGATGACATAGTTTTGTTGAGATCTTACTGAAGTGCTTGATAAACCTACAATAAAAACCTGCATGGCCAAGAAAGGAACAAATCTGCCGAACATTTTTGGGGTAAAGTAAATTTTGCACAATTTCTATCTTAGCCTTATCAACCCCAATTCCCTTAGATGAGATTACATATCCCAACACTATTCCTTGTTTAACCATGAAATGACATTTTTTAGAATTGAGAACAAATTAGTTTCGATGCATCGTTCAAGTACACAATTCAAATTATCCAATAATGCATCAAATGAATCTCCATAGACAATAAAACCATCTATAAAGACCTCAATAATATGCAATATATTCAGAAAAATACTTACCATATTTAAATGGTGGTTGGAGAGTTGCATAATCCAAATGGCATTCTTCTGTATGAAAATGTACTAAATGGTCATGTGAATATTGTTTTCTCCTGATCCTTTGGAGCTATCACAATCTCGTTATATCCTGAATACACATCTAGAAAAAAATAGTGAGATCATCCTGTATGTCTTTCAAGCATCTGATCGATGAATGGAAGTGGGAAGTGATCCTTGCATATAGCAGCATTTAACTTCCTATAATCGATGCATACATGCCATCCATTTTGAATTCTTGTAAGCACAAACTCATTATTCTTATTCTTCACTAAATTAATCCTAGTTTTCTTCGATACTACTTGGACCGAACTCACCCATTTGCTATCCGAAATTGGATAGATTATACCAACATCAAGCAATTTTAAGATCTCCGTCTTTACCACTTCCATCATCGGAGGATTCAATCTTCTTTGTGACTCTCTTGATGGTTTGGATCCTTCTTCCAATAAGATTTGGTGCATAAATGTCGAAGAGCTAATACCTTTAATGTTGATTATAGTCCATCTTATAGTTGTGATGTGGTCTTTAAACACTCGAATGAGCTTTTCTTCTTGAAGCTTGGTTAAGCTCTTTGCTATGATTACCGGATGTGTTTCTTCTTCTCCTAAGAATAAATATTTTAAGTGCTCCGGTAATTGCTTCAATTCAGTAACAGGTGCCTGCACCACTAAAGGTAAAGGTTTCGTATTAGATATCGGCAATTCAATATTTTGAAATACATACCTCTTGGTATTGTTTACAGTGCTAGTACAATTTCCTCCATTTTATTTGTAATGAGTAAGAATTTTGCAAAATGTTTTCCATTAAACTCATACAAAAGATGACTTCTAACTTATCCTTACCATCTATATCAAAAATTTCTTGAGACGAAGAATCAATGACACCAATAGATAACACAGAATGGAAATCAGGGTACCTCGTAGCCTCAAAAATATTAAAACGAACAATTTCACCATCAAATTCCATAGTCAATGCCCCTACTTCTACGTCGATCTTTGTCTTTGATGTCTTCAAAAATAGGCGATCGAGAAGGATAGGTGTAGAGTTAGACGAAGGTTCTCTCTCTATGTTCAATACATAAAAGTCAGCTAGGAAAACTAATTCATTGACCTGTACCAAAACATCCTCTACAACCCTTTCCGGATAAGCATTAGATCTATTAGGCAACTGAATTATAACACGAGTTTCTTTCAATGATCCCAAATTCAACAAAGTATAAAAAGAATATGGCATAACATTAATTTAAGCTCCAAGATCTAGCATTGCCCTTTCAAATCTAGTATCACCAATTTTGCAAGGTATCGTAAACATACCAGCATCCTTACACTTTGGGGGAAGCTTTCTCTAAATGAACGTAGACACGTTCTCCCCCATACTTACTTTCTCGTCTCCCCTTAATTTCCTTTTAGAAGTGCATAACTCCTCGAGAAATTTGGCGTATTGAGGAACTTGCTTAATGGCATCAATTAGAGGTATGTTTACCTCCACCTTTTTAAACATCTCCAAAATCTCCTTATCTTGCTCATCTTTCTTCAATTTAGCAAACCTACTAGGAAAAGGAGGCACAGTTTTAATAAAACTTTTAATCGCAGGAGATTAAGAATATACTTTAGTTCCCTTTTTAGCTTCTTTTTAAGGCAATTTAGGTTCCTTTTTAGATTCTTCATCACTGCCAATAACAAGAGTCTTATATGGTGCCTCCATTTCTTTACCACTCCTTAAGGTGATAGCACTTGCATTCTCTTTCGGGTTCACAATTGTTTGAGCAAGAAACTTAACTGAATTTTGATTCTCCAATCAGCTCACCGCAGTAGTTATATTACTCAATTGATTTTCTAGATTCTGAATGCTAGCATTCTTTTTTTTCTTTGAAATTGTATACTATTCTGAGCCAAAGTTTTCATCATTTATTCCAATGAAGGTCCAGAGCTCGATTGTTAAGCTTTCTTTTGATAGGTTTATTGATAGGACCCTTGTTGTTGTCCTTACTGCCCGTAGTTGTTGAATGGAGGATTCTTCCATCCTAAGTTCTGTGCATAGGCGTAGCTAGGATTCCTTTGTGGTTGGCCCAGGAAGCTCCCAAAAGCATTCACTTGTTATATGGATGTCTTTTGCGAAGTCAGACATATATCAGTGGGATGTTCCATTGTGCAAATTCCACATACTTTGACTTGTTGAGCATTATTTGCAGCCATTTGCCTCACTAAAGATGTCAACTCAGCTATCTATTGCTCTAATATAGCAGTACTAGCTTCACTAAGCTTCAATGGTCTAGGTTCCTTTCAAATACTGAATTGTTGAAAGTTAGCGACCATGTTGGAAATCAAATTTCTAGCTTAATAGGTGTCTTCTCTACTAGTGCACCTCCACTTGCTACATCTATTATACTTCTTTCTTATGGTATAAGCCCCTCATAGAAATACTAGATCAAGAGCTGCTCACAGATTTGATGATATGGGCAGCTAGCACACAAACTATTGAAATGCTCCCAGTACTCATATGATTTCTTCCCATAGTGCTATCGAATTGCACAGATTTCCTCCCGAATGTTCGTAGCTCGAAAAGTAGGAAAGTAGTTCTCAAGAAAAAGTCTTTTCATCTCATTCCAAGTGGTAATCGAACCCGAGTGCAAGTAGTAAAGCCAATCCTTGGCAGTGTCCCCCAATAAGAATGGAAATGCTCTCAATTTAATCTGCTTTCCTTATACTTCGACTAGCTTCATGCTAGAATAGACCATGTGGAACTCCTTGAGATGCTTAAGAGGATCTTCACCTGACATACCACGAAATGTAGGCAAAAGGTGAATTAGTCTAGATTTAAGCTCAAAAGCAACATCATTACTAGGAAAATCAATACACAAGGGTTGATGGTTAGAATCAGGAGCAGCTAACTGCTTAAGAGTGTGATCATTGTTTTGACTTGCCATGTAAGAATCAGCTTCAGAAATGAAATCATTAGAACAATTAGAAAGTAAATCTAAAACTATTTGAATTCTTAGTGATGAATCAAGTTTCCTATCAGATGATGACGGATACTTGAAACTTTCTACAACTTGTCTTCTTGCTCTGCGTAACATTCTTTCAAGTTCTGGATCAAATTTCAATTCACCAATATGAGAAGATCGTGTCATGCACTGAAACTAACCAAACAAGAAAAGAAATTAGTCAAAAGTCAAAATCAAAATCAAAATCAAAATAAAGATAACAAAACAAAACAAATAAACAAATAAATAAATTCAGAAAAGCAAAGAATAATAATCCCTAACAATGGTGTCAAAATTGGTTGCATATCGTAACGCTACCCAAATAACTAGAATAAACTATAGATAGCGATAAGTCTAGGTCGATCCCACAAGGATTAATATCAAATGCTTTCCCAAATTATCTATTTAAGCAAATAGGCGGATTTTCAATTTGAAACAAATTAAAAACAAAATAAAATTGAATCTATGAAAATAAATCAAATTAAACTGTAGTAAAACGATAAAGTCAATGAATAATTTGAACACCGATTCATTATTTTCATCTCAGCCTAAGCAAAATTTCATAAATGTCGTTGAGTTATTATCTTTACTCCTTATTTTAGACTATTGGTCGTGAATTAATGACAAGCTCTATTAATTCTGAATTTTCCTTAAGTTTTAGTTAATTACGAATCGCTCATTAATTAACCCTAATTATCAGGAAACCTAGAACAAGCTCTCTAGGTTTTCTCAGAAAACAACATTATAGTTAAGAAAAACATATCAATTTAAGCAATAATAACGCAAGCACGAACTATTTAACTTAAGCTACGTTATTTCTAATGATTCAGTACCATTAGTTGCTACAAACGATCTTCCACATGACAAATACGTATCACATTCAAGATCTAGCAATGGGTAGTCATAAAAATGTTTCAATAGAGCATTAAAACTATCATTATCGAAATACCCAATCAATTCATACAAAATAACATAACAATCTAAAAGGAGAGTAGACAATGTTACACAACACTATACACTTAATGTGGTCCTTAGCCTCGATTCCACCTCCAAATCAACATAAGATGATATAGCCTTCCATCTCCATCTTCAAGCTTTAACAATCAGCCTTTGTAGCCTCCATTTATGTTAAAAATTGAAAAGAGAATGACAGCTGAAGATGATAGCTCCTTGGTTCCTCCGCAAGCGTCTCTTATGTTCTATTTCACACTACTCTCTACCACTATTCACGGATTTGACAATTAAAGTTTATTGTCTAAGCTACTATTCACACATCTTATTCTCTTCTCACGTAGCTAATGCAGCTCTCTTCTTTGTTTTCTCCCCCTCTACTATAGCTGATGTGACGAATTAATACAATGTATCACTTCACTATTCATGCAACTTCTCTTCTTTTCTTCTCTACTGCTCAGCCTTACTCTTCACTATTTCTCTATCGCCATTCCCACTATGCTACTGTGTATTAATGGGATGAATAATATGTTGGGGTTTTTGATCCACCCCTCCTATTCACGACAAACCCTCCCCACTGTAGCCTTGCCACGTTTGTGCTTCATGCCTTGCATAAAACGCAGACGTATACATTAAACGCAGATGCTTGCATTTTCTTTTCTTTGCTTTGTGTTTTACCACCTTGAACTATATTTGGTCTTTCTCTTAGCTACTTCTTCTTTGTTTTCTTCTTTTGGACTAAATTTTCTAGATTTTTTTCTAGTCTAACAAACGCTATTTTGAAGAGCTTTTATTGTCTTCTTCTTGCTCTAATTATCTTCTTCTTACTCCATAAAAACAAGTAAGTGTAATTCTTTGAAAAATGACCCAGGTGTAGTGCTTTTGACTCACTTTAATTTTTTGCTTCCAAATTGTACCTAAAATCATATATGAATTAAAGTGAGTATCTTAAGCATTTTCATATCATTAATTGCTAAGTGTAAATAATTAAATGTATCAACAATTAAACACATACCAATCATCTAAAAGCTTAGTAACTCCTATAAGGGGTGGAAAAGAAGATAAGTCTATTTCTTGAATAATATAATTCATGGAATTTATAAAAACAATTATAGAAATGGAGGTAACTAAGAAATTGATCAAGAAAAATTAGAATGTAACCATCATTAGTATATAAGAGACTATGAACCTAGATGTGGTATAGCAAGGTATAAGAAATCTAATAATGAATGCTATAATTGTCATAAACATAAGCATTATTCAAATGAAGTCTCGAGCTTTTTACTTTGTACGAGATAATGACAAAATTGATGATGGAAGTAACTTAAAGAACAAATTCTTTTCAACTTACAAAATTGATATCATACGTAAATTTTGAATGCTTTTAATGTGCTAGGAATGAAAATAATTTTGTTAGTGTGGGTTAGTTTCTAGGAAAAAATTACATAATGACAAAGTTTTGATGTATGTTTACGATCCAAATAATACTAAAAATTAGATTGGCAAGTACATCTATCACTCTTATAGTATAATTTGCTGATTATAAGTATCATTCCTATGAGGACTAAGAGTAATAGTAATAATTATCTTTATATTATTTAATATAACAAAATGAACGATTGAATTAAAATAAGTGATTAGCTAAACTAAAATTACAAATCTAAAGTAGCAAACTATAGTGATAATAAGAGTGTAATAATCAATTGATAAATAGGATCTAGATATAGAGTCCTTATAGAACCTTTTTATGTATAAATTTATTCTGAGTCAATTATTAACTCTACTTTCTTGACCAAAAGGAATTCTAAATTTATAACCATACTCTTTCTTAAGAAATATATCTCTTACTCTTAATTTGATTGCTAGAAATCTTTCTCTAATCAAAAGTTTAAGAATATATTAACTCGTTATATAGATTTATTTTCTAGATTTAACTTTAACACATAAGATTTATATGGGCCTATCTTTGTGATTTTAAACAACTCTTAATATTCATCCTAAGAACTCTTTTTCATACAAATGACCTCTAAACCTATATAAATAAAATTTGAATTGAATAAAAACACTAGCAAATTTAAATTCAATCATAAGAAGTAGTCATCAATAATTCACAATATAACTTGGGTCTTTCATTAAATCAGATAATCAATCTAAATAATTAGTCATAAGGTTCATCCCATATATGTCTATCCTACTTTAGTTCATACTAAGCTAAAGAAAATAATAAGCATTCAAGAAAGAATCTAAAATAAAAGAATTCTCTATTGTGGATCTTGAAGTTCTTTACTTGAATCTTAATCCTTGTTTTCTCTTTAAAGTTGCTTCTTTCTCATCTTAAAATGCTCTAATTTTCTCTCTAATTTTATTATGCTTCTTTACCTGTGTTACCAGTGATATTTACAAAATTTTTAGAGTTTTGAATTACCAGTGATATTTACCAAATTTTTAGAGTTTTCAATATAAAAGGAAAAGAAGAATAAGATTATTGGAAAGCAAATTAGAGCATTTTAAGATAAGAAAGAAGTAACTTTAGATAGAAAAATAAGGGATTTCAATTAAGATTTAAGTAAAGAACTTCAAGACTTCAAGATCCATAATAATGAGTTCTTTTATTTTAGATTCCTTCTATGATCCTCCCCTAACTTTTATTTTCTAGAAACTCTTGACTTTATAAAATTCATTCACAATAGGGATATATATTAGACCATGTTGCTTAACATAAACATAGATTAGACATGATTTATTGTCTCAAACTGTGTTTCAAATCCTTCCTCTAAAACCATGTCAAAACTTGCTCTAACTTGACTCAAATTTGTCCAAACTCCTTTGTTCTTTATTAAGAATCAAAATAAGGAGTAAAAATCAAATAAAAGCCAAATTAAGCACCCAAACATATAAACAACATCAAAACACAAGCAAAACACTCTTACATTATGCTAAAAACAAAACCTAATTAGCACTTATCGCTTTCCCCTTCACTTAAACATTTCTTTGCCCTCAAGCAAATCAATTTCATCATCCTTAACTCAAATAGGTAGCAACTCTAGGAAAAAAAACTTAACAAACCAATAGAATCAATCAAGGCTATCCATTATTCATTTAACAACAATGTTCATTAATTTTCTAGGCATTTAGCTACTTGCATCAAATCATAAATCAATTAAATTTAAATTTAAAATCCTTCAAATTTTAACTTAATCTATAAATTTTAACTTAATGTATAGTGAGAACATATATAAGAAAAGATGCTTCAAATTTTAAATATTTTAGACGTTTTTATTGATAAAAAATCAAACACTAAATTTAAATTAATATAATTGAAATTAGAGGCTTTTATGAAAATTCACCTAACCATTTGATATGAAAGTAAACACTTTATCATGAATACTCCAAGTTAATTAGGTTACCGTTTTAAATGGCTATTAGCATCACTCTTTAACTTCAACCTCTTTACTTAATTTGACGTCGTTGGATGAAACTCATTTTATGCTTACTTATTAATGCATTTTTTGTAGCATACTAAAAATTATTTAAAAGAATTTACTTCTAACTTAATTGTAGGTCAAATGATATAAAAGGTATCATAGTACACTTCAAATATCCATTTTCAAAATTAATAAAGTAGATTAAAATTAACTTAATCATCAACGTTAATGACTTACTTAGCTAAAAAAATAAAATCCTAAAACAATAATGATCTCAATCAATGCTCTATCAAATTTAAAAATTTTCCTAAAATTGTTCCTTATTAAACTAATTAAAATGAAATTGATAAGTGTAGCTAATAGGTCCTACGAGTAATTAATTCCCTTTTCCAAACTTGATTTGTATATTATCCTTAATATAGATAGTTTGCAAAAGCAATGAAAAACTAGAAAATAAGTAACAAGTAGGCAATTAGGATGATTGGTACTTGCTTGATAATAAAATATTGCAAGCCTCTTCGAATGCCATCAGTAGTCAATAATCTTTAGTTAGTCATCGATGGCTCCTTAGTTTTTAGCTCACTCTTTACAGACATATAGGGGTGTTATATAACACGAGGCAAACATGGGCTTATGTAGGATACCTAGAACCTATAAAACTAACTCAAATCTTATCCCAAATAACCTATTCATGATTTAACAGTGAAAGACCATCAAGCAAACTTAGCTTAATGACATCAAAATTTCTTTAACTCAATAAACATTCAACAAACAACAATATTATGAAAAAAAAATACTAAAACTATTGTTCAAAATCCTTAAACCTACTAAATTGAATCCAAAACACCTAAATCATTGGGTTGCCTCTTAATAAATACTTTTTTATAAGTCTTTTAATTAGACTTCTTACTTAATTCATAATTATAGGATCATTAACTTCTAAATATGCCATATGCTCTATTATAATATCCTTTTCTTCTCTTTCCATGATATAAGTCTCTAATGGATTTTATATGAATTTCCAACATAACATGAAATTTTACTATGAATCACATATATAGAGAAATAACTATAATCTTTATCAAGGGGATATCTTATGGCCTCAAATATCTTGAAAACTACTTCCTTATCCTCTACCTTTAGGATTAATTTTCCATAATTCACATTTATGATAGCTTTAATAGTAATTAATAGCAATGGATTCGATCCATCATCCTTCATATCCATATTAATTAGAAAGATAGATTTGTCAACCTTAACTAAAGAAAATCATCTATAATGCCTTTAGGATATATAATTGACCTATTTGCTAATTAAATACTCATCTTAGTTAAATTTTGTTAACCCAATCCTAATTTCTTAAACATATCATATGACATTAAGTTAATACTAGCTCCTAAGTTTGCTAACACCCTCTAATTAACAAACTAACAATTACAAGGAAGAACTTGGTAGATATTTATTTTTATAAGGTATCTTATTTTGCAAAATGATAAAGCTCTCCTCACTTAAATGCCATTGATAACTCCTTGAATTTCTACTTATTATAATGGAGATCCTTTAAGAACTTCATACATTTTTACATTTGTGAAAGAGCTTTAATAAAAGGAATGATAACATATAATTATTTAAAATGCTTTAAAAACCTTCCAACTTGATCTACCTTTATTATCTCTCTCAAAATTTCTCCGGTATGAAACTTTCAATTTATACTCTTTGACATTTTTCTTCATTAGCTCCATCTCATTCTCTTTCTCCTTCTCCTTATCTTTTTTACTTCTCATACAACAACCTTTTCCATCTTTTCTTTACTATTGTTGTGTAGGAAAAATACCTAGCTACATTTTAGAGATAATCATAACAAGTTGTCTAATTTGGTTTTCCAATTTATAAATGAAGGCTCTAGATTTCAAAGAGTTTATTCAATATTATGGAAGCTCTTAGATGCATTAATGAATTTTATCATGAGCTCCTCAAGACTTAACTTCCTTTTTTATTACTATTGTTGGTAAAATTTGATAAATGTCATTTGCATGATATTTTAGGGTTGAATTCGTTATTTATTTAGTGTGAATTTGAGTGGTGTGTGTGCATTTAGGGTTTAATTATGTTAGTT
>JAOQMS010000005.1:33822420-33832665 GCA_027563885.1 Erythroxylum longipes | reverse complement strand
AAAGCATGAAGATGAATTAATAATGGTTAAGGTGTTCTTCCTTGGATTACGCCCACGTTATGGTCATAAGCTCACGTGTTATGATATTCTGGATAGTTGGGCTCCAAAAACAGGGTCTAACAGTTGTGGTATAAGAGCAAGTAGGAGTTAAACTTCGAAATCGGGGTCTAACATTTGTGGTAAGAGCCTAAGCCTCAATGTATAAAGAGCCCTGTATCCCCAATGGATAAGGAACAGTATGATAGAGCCCGATATCCACAACGAATACGGGACAGTGAAAAAGGCACTTAATCACAACAATGAAATAAATGAATGTAAGTCTCATGAACATTGCATATACGCATGATGTATATATGTTTTGAATGATTGCAGTGTATTATTGAATTATGTTGAATGAGAAATGTGAACATTATGTACAACATGTGTTGCGATGCTTTATGTTGGTAAGTGAAATAATGTGAATTACGTGACTTATGTGATTATTTTGTGATATGGATGAACCATCGAGGATGGTTACTCAACTGAGTTCGCAAAACTCAACTAAATTACAACGTTGACATTTTCAGGTTCGAGAGAGACGATATAGCTTCTAAGACAGCTTAGAAGAGATCTAGTACTGCTTTTGGGATAGAGGACATGGTTCAAAGGTTGGTCAGCTGAATTGAAGGACTTAAACTATCATTTTTGTAAAATTCCTCATGTATGTAGCATGTTTTGTAGACAGAGCAGTAGACTCTGATAGGTTATTGATATTGTACATATATGGATGACTTGTAAAGCTACAATGTATATATTGTTTATGAAATGAAATGAGGAATTTGGGTTTTAAAATTATTATGATATTTATGGTTTTAATTTATAATGCCACAAGATATAGTGCAAGTGATATAAATTGGCATGTCATTTCTGTCGGGCATGTGCATGTACGTTCGAAGGGCATACGTGTACGTGTCGGATGGGGTAGGGTGCTACATTGATGGTCCTATATAATGAAAAAAATCTTAATATAAATGCATCATACACTTAATTCCACTCCTTAAAAGAATTTAGCTATATTAAGATCAGTTATGTCCTAGCTCGATCTCATTTATAGCATGGGAAACACCTCATCCTTAGCTCATCTTTTATAAGGCCATTAAGTGGAAGTGTTTAGATCACCAATAAAACTTCCTTATGAATGTTATCCTATCCTCTCCTAGTGATCCATTAAAGGTCAAAAGTAAATGGGGACATACTTGCTTCAATTTATAGTTTCTTAGCATTTGGCTAAGTTTTATGCATGATAAATTGGTATGAATTACTAGAAATTGGAGACCCCCCATAAACATCCTCAGTGGCTTTTGTTCCATATCCGTAGGTAGATTATCTTTTTTATGCACAACCATCTCTCCTCTTTTTATCGTTTTATTCTTTTTACAAGTTTTTTCAATTTCAAGATCAAATTGAAATAGGTTATTCAAGCTACCACCCCCAAAACTCTTATCTAGCATTAACTACCTAAAATAAATGATATAAATCAAAAGAAAAAGGGAAAATAAAATAAAATAAAATTAAGATTAATAAAATAGTAAAACTAGTTCTCCAGTGATGATACTAAAAACTTAATATACTTTATATATATAAGTGCACATAGTCAATTGTAAATAGCTAAATAATACTAGAGCAATTAGAAAATATTGATTCCACAGAGAACTAGTTAGTAATCCTATAAATCTTAATTACACAAATAAACTAAATTAAACTAGAGACTTGATTGAAGATAATTAAACTAATAAACTATTAAAAAGAAAACAAATAACAGATAAATAAATAAATAAATAAAATAAACGTAAACAAATAACTAATGAAAGAAAGAAATAAAATAAATTTTAGAGATTCGGGTTTCATTTACAAGGAATTCCAATTATCATACATAATTGATTGTCTAGGTTGAAATAATAATTAACCATATGTGTATATACCCTATATCTAGGCAACAAGTATATCTAATTAGGAAACTACCAAATGTCATTATGTAATTTGATCTAAACAAATTTATTAAGCATAGTCACTAAAGTCTAGGATACCTTTGTTATCTAGTTCCAAGGTGTTTATTATCCTAACACAAGTATCATACTGCATATGTTAGTCCTTCATATAATCTCCAAGAATGAATCTATAGTGGCAAATCACAAAATCCAACATTAAGATCACAGAAAAGAAATTCAACTAATGAAATAATCAAAGCATGCATAAATAATTGAATAAATCCTCACAAGCAACATCCTTAACCCTAACTAGAGTTATTAACCACTAAAATAATAAAAACTAAACAAAAACATATAAATCTTTTTTTTGATAGATCAGTAATATTATAAATCAAGAATTAAAGGTTTATGTACATGGCTAGAGATTGCTCAAAACCAGATCTCAAACAAATACCAAGATTAAAACCAACTGACCCATGCAAACTTAACGTTGCCTAAACTGAGTACAAGCACGACAATGTATTACACAAGAATTACCACTATACAAGACCGCATACAATACTACCTGGTACTGTCGTCCCTCCGATTAGAAGAAGAAAGAAAGATAAAAGATGTCACTGGCTTCTTTAATCCTTACTCCCCAATCTTCTTCCAATGCAAAGAAAACGGATAACTATGAAAAAACCCTAACTAAATGATTAAAAATGGCTAGAACTCCTTTAAAAGTCTTTTAGTTTAAGTATTAATAGATAAGGTTGTAATAGTAGAGTCCTAAGTTGCATCAACTTGAAGAATTGCACATCCTTATCTTTCCCCCATTCGTGCCTAACACCTTTCATAATAGGTGATAATACTATTACGCTTCTCTCTTAAATAACTTTAAAGAAGAGTCCAACATTGATCTTAGATCCATTATGGCACCAGTCTTGTATTATATCTTAGCTTTTAGACCATAGCGAAAGACAAACACATCTATTATGCTTTGTTCCTCAACTTCTTCGCTTTTAGGCATATTTAAGTTAAAATTAGCTCCCTATTAATGCTAAAAAGTTGTTTTTTCATCAAGTTAGCTTTCTAATTACTCTCAAATCACTTTAAGCTGGACAATTGTGAAGAAAGTTTCACTAAATTCCATGCTTATTCCTTGGATTTTTTACTCAATGAACTAAAAGTAAAACTCCATGGATTTTTTATTTTTGGGTTAGCATATTGGCAAAATGGTAGAATATTCCTTCCTTAAGGTAACTATCAAAACCTCCTCAAGTCTTTTTATTAAAAAGGAGTTCCTTTAAGAACTTCACATATTTGGAATATAAGGAAGAGTTTTAACAACTGGGTGATGATGATGATGCTTTTAACAACTGGAATGTAAGAAAGAGTTTTTTTATTTTTGGAATATAAAAAACAACCTCTCTACTATGTAAGGATAAGATTATGTACTATCAAACCTCTTTAGACCCTGCGACTCAGTGGAATTTCAACTGGGTGTTGATGATGATGATAATGATGAAGAAAGAGTTTTAACAAAAGAAATTTTAATATTTAATAGTTTTAAAAAACTTTTAAAATTTCTCAAATTGATATCCTTTTCTAGCTTACTTAATCTTAAGTATGAAATCTTTTTTATTACTCTTTAACAATTTTCTTCTTTGGCTCACCCTCTTTTTCTTTCTCCTTCTCCCCAGTCTTCTTTTCTTTCTCTTTCTCTTCCACTTTTAACTCCTTTCCACTCATCAAAATCACTTTATTCACTTTCTCTATTAGGTTTAACATGGTGTTGCTAGGTAAATTACCAAGCTAACTTTCAAAGACAAGCTTAACAAACTATCCAATCAAAATTTTCAAATTATGGATAAAGGCTTATTGATTTTAAAGAGATACATTAGTACTTTAGATGTGAGCCTCAGATGCAAAAATTGAATTTGTCATGAGCTCCTCAAGACTTGGCTTCCTTTCATGGTATTATTGTTACCAAAATTTTGATAAAGGCCCTTACCTTTATTATCTTTGATTATTTTATAAAAAGTTAGCATGGTTTTTGTACCACATATTGTAAGTATTACTATAAGGATTACTTTGGAACCAATTCCCCATAAAATCAACTAGCTTGGTCAATTGTCCCTTATTATTAGTCAATTGAAATTCATGATTTGGGTTTCCACCATCACAAATATCATAACTAATCACTTATATTGGTTAAGCTACCAAATTGATACTATTAATGCTCTAGCTAAAAGCTTCCAATTTCACCTCTAATGTTGTCAACGCATCAACATTATAAAACCAATTGATTTTGGCTTTAGCCTCTAGTTCCACCACCTATAATTTTCATAGCTTAATTAACTACATGGATGGACGAATTAGTCTACTATAAAATGTTTTCATTTGTAATCCCAAATCAATTTTATGGTGTGGAACTTTCTCAACAACCCCTTCTATCTCTCTTAAATATCATACATTGTCTCACTCTCTAAAAAAGATGTCATTCCTGAGTTTTAATGTTCATGTTAGAGGAAGGTACTAGGATAAAAAATTTTCAACAAGACCATTTAAAGTGGTAATAGGTATAGGAGGCAAAGATTTCAACTATGATTTAGCTTTTTCCTCAAAAAAAAAAAGTGAACAACCTCAATCAAATAACATCTTCTGAAGTTTTATTAATTTTAAGAGTGTCAAAAATCTCTAAAAAATTGGCATTATTTGCATTTGGACCCTCATCTAGTAAGGCATCAAATTGCATAAGTTTTTGAACTAGCTGAATAATATTAGACTTAATCTTGAAATTTGTTATCTTCACTCTTGTCCTAATAATGCTATATTTTGTCTTTATAAATGATTGTTTAGCATAATCCACTATATTGTATTGTCCTCCTTATCCCGCCATTATATTTAGTAGCTATAACCTCATAACTTTTAGGATTATTACCCTTAAATACCAAAGTAAATTCTTTGTAATTTTTGAATCTAGATCAAGTAGTACTCTTGGACTACTCCTAGTCATAAGCAAAGTATCTAAATCCTAAAATTCAGCCAATAAAGACAAGATCAAGAAATATAAAATAAAATAAAATAAATCAATAAAAAAGAAAAGAAAAATGATTAAATCAATAACAAAATTTAATATCCTAGCCACCAACAATAGCATCAAAAACCTGATATCATTTTGAACAATACTAAAGATCAACTAAGCAACTACACCTATAATTCTTATATTATAGTCTAGTGAATACGAGTATTATTCCGACAATGATGATATCATATGTTTTACCACAAGCACATAGTGTAATTGTAACTAGCATATATGAAAATCAATTGATACTAGTGTTAACTAGTGGTTACTCATAAACTTAATTATTTAGACTATTTGTTACGATTAATTAACTAAGAAAATAAAACAATTGCTCAGAAAACCAAAAAGAAAGTAATAATCAAAAGTAAAGACAATCTATAAGTAAAGTAGACGTAGGTAAGGTGTTCTTTACGACTTTAATATATTCAATTTTATTCCTGATTTAGTGAATGATTCTAGTTTCTTAAACTAGTAAGATTTCCTGACTTAGATTATATTCTCTCTCGAGACATAAAATACATATCCTTAGATTAATTAATTGAAATCCCTTTTAAATTAAGACAATCTAAGAATGCATTAATATGTTCTATAAACTTCTTGATCGATTTACGCTAACTTAGGAAGTTCTTGTTGCTTTCTCTCAGATAGCCCATACTTAACCCTCTTTATTCATGTTGTGATCTAACAACACATCTCATCTCTCAAATCTTGATGCATGAATCAAATAATTGAATCTTCCACTTTTGCGCCTTCAATTCAATTAATTACAAAAATATGGATACATCTCAGGAAAACTAAAGCTTCATTAAATCAGAGAATCAATAAAAAATATTACATCCTAAGATTCATCTACCTAAATCTATAACCCAATTTAGTTCATTATCAAAAAAGAAATAAAAACTGGAAAATAAGAAAAAGAGATCATTTTCATGAGTACTGAATTTTAAATCTTTAATAGATCTTTGTTAAAATCTTGTCTTTTTTCTAATGTTGGCTTGATCTTGATCAAAATCCAATGTAAAATGGCTTCCAAATGACTTCCTAATATTTTCCATCTATGTCTTAGCCAAAAAAATCTCTATCTCTTTTTTTCTCCTCTTCTTTAAATCTAAAACCATAATCTTTAATGTGTTACACGATCCTAACATGGTTATGTATAGCAAGTTGTGTTATGATTGACACATTATAAAAGTTTTCTATAAATTTTCACCACTAATGTCAGACCAATATAAGGATATGTATAGGTGCTATATTTCTTGATCTAGGGGTAATACAGAGCTATGTAGGGCTATGAATGAGAAGCATAATTAACCACTATAGAATATGGCCCTAACAAGGTGAAGTTTAAGTGTTGTGTTCTTAGGTCCTTCTTTAATTCTTCCAAGTTTAGTTCAAATTGACCTAATCCTTCTTCAAATTTTCTTAAAGAGGTAGAAATAAGATCTAAAATAAAAAATGCTTCTCCTTAAGTATTAAATTCTTCAAAAGTAACCAAAATATAAGTAATATGCTATGAAAATAATGTTGAAAGTAATGTATATCTAGCATACATTAGAGGAATTTAATGGTAATAATGTCTTTCTATTATTTATTATAACAAAAATGAATGGTTATTTTAAAAGAAGTGATAACTAGCTAAAATTACTATTCTAAAATAATGAACTAAAGTAATAAATAAGAACGAAGCAATAAACTTATAATCAAAATCCAAATGAAGAATTCTTTTATAACCTTATATACTTAAATTTATTTTAATTCAATTATTAACCCTAGTTTCTTTGATTGGTAGAAACTCAAAAGTTACATCCATAATTTTTCTCAAGAAACAAAACACTTATCCTTATGTTGATCGAATGAAATCACATTCCAATCAAAACCTTAAGAATGCGTTAACTTGTTCTATAAATTTCTTTATTAAATTTGGCTCTAGCCCAAAAGATTTATGTGGTCTTATCTCTAAGATTCTACATAACTCTTATTATTCATGCCATAATCTATTCATATATATGATTTCTGAATCATTATATATGAAATTCAAAATTGAATCAAAATGCTAACAAATTCTAATTCAAACATAAGAAGTAATTATAAATAATTCACAAGATAACTTGGGTTTTTCATAAAATCAAAGAATAAATCCAAGAAAAATTGTTCTATTGCTCATCTCGTCAAGATCAATCATAATTTAGTTTATAACACGATAAAGAAAACTAATAAGAATTAAGAAAATATCCAAAAGAAAAGAATTCATTCTGATGGATCTTGAAATTTTGATGTTCTTTAATTGAACTTTGATGGAAATCCCTTCTTTCTTTCCAAAATTGCTCTTTTTTGGTCCCAAAATGCTCTAGTTTGTCTCTCTAATGATTTCCTTTTGTCTATCTGCTATATCTATATCTCTTGTATCCTATAAAATCCTAGAAATTCTAAACACACACAGGTCCAATATAATGTTGCTCTCCCTATAGGAAACTCTCAAATTATGAAAAAAAATCACTACCAATATGAGTCCCTAATATGAACCTATGTTAGACCTATTTTCCTTAACCATAAATATGAATTGAGAATAGATCCATATTTTAAATCATGTTCTGAATTTTTTTTTAAAATAAAGTAGTAAGTTTGTTAATGAGGCCTAAGATTACAAAATTGAACCTATATCTCCACTAACATATAATAGGGGACCACAAGCTATAAAGGACAAATCATAAGTTATAACATTTCAAGAGCTAGTAGATAACATGTGATATTAGTAACTAAAATAACATGAATAAGAATTAAAGAGACAATGCTTGCTTGGATTCAGAGGTTAGGTGATTAGTTAGACTCAAATGTTGCCATTCCAAATTCTCCCTCAAAAATTGTACAAAAACTTGATCTAACTTGACTCTAATATTTTTGACTTTTTCTTTCTTTATTAGGTAGTTAAAAGAAGGTCTAAAAATAAAACATAAACCAATTCGATACCAAATCCTATAAAAGTCATCAAAACATAAGCAAAATGCTCTCAAAATCAAGTTAAGAACATAGTCTGATTAACACTTATCATTTGGTCATGCAATCTCAAGCGGTTTTCCACTATCTAGACTAGCTTACCAATTTACAAACCTAATCTAGGCATAGACGATTCAATTATTTAGATAAGACAACCTTTCAAGAATTTTGTTAATGGACATTTTATATTGATTTTAGATGTGTAATTTGCTAAATTCTTGTTCATTTAATGTTTAGTTGCACTAACTAAGAGTTATTTGTTGTAATTTCAAGCACACATTAAATTTGGTACCTTTAAATGTTTAAAGCAAGAAAAGTTTTTAAAAGGAAAAAAAAGGGGGTTAACATTTTTAAGTGACGAAAAATGTTAACATTTTGACCAAGAGAAAAATGAGATATGTGCATGAAAAAGTTGTTGGCGTGACTAAAAGATTAGGAGTGGGACCGAAGGTTTAATGGGACAATAGCGTGAAAGTGGTGATTATTTTGAAAGGGTGGACCAACACCATTAAAAAGACATTCAGTACATAAAAACAAAAAAAAGATAGCTGCAGCAAAAAAGAAGAGAGGAGGCTGGCGGCGAAGGATTGAAAAAATTTCAAAAGTTAGACATGAGTGTGCATGTGAAGGATGTTCGGTGGGACCAAAAGACCAAATACTCTTAGAAAAACATTCAATAAAGACAGTAGCTGGTGGCGCTCACACAAGAAGCAGCTGGTGGTGTAAAAAGAAACATTGCCAGCTGGCTGCATAGAAAAAAAACGTGAAGCAGCTGGTTAGAGAGCAACAATCGAAACAGCTAGAGATTAAATACGTTGAGCTGGTGGCAAAAACGTGAGCTGGTGGAGACAAATGTGACGTTGGCAGCTAGTGGTGAAGACATGCATTAGCTAGGAGACTCTCCACTCACATAACGTTGGGCATAGATCAAAACAAGACAGCTGGTGGTTGAGGAGAACAAACATTACAGCATGGTGGACATGAAATGAAGCAGTTACGTGGAGATGGAAAGAGAAGAGGAAGAAAAACGTGAACATTGGCCAATACATGATAAAGCAGTGGAACGAAGGAGAGGGCTGCGTGAAGGAGACTAACGTGGAAGAAAAATAAAAATAATAGAGAAGAGGAGAGCTGGCATATTGGAAAGAACGTGAAGGCTACATTAAAAATCATAGAAGAATAGAGATGTGGTGGTTGCGTTAAAGACAGGGGCGTGAAGGAGTAGACAACGTGAACAGTGGGGGTGGACCAAAAACCTCCCACTTAATTCGTCACATCAGCTACAGTGGCAAGGAGGGAGGAGAGAAAATTCAGCTGCGGGGAAAAGGGGGTGTTTTTTTAATTTGTTTTTTTAATTCTATATTTATTTTAATTGTGTGGATTTAATCAATGAAAACATATGTTATGACTATGATTTATGTTACATTGATGAATATGTGTGAGTAAGTTTTTCTTTTCGGTTAAAGTCAAGATTGATGTTGGATTAGGACAATTTTTGTGATATTGATTTTTGCTTGATTGAATGCATATTTAGTCCTAATTTAGCTTGATCACCTAGATTAAGACCTTAGATGATTGAATGCCACAACCAATGGGATTTAATTTGTCAGAAAATTAATCAAGCAACATATTTGAGACTAAAGTGTAGACCAACCTTAGGATCTTGTGTGAGGATACCTAGGATTAATGAACTTAGTTTTATGCTTCTTGTATTTAACACCTTTTATTCCGAATTATCTATGAACTAAGTAGGTGACTTAGATTTAGAAGAAAAAGCGAATTCTCATAAACATTGGGTTCGACTTGTTACGGTATAAATAAAACAATATAAATTAAAGTCTATCTAAACCAATTAGAGGCAAGCGTACCCCGTCGACAAGTAATATAAATCGGTAAGAACCGGATATCGTACCTAAAGGAAATTCTAACACGTAAGACAATTAAATTAAACGATGAAAAATTACTCAAACAATCAAGAATTGATTGATTTGAAAATAAAATAAATTAAAGTAAGCAAATCAAGGAAATATAAAAAATGCAAGGTATGAATTAAAATGACTAGATTTAATCAAATAACAAAAATCGGTTAAGGTATTAGATTTCAATTGGATTGGAAACTAAAAATAAAATTGTAACAATGGATTGATTTAGGAAATACTTCACTTAAGCAAGTCGAACCCAATGTTCATGAGTGTTCCCTTCTCTTCTAAATCC
>JAOQMS010000005.1:33783440-33814929 GCA_027563885.1 Erythroxylum longipes | reverse complement strand
AAGCAAAACATGAATCTATCCACACTTCTCATGTACTACTCAGAAATTTTCTAAGAAAAATTTCGGGGTCCAACAATGTGTACCTGAATTTGCCTAAGTTTATTTAAATTGATGTTTTATCTAAATTTAATTTTGAATTATTTCATTTTATAGTTAGTGCTTGTGATTGTATGATCAACAATTATATAATTTATGATCCAATTTGAGATTAAAAACTAATATGTGAATTAGATGTTGATTGAAATATCATATCAATGTTATATGATGGAGGTATTTATGAAATTGTGCATAATAAACTTCCCAAATTCATAGTTATCAAAGAGATTTACAGGTTGGAATATGTTACTGATGCTTAAGAAAGATTAATAATCATATTAGATAAATTTATTGGCAATACAAGGACTATAAATTTTGGTGATTCAAGTGGAATGAATTTTTATGAAATCAAAACTCATAAAGTTGTTTAATATTGATTGTCAATCATTCTACACATTTTGTTTTCGTTATTTAAATTGTAATTTTATTCAATTAAATTATTTTTTATTTAAATAAAAATAGATATAAATTAGTTTTGATGATTAATAAGTGCAATTTTCATAGGATGATACTTTTTCATCATCATATTGCTTATTCATAATAACGTATACTTATGATAGAAATTTACAATTAGTTTTTGGCATTATTGCTAAGGATTATATTATTTATTAATACGGATATGAATAACTCTATTTTGCCTTTGGATTTTATTTTTTAAATTTATTCTTTTCATTTCTTGTTTTGAGGTTTACATAAACTCATTTTAAGTGAATAATAATAAATGCTTAATATATTATATTTTTAAACACATATTTACTGCATTTTGGTTACTTATTTAAGAATTTTTATTTTTTAATACTTAATTCATTTTTATTATGATTTTAGGTTTTAATTGCCTTCATGGGTTAAAATTAGCAGAAATTAAATGAAATTGAACCAAAAAATTGAAGGATTGAAGTCATTCAGGGACACGACCATATGGAGGTGGACGCAACCATGTCCTAAACTGTATAGCTTTTTGAAATTGTATTTCTATGTATTTTTCTAATAAATAAAGTAGATTAAGGAACACGATCATGTATATGGTCGTTTGGGAGGCTGTATCCATTCTAAAAATCCTAATTTTTGAGTTATTAAAGGGTAAAACTACGATAAAAAGGAGAGAGGCTCAAAAGAGGCTTGGGAAAACACAAATTGATGGCCTAAAATGATTGAAAAAATGAAGAATAAGCAAGGAAACAAATTTGGAGTGGATTACCATCAATCTAAAGTGGATTTCGTGAATATTAAAATGAATTTCATCATTTATCTTTTGATTTTTTTTTGTTTTCCTTTAGTTTTGATGTTATGTTTTCTATGATTAGGAACTAAACCTTTATTGGTACTTGGATTAGATGAACTCCGGCATAGACCTTGTAGTAATGTTTTAATTTAATTCATTCTTTACTTTCTTTGAGATTCAATTATGTGCTCTTAATTATTCTTGAATTAATATTGCTACCTTGTTGATTCATACATGATTTTATGCCACTGTAATTCAAAAATATAACATATGAATTGATCTAGCATAATTGAAATGAGTTATAGGCAAAACTAGAGATAGGTTGACATAAATTATTTTGATTAAGGACAAATTTAATAGAGGAATTCACAAATTGATTAAAGAAAATTTAGGGGTCTAGAAAGAGATTTTAGTTAATCAGTTAAGGATCAGATGTTAATAGTCTTAAGAAATATATTAACATAATTGAGAAATTTCCATGGTTCAATAAACTATAGATTAAATTGAGTAGTGAAATCATGATTGCATGAAAAGTTTTAAAGGGGATTTGAAGTCCTGGTACCACTGTCTTCTTTGATTTTATTAGTTTAATCTCCGTTTTAGTTAGTCAATTGTGTTGATTTATTTTAGTTTTTTGTTTTAATCTTAAATTTAATTAATAATAATCACCATAATTTGTTAGAAATATGGTAGTACTAGTAATTCTAGTCCTTATTAGATTACCCGTACTCACTAGTTCTAACTATAATTACACTTTGTTCTTGTGATTAAAACTAAATCTCACCATGACATGTGAAAGTTTGTGAATAATAATATACTTCCTTTTAATTAAGAAATAGAGCTTATATGACGAAGAAATAGAAAAGAGAAGAGAGAAGTTATCATTTAGTCATAAGAACCTATGGTTGATCTTGAGGGAGTAAGAAGTAGGAACAACATACTACTAGATAACCAACCATTGAACATTCCATATATAGTGAATAAACCAATAGCTCTATGAGATTGTCATTACCATTGACAAGTATTCAAATAATTATTAAGAAGCCTCACATTCAAGCAAATAATTTTGAGTTAAAACTAGTAGTATTGTAAATAATTTAAGATATTTAATTTAATGGATAATGAAGATCTTGATTCTCACATTTGCCTACACAAGAGACTGTGTAAGTCTGTGACAACCCTTAAATTTGCCCTAATCCCTCTTTTTCTCACTTTCTCTTGTCTCTCTAACTCTTTTGTCATCGCCCTCTCAATCTCCCAACATATTCCTAGCATTTTTCTTACAAATTTTCAACATTTTAGTATTGTTATCCATTTCATTTGTTTATGCATGAATAATTGGGTATTTTTACAATTTTTGGGAAAATTTTACCAAAAACACTAGATTTAGGATTTTGAGATTTTGTGTGATTTTATGATTAATTATAGTTTTATAGTTGAATTTTATCCATACCCATTTGATTTATTAGTTCAATTTGGATGAAATTTCACTTGGAATTGCGAATTTGTACAATTTTTACTCATTGATTATTAGATTGTGATAATTTTGCATAAATTTAAGGTTAATTAATTGTTTTTATAATTAATTGAAGTTGTGTCTTATTTAATTTCATTTTAATTTTGATTTTTAAGCGAATTAAACGTTTAATTGCACTAATTTGTGTAATTATTAAAATAAGGTTTTAATTTCAATTTTAGGGTTAAATTCGTAAATTAAACAAATAGGTTAGTTTTATTTTTTAATTACAATATGTTTAATTTTAATTTTGTGATTAATTAGGTTATTAATTAATTTTCTAATTATTTTATTTTATTATATATATATTTATTTGGGTTAATTTATTTTTATTTTTATATGTTTTAATGTTCGACATTAGTGCGTTTTCACGTTTAATAATTCAATGAGCATAGGAAATAAGTGTTGGGAAAGGTTATTCTTGTAAATTGCAATGTGGAGTTCTCACATTTATTTAAAGTTTTAGGTACAATGATAGGACCATGAAGTGCAAAGGAAGCACCTATGAAGGAACAACGAGGGAAAGGGCCATCTAGAGACCTGGGAGGAGCTCTCTTAGTCCACCCTCCAAATGACCTCAGATGCTATTATTTAATGTGGCGACACATAAGGAACAATATCAGAGGCTCAAGGATAAGACTATAATGATCTAAATTTTTGTTAAATTAGTTGTACTGGACCAATAACAAGAAAAGCCTATAAAGTACAAGTTAAGTTTAAGAAAGTTCAAGTTCATTTCTCTCTTAAACCCTTCTCCTTATAGGTTAACATTCCCCTAAACTTCAAACAATCACACCTTCACCATTCGACAACCATTTTCAGTAGTCTAGGGCTCTAAAAAAATCTCTCGGGACATTATACAAAACTCCTTAACTTGTTTCTTCAAAAATGACATGAATTTGGAGGAATCACGATTGCAAATTTTGATTCATTTAAAGTCACCAATCTCTTTTTTAGTTATTTTTGGGCAAAAATAACGCCACCAGCATGTCTAACATCCCTAAAAAAATAGGAAAGGAGGGGTGAGCTCATGATTTCTAGGTGGGTGGTAAAGGTCACCACCCCTCCAAAGCCGACATGTGTACCCCACGCTCTAATGACAGTGGTGATTTTTTGACCGGCCCAAAAATGGTTAGAAATAATTTTAAAAATTCCCAAATATTAGTAGATCAATTTTCATAAAATAAAAATATTGAAATTCTTTATAGTTTGTGAGATAAAAATTCAGAAAGAGTTATGTTTTATAAAAATGCATGAATTTGATTAAATTGAGTTGTTGTTGATTAGTATTGAGATTATTCGGATGTATTGAATTTAAATGAGGGTGTATGGATTAGAAATTGGTATACTTGAATTATGATTGGATTTATTATAAATTTTTGCAATGTAAAGATGGACTCAATTGGGCATGGACTTGTAGTTTGGAGGCCTAAATTGAGCTGTGGTTACTGGTGGTTATAGAAATGTCTTTTCATTATAGGAATGACCCTTCTTTTGAAGGGGATGTTCATTTTATAGGGAAAACTCAGCTGAATTTTCAGTACGCTCCTTGTAAAACGTGACATCATCATTTTTAAATAGAAAAATAAAGCTCTTTAATATTAATTCATGGTCTTATTCTCGGGTTGTCAAAAAAAATTTAGTTTAGGTTTTAAATCCTAATGGTTATGTCTACTTTTCTTCCTATAGAATAATCAGGAGCCAAACCCTCCATTTTGAGACATTAAGTTCGACGCGCAGGAGCATATTCTATTTGTGAGTTAATAATTCATTCTTATGAATATGCATTAGAATTTCATAATCATCATGGAAATCACCATTATTATCTTATGCAGACATGACATTCATTCATATGGATTGACACATGTACACATATTTTGTGGTGCAATGTTGTGCTCATTTTGATATTTGATGATGTGGAGGATTGTTATAGTATGAGTTACCTGGTGGGTGTCATTAAGTTGTGTGCACTATGAGCCAATAGTGAGGTATAGATTTAGGATAGTATTAGGTTTATTGATTGAGATATGACGTCGTTGGGGCGGTTCAGTCGAACTTGATCTCAGACGCCAAACGATATATGGTATATAAGTGCTAGCATGATTGTCGTGGTTCGGTAGAGCTTGCTCTTAGATGACAATCATGTTATAGTGAGGCTATGGCAGTTTGGTTGAGTGTAGCTCTCGGATGGCAGTCCACTACATTGGAATAAGTGACTCGTATAGAACAAGAGAGTCCCTTATGGCTATAATATGTAGGTAAGAGGTATGTTATAGGGTTAGTCGTCAGTCCTCCACAATTAATTGTGATTTGTAATTGTGTTGATTATGTGACATGATATTGTTATGAAAAAAGCATTCATGTTTATGAACAAACTCATTATGTTATGAAATTGCATTTATGGATGTAATACATTATAATTTTATATGTATCATTTGAAATCCTTAGGAATGCATAACATAACCACATTATTAATTCACTCAACGAGGTCTGACTACCCTTAACTATTTTTTAGGATCTTCTTTTCAGATCTCTTTTAATAGGGTTCTTCGTCAGTCTTCTTCCTCTACGATGATTTGATGTATGTTTGTTAGTGACCTTTAACTCTAGAGCCACAGTAGTCTTGTATATGCTAGATTTCCCTTGCATTAACTATCTCAATGTTTTAGAAATTTGAGGATTGTATATTGTTAGAACTGTTTGATTATTACAATTATGAGTTTGAACATTTTGAAATTTTATCTTTATTATAGATATAGGGATTTGATAGTATTTTAGGCTTGTTAAAAGTCTAGTAAACCTTGAGTTTACTGCTCCTTTGGCACCGGTCACGGTCCAAGGTTGGGGTCAGGACAAATACATTCATCATAGGTGGTAGCATTAACTGGGGGGGCTTTGGGGAAGGTCAATTTGGTTTAGCAAGTTAAGGATCTTATCGATGTTAGAGCCTAGGCCTAGTTCTTCAAGATAGTGGAGCCCTCCTATTGGTAGTTAACAATCACGGTGCTCTCCACGTTCTTTGTGGAGAAGGAAAGACAAGATTAGGACTGACCCAATTGCCATTCAATTTTGGCTACTAGGCGAGATGTTTTGAATGAGTTATTCAAAATTCTCTGTCACGATAGGGCTAGATAATGCAAAGTTTGTAGGGACACAAGCTTATCTAGACTTACAAATAGACTTCTTGTATGAGATGTTTTCCCACAGTTCTATAGTACAATCAATGATAAAGGGGACTATAACCTAAGCAAATGCAAAGCATCGTCACTATGATACCTAATGCTTAGATATATCCGTAGAGTTCTGAACCACACATTGAGCAAACTGGGTGATAGCTATAGCATTGTAGAGAACTTAGATGTGCTCTATCTTTTGAGTATGAGCGAGAGGAAGTTATATCACCTAGGGCACACGTTAGCCTAGTTTATCTGACATCAAAAGAAAGAGAGGAAGGTTGGCACAATCAATATGGGACTTTATTTGACAAGAATTGCAAGGAAGATGGGGTCTTCAATAGATTACCACTGATGTGATTGGTAGGCATCATGACAGTATTAAACTTAGATGTCATGAAGCATATCCATATGGTGAGTAGATGAGGGGGACATACAAGTGATATATATAGACTAATTAGGGGCTTTAATGAGCTAGCAACATCGAAAGGAGCTATGGAGAAGTCACACATAACGAAGCAGCCACCACAGTTGCATGCACCACCATTCCAGATGTGAGGAGCAGTATACGAGGAGGATAATATTGAGATACCCAAGATGCAGACACCATACCCAGAATAATTGAAGATAGCTCGGTTTGAGAGATAGTTAGGACAACTCATGGATAGGGATGGCAACTTTTGGCCTATGGGCCTAAATTTAATTATTTTCAATAGACCGACCCATAAGCCAGGCATAGGCCCAGACTAACTCGAGACAAAATTATTCTAAGCAAAACAACATCATTTTACTTATAAGAGTTAGGACTCAGGTAAGTCTGAATTTGGGTAGCCTAGACCTAGATCCAATTAAAAAATAAATTGTTTTATATTTTTAATTTTAAAAATTATTTTAAAAAATTAGCGAGGGTTGACCCATTGCCATCCTACTCATAGGTTCTCAATGCACTATCCGGGTACAGCAGGTAGAGATGGGGAATAGATAAGCTAGCTTGAGACCTCTGTTAGATGGATGGGGGATTTACTATTGCTAATGGTAAGTTGTCAAGGCATATTTCAACCTCCATCATCTAGCACAAGTACATCATCATCAATGACCCAAGGGCCCTCCATCGACGGACGTTCTAGAGTTACAATAGGATGGAAATGTTTAAATTTGGTTTTTTGTTCTTTTTCTCTTTTTATTTTATTATTTTTCTTATTTTCTTTCTGTGTTATTTATTTTGTTTAAATGTTCATGCATTGTATTTCCATTAGTTTTATTTCTATGTTTCTTAGTTATTTTAGTTATTTTTATTTCCTTTTATCTTTTTATCTGTTTTCATTTATATTTTGCAAGGATGATTGTGTCTAGTATAGGATGGATCTCCCATCAAAATCGAAAATCTAAATTTCTTATTACGTAGCGAAGTACCAAATTTCTCAACTTTTAAACTTTTTATTCATATGTACTTATATTGTGTACAGTGAGGACAATGTAAAATTTTATGTGTGGGGAAGAGGATTATGATTTATTAAGCTTATTTTAATCTTTGTTATCAAATCTTATTAACTAATATCCTGAATTAGTTGAAATATGTTGATAAATACTTGAGATAATATTGATTACTTATTTGAATAAGTATGCAAAATGACGAAAGTTAGAATAAACTTTCTTTTTTAGTCATATTTTTAATAATCATTGAGATATTTAATTTGAATGAAAATTGAAGATTATTTACACACATAAGATCCATTTTTTGGGAGATTTTAAGCCTAAGAGCATAATACATAAAATTTTAATCTCTTTTAGTATTTCATATGTGTAATCATCCATAGTTAGATAACTCTAGAACTTGCTTTTATTATGCATATTAAGACCATATGTTAAATTAGAAGCATTGGAATGATAAAGGTACCTAGATTCAACATTTATTTATCCGATTTTCTTAAATTACCCTAGCATATTTTATCCTTTATGAGTAACCAATTTTGAGCCTTAGCCTTTTTCATTGATTATAACAACATTATTAGCTTTTACCTTATTTTTCTTGAAACCTTTCTATTAATTTGAACTATGAAAGTATTTACAGTTACCTAATTGCTTGAAATTTGAATTTCGAAAAGGTTCAATATTTCTTCAATTGTTGGTACGTGATTAATGATTGATTGAAAGAAAAAGTTATTATGATCATAGAGAAAAAGAAGAAAAGGAAGTGTCTGAATTTTGGTATCAATAGATTTGTGTTATGAAGGACCTATATTATGAAAGACTAAGTTTCTTGTAATCTTGTCTATTGTAAATTTCTTTCAAATTTAGCAACCCTTTGATTATCCCAATCATATCTTACCTAAGCCCCATTAAACCTTATAAATACTTTTTAATATTTGTTTCTAATTTACTTATAAGTGGTGTGGATATGATAATATTGCAAGCATGTGGTTAAGAATTCTGCTATATATTGATTTAAGACTTCATATACTTTTCACCCTAAACATTTGAGTGCATTGAGTGAAACCTTAGGAAGGGTGTAAAGATTTGTGCTTTTTATTTCAAAAAGATTATTAATGTGATTATTATTTAAATTAACTTGTGAAGTTGGTTTTAGGACAACTTGATTATAATTGTATGTTAATTTGATCAATATGACATGATAATTTAAAGTATAGACATGTTAAAGTTAAAGAGGGATAGATGCTTATAAGAATGATAATTTAGATTATGATTTTCCTAATTACAAGCAAAAGCTTAAGTGTGGGGATGTTTGATAAATGATTATTTGAATATGTTTATATACCCATATTTAATGAGTTTTTTCTTGACAATTACTAGTTTTATAGTATTTTTGGTACTTACTTCACTTCAAGTGTATTTGTAGGCAATAATTTCCTTCTTAGAGCAAAAGGAGGAGAATTTGGATCAAATTGTGGCATGAAACAAACATTTGAAGCAATTGGACCTACACATGTAAAATCCCAAACCTTTTCCCATAATTAAATACAAATTGTTATGTTCAATGACTAGTATTTTTTGCTTAAATAGTGATTTTTGGGAAAAAATCCTAAAAAAGAATTGAAAAATGTCCAGAATATGTATTATAGTCTAATGATACTAAAACAGATCGAAAATAATTCTAATCGAATGGATTTCAGGAATTTCGAAAGTTTAGGACTTAAAATGCCCTTTTTGGAAAATAATGGATACATATGCTTTTAAACCCATTCGAAAAATTTTTGATAACATCTAGTCAATACGTATTAACTCGAATTAGAGTATTTTATGGTCAATTTGATGGGAAGACAGTTGTAGAAAAGTTTTAGAATTTAATTCGATTAGTTGATGAATTAAACTCATTAAGGGCCATTTTGTCTTTTTACATAATGTAAGGGCAATATGGTCTTTTTATAATAAGTTAGCTGATTGATGAGTCATAAAAAGGGACCAATTAGAGAGTGTCATATGTAATGCACTAAAGGAGTAGAAAAAGGCAAAAAACAAGACAACTTCATTCTTTCACCACCATCTTGAGAGACTAAAAAATAAAAGAGAAAGAAGAGAAGCAAGGTGACTCATGGCCAAGAAGAAGGAAGTTGTTGTTTTTGATGGGTTTTGATGGATATTTGAAGAGATCTTGATCAAGTAAAGGTGCTCAACAATTACCCAAAAGATTAAACGAAAATTTGTAAGTTTTTCTAGCTTTAATTTCTAGTTTTATGGATTTTGCATGGAATGGTTTTGTATAACATCAATAGTGATTTTGACTTACAATGGAGTAGATAATAAGTTTGGAAGCATTTAAAGGTTGAAATCAAGAAATTAAACCAAGGAATCAAGCTTGAGAGAATCTGGCATGGTTAGGGTTTTTAGTGTGATATGATCCAAAAGTCTATTTTGGTTGAATATGATAATAAAGATAGCCACGTTTAGTGAAATTCTGTCTTAGTTTCTCAATTCACTTGAACCAGTCCCATTGTTTTGTTTATAACATGGCCTACAGATCTTTAAATTGGTTGATTCCAACTAGAAATGAAACCTAAGACATAGTATTGAAAATCTCTAGAAGAGACCATGCCAAATTCTAGTTAAATGACAATGGAATTTTAGATTGAAAATAGTGACCTAATAATGCCCTTGTGATAGAAGGGAATTCAGGGAATTCAACCCATACACGACTGTGACTCATCATGAATGATCGTGACATGGTGAATACGATTAGCGTACGTGTCATCTTATTACACACTAATCTCGAATTTGATTAAATTAAATATATAATGTTAATGCCTTGTTTCTGAATTTGGAAATGAATGACTAAGTGAAATGCACTTTGTGTAGGTAAAGGAAATGCACAAAACGCGTAAGTGTGCATAGCGATAAAGTTGTTAAACAGTGAGTGTATTTTAATTGTTTCATTTGAATAATCTTTGTAAAAGATTTGATGGCATTTGATTTTAAATTATGCTAATTGTTTGATTACAAGATTGAAAGATGTTGAAAATTTTGAACGTACATGGGCCAAAGGCAGGGTCACGATCGTGACACCCTTGACACCCTTGTCACGATCGTGATAAGCTCCAAACACCTCCCATTTGTTTTTGATTCTAAAATTGTATAAGTTGCTTTACAAAATGGTTTAAGCTTTATGTTAAAGGTTAAGGTATCAAGAAAAATGATTTTGTTTTTAACCTATGATACACCGTTAGGCTTATTACATGATATTATACTGGTCAGAGTATTCCAAATGTGCATGGTAGTGTCCAGGGGGTGTCAGTTACTAATAGTGAGTAGTATTGTATGTTAGTAGTCCAGTCCAGTGAGTCACCCTCTGCACGTACAAAGTATATAAAGTGCTAGGCAAAATTGTTACAGCTAAGCGATGCAAAACCAGCTTCGTAACTACTAGTTTATAGTATTTAACCTATTATGAGTAAGCAAAGCATAATCAACTTTATAAATAGTGGTATCATAATGCAAAGAATTTTATGGTGGGCTATATCATATAAAAAGTTTATAACAATAAATAATGGTGTCACTATTTTCTTTAAAAGTAAAATTGAGAAATTTGGTTTCAAGAAGCCTATATGTTTTATATTGGCATTGTCTTATAATAAATGAAATGAATTTCTTTTAGGGAGGTGTCAATGATTACAAATGATTTGTAAAGAATTTTTAACACTCACTGAGCTCGTTTAGATCACACTCTATTTTCTGTTATTTAAAACAAAACCTTCCATGTGCACGCTCAGAGGCTTTAGTAGCAAGGACTCCACCTTGCGAATAATTAACTTCATCGTATGTTGCTATGTAGGCATTTAGCCTTTTAAATACTTTTAATGCCAATTGCATATTTATGAATATGTTTGAAATGTATTTTTGTGTAAGGAAGGCATGTTTATAAATGTTTGTAAACTTTATCCATGAGTATGTTTAGCCTTTACAAAATTTGTTGATTTAATTGTTTGAGACTATTATGAGTGGACTTGAAGTCAAAAAGAAATTTACAGTGGAGAGTTTTTATGAATATAGAAGTGTTTGAATGTTTACGAGGACTTCGAAAATTTTTAAGAATGTAAAAAATGTAGTCATTATGCTACTGAAAATTTTAATATGATATTTTAAAAATCTCCATTGTTTACATTTATTAATATTGAGTTAAAGCTTTTCCATAAAAAGGGCAATAGGCTTAGCTTCACGGGAACTTTCCAGCCAATTTAGATATCGAATAGATGTGGAGTGCAAGGCAGGTCACCTAGTCATTTCAGGATAGGAGCCTGTCAGTGTTGAGCCCAAGGTTTGTTTAAAAAAAAGGTTGCCTCCTTTTTGTTTATTGAATTTACAAAATGTTTTTACGTTATGTGAGGTGACCAATAAAATGTTGTGATTTACATATATATGGTTTCAAAGATTGAAAGTTTTATATATTTTTATTTTTGTCAAATACACAGCACGATGCATAGACGAGGCTGTGGATGTCATAGGAGACCCATTCCAACGGGAGGATGACCACAAGCAAGCTTAGCAAGTGCTTCGATGAACCAACCACATTCTGAATCATCAGGGCTGGCGAAGCTGGCTGGGGTGAGTTTCAATGCAAAACAGATGGTTTAACGTGGCGATGCGACAACCACGCAAGAATGTGGAAACCTCTAGATGTTTGATTAAGAGCATCTGTAAATTAAGCATGAAAAATTTTGATGAAAGTGGGGATCCCGAGAGTGCACTCACATGGTTAGACCGGCTAACGAAGATATATAAAACTGTTAGATGTATTGATAAGTAGAGAGTTGTAGTCTTCATCTTTCTCCTTGAGGACAAGGCGAAAGATTGGTAAGAAGCCATTGAGAGACAAAATTCAGATGGGTATCATAGGTAGAATTTCATAGATAGATTCTACCGACAAAGTTATAAGGCTACTAGGCTAGGGGAATTCTTCCGTATAAAGTAGGGTTTAATGTTAGTGACGAATTATGAGAAGAAATTTTTGTAACTTGTTAGAAATGTTCCGTTTATTGCTACCAATAAGGAATAGAAGTGCAAGAGGTTTGCTGCAGGCTTGAGTCTTAAATTACAGATCCATCTGTCTTTAGCATCAGAAAAACAATATAGGGAAATAGTTGAAGATGCAATAAAAGTGGAGAGAAATGCAATAGTAATTACTAAAAATGCAAGATAAGAACAGAAGTGTAGTGCATTAACTAATTCATCCTAGGGTCTAGCAAAAAAAAATAAATCAAGACGGTCTAGTGGCAGGAGGTTTAGTAGTGGAGGATCATCCAGCCAGGAATCCTTTGGGTCACCCACTAGGCCCAGAGACTCCCGCAACACTAGGACCCCAATGCCAGAGTGTGTTCCTTGGGGCAAAAGGCACTTGGATGAGTGTCAGATGAATAAGACCAGTTGCTTTCAATATGGTCAAGAGAGCCACTTTATCAAAGATCGGTCACAGTTACACACCATAGAGAGGTCAGTAGCTAGATCTTTAACACATCCACAAGTTAGTAGGGTGATAGATAGGGTGGTTGGGGTTCTCAGACTAGAGGATCGAGTTTTACTGCTTTCGGTAGAGGTCCAGGAAGTAAGAGAGCAGCCTATACAAGACAGATAAGTAAACCCTGCACACATGCCAGAGTTTTCGCAATCACCTAGCAAGAGGATGATGCCACACTAAGGAATGAGGAAACCATGAAGATAACATCAAAAGATACGATAGAGAGCTTCACCCAATCCAAGCTTACAAAAAGATTCATTAGAAGAAAAAGGGAGATTTAGAATTATGATTTCTTTGTTTTCTAATTTTTTTTCTGCATATCTACCATCGATTTTGTTTTCTACAGATAGGAACTAAGTTGTTTGGTGTCTAGGTGTGATGAACCCTAAGTTATGATAACAATATGATTTGAACTTTTATTTAATGCAATTTTATTGATTAATTTATTACAATTCAACTTTGCTTTTTATTCTTGTTTTAATATATCTAGAATATTAGTGCATGATTTGATTTCATATGATTGAGATTGAGAAATCCTCTTGTATGAATAGATCTACCACAATTGGAAGGATTTACATTCAAACCTAGACATAGGTCGACATAAATCCTCTAGATTAGGGTCCAACCTAATAACGAAATTCACAAATCGATAATACAATAAGTGTTTTAACTAGAAAGAATTCTATTAATCAACTGATAGATTAGTTTTCAATATTCTTAAGAAAGATATTAACATAAGATAGAAATTGTCATGGTCAAATAATCAATAACATAATTGCACAGTAAAAGTTTAATAATTAAGTATTCTTAGGGGGATTCATTACCTAGACACTATTATTTGAAATTGATTATTCTTAATATTTTCCTTGTTATACGCACTATTTTAACTCTTAATTTATTTCTTTAGTTAAATTTTTAATTAAAATCAACAATTTGATTTGTATGTTAGACAATAGAAACTCATACTTGCCTGTGCTAGGTACAACTATACCGTGCACTTGTAGTATATTTAATATTGGTAAAACCTATCAATCAAAAAAACCATCTTAAAGAAGAGTTGTAGGAGATCCAGAAACCTTTGGAAGTTGCACTTTATTTCACAAAATAAGGAAGGACTTGTAGCTCCTTATGATGATTTTTCGATAAAGGGAGAGACCAAGTGGAAAGTTGCTTTGGTTGGTTACTTCCTAGATAAGAGATTGGATTTTCTAAATGCCCAACACTGGGAAAACCTGAATTGGAAGAGATGGGGACTAGAAAACATTATGATCATTGAAGATGAACTCTTCATTTTTTATTTTTTCTTTAAAGAAATGGCACAAAAGATTATGTATTTGGTTCCTTGGAATATACAAGGTAAACCTATTTTCTAAAGGAACTGGGAAAAATAATTCAAATTAAATAGATCCGAGATGAAATCCTTACCCATATGGGTTAAGTTCCATCGCATTCCTCTAGATTATTGGTCCTCTAAGGATCTGAGTTACCTTGTCAGTTACCTAGGTACATAATTTTCCTTAGACAACAATATAACTAATCTCAAAAGGGTAGGATTTGCAAGGGTTTATATAAAATTTGATGCTAAAAAGAAGTTGTCTAAATATATATCAATTATAAAACTCAATGGCATTGGGAAGTTAGTTAAAGATAGGCTAAGGTTACCATACACATAGAGACCTCAATTGAAAGACACCATTAAAATCTAGATGCCTAAGAAAAATGAAGCAGAAAAAACAAACATAAAGGTGGAGGAAAATTAAGGCAAAAGTAATTCCACTAATACTACAATTGACAATCCAAGTAACATTAAGCTGATAATAATAGAAAAAGCAATATGTTGAGAACTAGTTTCATAACACTTCTGTTAGTCAGCATACAAATATGGAGGCCTCTTTACTAGAAGAGAAACATGCTAAGACTTGGGAGCCTAAAAAGAATGAGGTAATTCCACCTAAGACATCAAAAATTAGTAATAAGGTACCTATATGGAAGATGACAATTGAAACTGGAAAAGATGAGAATCATTCCAAAGGCAAAGGATCAGATTGAGGTATAGATGGAACTAGGGACTAGCATTCGCAAATCAAGGGAGAGGATAACCAATTCCAAAAACTCCTAATGGTGTGCATTACATGGAATGTTCATAGATTTAATTGTCTAAATAAACAACTAGCTTGAATAATCTTTTTAGGTACTAGGAAACCTTATTATATTGGTCTCATTTAGACCAAAATAAAGGAATATAATTTCTTGAGAGGCCTAAAATTCTTGCATACAAATTGGGCCACTCTAAGAAAACACTCTAAGCATCCTATTGGTAGAGCTATTATCTTTAACCCTACTCACTTTCACTTATCCACCTAGTTTTTCTCTAATTAACTTATTCATTGTGAATCCATGCTTAAAGCTAGTAATGATCATTTATCCATCTCCATAATATATGTTGTTAAATAGGAATACCAAAGAGTTAGCTTATGTAAAGATCTAGAGAAGATTGAGGCTAGTATGATGATGCCTTGGATGATAAATGGAGAATTCAATTGTATACTCTCTCTAAATCGAATAGGGGTGAGTGTACTTCACACTGTCATGTAAAAGAATTAATCAATCTCACTTCTTCCTTAGGTTTGTTTCTTTCATTAATCCTTATTAGAATCTTATTCAAAGATATAATGAACTTAAGGAGCTTGCTAGAAATCATTTCTTGGGAATCAATGGTACCTACTGTAATACATATAAGTTTCCTAATGATCTACTAAGAATTATGAAAGGAGCTATATCACAAACTCATCACTTAATGTTGGTTAAAGAAGTCATCAATGAGGAAATCAACACAGTTCTTTTCTCCTTCCATCCAAACAAGGTCCCAGGACCAGATGGCTTCAAAACTAGGTTATTTTAAAACAAATGGAACCTAACTGGTCCTACAATTGTACAAGCAATGTAAGAATCTTCAAAAGTGACAGGTTATTGACTGAATTTAATAAAACATATATTTTCTTAATACCAAAAGCCTCTAATCCAATAAGTCTCAATGACTATAGATCAATTGCTTGCTATAATGTTATATACAAAATCATCTATAAAATACCAACAAACAGGTTGAAACAATCCCTTCCTGAAGTGACCAATGCAAGTTAAAGAGAACATGTACCTGGAAAAAGAATATGAGACAATGTAATGCTGGCCCAAGAGTTCTTCAAAGACTATAATTCCAGGTTGAAATTTGATAGTTGTGTTCTCTAAATTGATTTCACTAAAGCCTTTGACACAGTAGGATGGGAATTCATCATCATTGCCCTTCAAGCCTTTGGTTATCTTAACAGATTCATCAAGTGGATCTTGTTTGCATCATTATTGTCTCCTATATAGTGCTAATAAATGGAGAGCCATCAAAGCTCTTCAAAGCTTCAAGAGGTCTAAGTTAAGGAGACCCACTGTCCTCTTACCTCTTTGCAATCACTATAGAAATACTAATGTGAACATTAATAAAACTCTATAATTCAAATATCATCATAGATGTGGAAATCTTAAAATCTCACAATACTTTTTATTAATGATCTGCTAATGTTATGTGCTAATGACCACCAAAGCAATTGGAGTTTTGTTACATTATGCTTATAGAAATTTTACGATTGACCTTCACCCAAACAATGGTTTAGCATATCTCTCTAAACACAATTGTATGGACTCAACAAAGTTGATCTCAAATATAGGATTAAAGATTCTACAAACACCCTTAACCTATCTAGGTGTCCCAATCTCAACAAAGAAGATGAATGAAATGCAGGCCTCTAATATCATCCATTGAGAAGAGAATATCAACATGGAGTGACAAATTCCTTTCATATGAAGGCAAATTATAGGTGGTAATCTCAATCCTTAGCAATTTACACATCTATTAGCTATCTCACCTTACATTGCTAAAGAGCATTCTTAAGAACATTGATAGAATTATAAAAGATTTCATATAGAAGGGACAGAATAACAACCATGGAAAAACCCTTAAGGTCAAATGGAGTATAATATGCATACCTAAGGAATATAGAGGCCTTGGAATCACATCAACTGCCTTGATGGATAAAGAACTAATGGCTAAGAGGCTCTAGAGAATTTGTGTGAAGAAAAAAAGTATTTAGGTGAAATGGATTCATATGGTGTATATGATATAAGAAAGCATATGAACCATTCAGTGTAAACCAACATAATCTTATGCATTTTAGCATACTTTGAACACTAGACAGCTTATGCTACCTTATGTAAAGCACATTATTGGAAATGGAAGTAATATGAAGTTCTGGTATAATAATTGGCATCTATTGGGCCATTATATCTCACTCTATCCCTCTATAGCCTAAAAGGTTTAGGAACTATGAATACTAAGGCCCATATGCTGATAAAAAATGGCAACTAGAGTTGGCCTTTCCACTCATCTAGATGTTCTTGTATCAACATGGAAAATCTACCAAGCTACCAGCCTGACTAACTTCAACCTGATTCTATACGATGGGAGCTACATATGTCTAAAACATTCTCAACAAATTTATGTAAAAGGCTACTATTAGGACCCTCGATTAAATTCCAGTTTAAAAAATTCATATAGGACACAAAGATTGCATAGACTCATTCATTCATGTTGTGGTTAACAACACTGCAAAGATTAGGAATAAGAGATAAATTGAAATATCAAGTGCCTAATCTAAAATGTTCATTGTGTGGAGACAAATTAGAGAAAATATATCACCTATACTTTAAATTTACTATAATTAATAAATTATAGAGACAATTTCTACTGACATTTAATCTAAAAGAGAATAATCAGTCATGGACAAACACTTTTACAAGGGCAACCAGGTGAAAAGCAACTTGAAAGGAGATTACAAATTATTCAAAGATGGTGCATTATATATAGAGAATGAGGAATGCCAAACTATTTAGGGAAGCTGTGGACATCTTAGAGTATAACTAGATGGGGGTACATGACCAAACTAAGACTGATTTCTTTGACAAGTTCCTACAAAGACTTTATCACAACAAGGTTAAAAATGAGATTAAACCTGTAAAAATACACTACTACACTACTCCTATAAATATGTTATAATTCTATAAGTGTAGTTAAAGAAATATCCATAGAATTGGAGTGGTGTGAATTGTAATGTTTTGTAATGACTCTTTTAATATGAAATTCATTAATTTCTTTTAAAAAGGATATATAAGATAGATGATATCACTAATCTCAAATTTCAATATAATGGGTTGAATGAATAAATCAGCATTAAGACCAATAAAAGATCACTCATAAAAGTATATCATATATATGATTTTCTCTATCTAAACATATAAAAATATTTAGCCATAAAATATATTCAAAACAAAAAAATTAAAAAATAGAGAAGTTATTATAGAAATAAATCTAGATGAACTCTTGATTCTCACTAATAGTTTGATACACTGAAATGACATTTGTATTTGGGTTCCTTAATGAAAAAGGAACTTATGATTGAGTTTCTAAGGTTGCTTAAGCCTCCTAATGACTGATCTTAGATTTTGAGAGAAAAGGGTATTTATAATATATATTTTCCCTAAAATTTATCTAAATTCTTCCAAAAATTAGGGCCTTAACACTTAAATATATACTTCTTCGCCTAAGACATAGACTGGGACAAACGTGGCCCAAATTTCCTTTGGTTGATAGACATGAACTCTACCATAATTGTGTTAATAATTCATGGATCTTGTTTTTTTCAAAATTAATAAATAGCCTTTAACATTAACATGTTGCTAAATCATGGATCTTTCTATTTCTTCTCTAACTTGCACTTTTTCTCTTATATGATCATAAATCAGGCTATTTCACTTGTTACACTTGATCCTTATGTATGCGAGCATCTGTTCCTCTAAAAATTGTAATTTTCTTCATGATTCTTCTTAAATTTATCTCCAACTCTTTTATTAATCTTATCCCAAAGTATAATTGAAATCCACAAATCGATTAATGCAATCTTAGAAGTTTTAGCTAAAAGAAATTTCAGTTTATTAACTAAGGATTAGGTATAGATAGTTTAGAAAAAAGATTTTAGAATAAGATAAGAATTTCCATGGTCCAACAAACGATATATTAAATTGATTAGTGAAATCATGATTGTATGAGTAGTTCTAACGGTATTTAAAGTCTAAGTACTACTATTTTATTTGATTGTTTCTGAGTTTAATCTTTGTTCTTATTAGTCAATTGTTTTAAATTAATGCTTTAATTTTGTATTTGATTTATCATTATCATAATAATTTGTTAGATTAGATTATAAACGGTAAGTACTAGTAATTTTAGTCCTTGTGAGATCGACTCATACTAACCAACGCTAACCATAACTACACTATAAGCTTATGATTTAAAACTTTAAAATCATAATATATCAAGGGTCCCTTTTCAAATGGTTTTGTTTTTATCAATGTTTATGGAATATTTCTTAGAGTCCTTGTTCAATTGTTGTAAATAATATTTATTATATTAGCTATTAAGTGCATATGGATATACTTGAGAAGTCTAAGTTTAATACTTCCTTTTGTATGACCTAGCTCTTGAAATTTCTGTTATTCTGTTCTTTCCAAATTTTATAAACTAAGTATCCTAGTGTGATTTTGTAGATGATTGAACTTCTTCATTTTATCTTGTTGTAACACTCCACTACTATAGAGTATATACCCGAACATCCAGAGGATATTTAAGAACACACCCTATGATAATGGCATGTTAGAGCAATCACAATCACTTAATATAGCATCATAAATAAATTACAAATATACTGAAGATCAATTCCTCATTCCATTATAAAACACAATTTACAACGTCACTTTTCACTCCATAATCCTTATAGACACTGTAACAAAAGCATATGAGAGTTTAATGCTCTTTACAAAATACTCTACATTGAATGAGAAACTAAACAAAAAAATTATATCTAAATCCCCAGTCTCAGCTGACCAAACCTTTGAGCCATTTCTTGAGTCCAAAATGCAAGTATAAGACTTCTTCTAGAATGTATTAGAAACTCATTCTCTTCTCTTATACCTGAAAATCAACGTTGCAATTTTGATGAGTCTTGTGAACTCAGTGAGCAAACCATCATCGATGAGCTCACTCCTATCAAAACACAACATCAAAATACATAAACCAAATTCACAGTATACCACATCTCAAAAGTACTTCATAAATTTCACACACATTTCAAATAAATCTTCTCAGGATAATTCAATCCTCTTTCTCAATCAATTATATTATCTAATGTACATATAAATGGTAGATCATCATATCAATATAATTCAATAATTGTTTACAATCATTCATATAATACATTTGAAAAGATAATTACAATTGCATATGCACATGTGACTCCACTTTGATTATTATTTTGTGTGACTTAGCGCTTATTACTGTCCCATATCCTTTATGGATATCGGGCTCATTTAACATTCTATCCCGTATTCATTGTGGATACTGGGCTTATTAATCACTGAGCCTGTGGCTCTTTATGCGTATTTCTGAGCTTTAAGCTCTTTTCAGACTGGTCACTCTAGTCACAAGCCCTTTATTTGATCATGCATATCGTGTAATGAAATGCGTGAATTCACATATCACACTTTCAATAGCTTTAATTATTTCAAACACAGTCACTTTTCATATTCATCAGACATAAGTCCGACATTCAACAATTTTGTTGAGAACACATATTTCTTTTATATTCATACACAATCAGAACACTCCCAATGCATTCCAAAATATCAAACTCCTTGGACAATTAATTCCCAGAATTATCAATCATATCAATCGTATTTCAATAACTGAAATTTAAATAGAAATAAATCAATCCTAGTGAGAATCATCTAGGTTGACTCATAGTACGTTCCAGATTATGCTATTGCCTGGATGATCTGACAATGTCTGGATACTAGCGTTCGACTTGTTCTTCTAAAATCATACAATACACACATAAATCACATTACTAAGGTGATCAATCAAATACATATTCAATCATGTACATATATACATATGTCATGTTCAATGCATGCTCAATGACTTTCTCGGATATGAGTCCTTATTCTCATTTCTTAATCAATCATATATCATAAAAAACATCTTCATTCCTTTAACACTCCTTCATTCCAAACTTAAATACATTTTTATTAGACAATCTCTTTCTTAAGTTATAATATCATTTAGTAACTTTAATTTATCAAACATTCAACCAACTTATTCAACATCAATTTAGGTTCATTTTAAGCCTCAATCAAGTCCATATTTACCATAATAAAGTACCTTATCCTTAATTGGTTCAACAATTACACAAAACTGAAATTATCACTCCAAAACCTTGCCCACGATCATGGTGGACCTTCCCACAATCATGAAAGAAGCTTTTGCAAGAGGCCACGATCGTGGGGACTATGTCATGATTGTGACAGAAGCCAAATAACTAGGCCACAATCGTGCACTGAAGGCCACAATCGTGCACTACATTATTTCTCCCAATTCTACACGAATGTATCCAACTTAGACACATACCAACCACTTGAATTTTCCATATTACAAACCTTTTAAACCTATTTCATTACATGATCATCAAGCTTCATCTTGGTTACATATGTCTCCAACTCAAAAACAGTACGTTAACATCTTTCTCTAGCATAAATTTACCTTCTTTATACGTCAAATTTCAGTCCAATTCATCCATATAATAACCTTTATAATCCACATTTTTCATATACTAAGAACAAGCATAAAAACTTCCAATTTTATCCAACATATTTCAACACATATTATCACCAACACCATATACATTTCATTCTAATTCAAGCATCATTCTCATACTATTAAGCATGCCATAAGAATCGGATTTCTACTTACTTTTTAAGCTTCCAATTTCATCTCAAAACTTCAGATTAAGCTAGGCCTCCATTCATGCATGATTCATCTCAAACTCAATGTGAAAATGAACTAGTTTCAACAACAAGATGAAAGTAACAGTAGGTTGGTTTCTTAACTATTTTATGAAGGATTAAAGTGTGGATTTCGTGTAACAATTTAGCTAGGGTTAAACCACAATTCAGAGAGAAGATGGATGCAATTTTGATGGAGGAAACAAGGAAGGAAATAGCAAAAACTTGCTTCATTAACATGCCAGGTGTCTTCATTTGACCATAACATATGTCTTAAGGCATATAAGCCATGTATCTACTTAATATGCTACCATTAGTCCACTCCTTAAGTTTCATATATCTCCAAATAATTAGTCCATATGTTACACTATAAGTGATCCATTTGTCACTCATTTATCTATGCCAAATGTCACTCAATTATAGGCTTAGTAACCCAAATTTTTTATGTATCAATTTATTTTTTCACTTGACATTTTTCCTATTCCAAATGTACAAATTAATTCATCAACCTCCCAATTAATAACATTTAATTACAATTTACCAATTGGAATCTAATCAAACCAAAATTTAAGACATAACAATTCATAATTCACATCATGTTCATTTTAAAATCTTTCATGCCCCAGAATATGTCAATTGAGTGCATATACTATCTTTGTAATGTGTACAAATATAATTCATGTGTGTATGCTATGCAAATGAAATGCATTTTCTTAAATTCTCAATACTATCACTCATGTGAAATGATCTAGGGTTTTAACCCTAAGTATGTTCCGAAAACCGGATATTGCATTGGTTCTTCATCCCCATTTTATAATGTTTGTCCAATCAATTGTTGAAAAACTTAATTATTATAGTTCCATAAGGTTTTTACAAATACGCAAGATGTAATGAAATTTGAAGAATAGGTTTTCTATGGTTTTATGATCTTGTTTATAAAGTACACACATGCTATAGATGTATAAAAATCTAGGTACCTTATACATAGTCATGAGTTTCCTTTTTATAGTAAGCCAAAGGATTAAAGAAGCTTGAGGGAGAGCCTATTGGAGCCCTACCAGATTATGCCATTTCACTTTAGCGCCATATGTTCTCGGTAGCTCTCTGCAATAAGCATTTGTATATGTTTTTCAGGGACTTTTGCTCCTCTATACTTCATCTTCCTTGTTTTTCTCAAGTATGAAGTTAAGCAAGAAGTCCATAGTTTACCTTATTGGTAAAAGTATAAAGTATGATCCCTTATTGACTAAGCGCCTCAACTTTTGCATTTATAAGAATTACTTTCTTTAAGTATTGAAGTTCTTGAATCATATTTAGGGGACCATAAGGGTTGTATTTTTCTAACCTAAATGATGTGCTTAGGTTATTCCTTATCATATGAGAGAATGGAATTGAAAACTCTCCTCAACTTAAATATGTGTTTCATAGTCCAAGACAGGTTATACGTAGGGTATATTCTATAAAACATTTTATCTTTAATGTAGTAAGCATGCACTCACTTTAGTAGTGCCTAACTTTCATTTAGTAGCCTCCAATTCTTTTTATCATAAGTATGTTATTGAAGGTTCTCAGAAAGAGTACTCCTACCACTTTCATCTTTGGGTGGACGAATTTCCTTCCACTTGGCCTTAGTCTTAGCTTCTCTTATGCATTATTTGGTTATAGAAATTTCCTCAATACTTTATCCATTATCTTTGTGATGCTTATTAGGAACACTATATGTGATGGCCAATATACATATAGCTTGTTTAAAACAAAGTTGATAAGTTGAGCTCTCCTATATATGGAAAGATTATTGCTTGACTGGCTCTAAATTCTTCCTTAGATTTTCTCTATTAATGGCTAAAATTTAGTAAAGGTTGGTTTCTTAAAGGAGATGGGAATCCCCAAATACTTAAAGGGAAGTATTAAGGCTTTTAAACCTATAATGATCAAGAACTATGCTTCATCTTGATGAGAGCTTATTCATATATATTTCTCTTATTTTTATTGATTGTTATCCCTAAAATTTCCGTGAAGATGTTAATGCCATTCGTTAGGATGCTCGTTAGGATGATTAAGTCATCTACTAAAGAGAAGCGGAAAAAAATTTAGCTTCTTACATTTGATATGGTAGTTAAAGTGCTTATCTTGGCCAATCATTCTCCTTAAGATCCTTATTAGCACCTCTATATTTAGGGTGAAATGTGGTCTCCTTAGCACAATCCCCTTACTTCGTTGATGGTTTTTCTTTACTCTCCATTAACAAACACTTTATAGGAAACAGTTGAAAAGTTTTACCATATCTAATCTATCAAAATTTAAGGGAATTTAAATGCCTTGACTTTATTCAAAACGAACTTCCAATCTAAATAACTGATTGCCTTGTTGAAATCTACTTTAAGGGTACAATTACCTCTTGATTGCTTTTTATTGTGACCTTTCAAAACATCTTGAGTGATCAATATATTATCTTAAATCTACCTTTCTTCTAGAAAAGCTCCTTATGATGCATCCATCTGATTTGCTAAGACCTATTTAAGCCTCTTTGTAATGAGTTTAAAGATTATTTTGTAAATAAAGTTACAAGATGCAACATGTTTGTATTCCTTAAAGAACTTAATGGGCGCTTGGTTCACAGAGGGCAATGGGAATGGGAATGGGAATGAATATAGTGAGGAATGGAAATGGAAATAATCATTATAATTATGATGGTTGGTTATGATGATGGAATGATTACCATTACCATTAATGGTGGTTAGTTTGTTGAAAATGTTGAGAAATAAAAAGTTTGTTAATTGACTATATTTAATTTATGCACCTTATTTATAATGATAGAATGTTTAAAATCAAGTATATTGCAGTATTTCCTTGCCAATAGCTCTTGAAGAAAAAAAATACTCTAGTATTTTCTTTCATCAACTTATCATTAGTTACATAATATCCTCAAAATATAGTTTAATCATCCAAAATATTGTACAATTCATTGACATAACCATAATATCCACCATTCCATTGCTATAGTAAAATCAAGTAACATAGTTTAATACAATTTACATTCCTCTAATAATGCAAATGATGTAAAATATCACAGCTATACACAATACCTTAACCAAAAGCATTCAATTGATGAAAAATAACTAGGTTGAAAATAAAAAAGAAGACAATCGTATCGTCTTCCCTATAACAAAAAATCCCAAAACAGGACAGGCAAAAGAAGACACTCGAAACAGGACAAGAAAAAGAAGAAAACATATCATCTGAACATACACCAATTTCCTTTTTCTTTTTCTCTTTATTTTCCTTTTAAGAATCATTAACAAACCAGGTCTGTTCAAACAATCGTATCAACAAACCCATCCAAAAATGACCTCCATGATTCATTTCCTTCAATTGATCGAATAGACCAGGTTTGTTAATGATTCTTAAAAGGAAAATAGAGAGAAAAAGAGAAAGGAAGCAATAAAAGGCAAGATGTTCTTTTTTCAGTCATCTAAATGGCCTGGTAACCCTATGCACCAAAGTCTTTGTTTTCAATCATTTAATCAAAATATTGCTGGTTCAAGGCCTATTTTCATAGCCCAAAATAGTTGGCTAGGTCTATTGGACAGGTTTGCTATCATTGGCCTTCAATTGCATTATCACCAAAGAAAGAAGTTCTACACCAAGAAAATATGGTGAGATTTTCATTTGCCTTGTTACTTATAAAATATGGATAATAAATTACTTAAAATAAGGATCATCCAGTAATTGAGTTATAGTTGCCTATATATTCATGAATCTAATGATTTATTAATAATTTTAATAACCACTACTCTTCAAAGGGTGCATTCCTGCACAAAAAGACAAACATACACTACAAAATTAAAAATAGTGATACGCAAGTAGCAACATAGTACTAGCAACAAGACATTTTAAGATCACAGGACTAGAATTGTTATTAGTCCAAAATATGGTCATAACAGATGACTAAGATCAATTTTTGGAAGATCCTTGATCTTTACATTAAAGTACCAAATTGTTAATTTCATGTTGAAAAGAAGTATGTCTAATTTGTTTTTAAAGACTTTGCCTCAAGGAGAGAAAGTCATCGTGTTCTTTCCAATTTTCTATTAATGACTCAAATCAATGCTTAATCATTAAAATCGGAATATATCGACCAAATACAATGAACATAGATTCTTCTATATGCCTTTCTTCTACTGATAGGAAATTCTCACTGACAAGTTTTTTAAGCAGTGCATCTTAGTCAAAGAAAGGAAACGAACCCAGATGCTTTCATGCATAAATATTCAAAGTTATGCTATAAAATTAACAAAATATTTTTATGAACTAAAGGCAAGGAAGACAATAAAAAGGCAGCAAACATGGATCTCGTAAATTTCATACTTGTGCTTCACACCATAATATTGTTGTAACATGATCATTGTAATCATCAATCTTCAAAGGAGGAGATAAAAAGTGCCTGCGACCATATAGCTGCATTGCAAGAGAATCGTTAGAATCATATATGAAAGAAAATTTTAGCCACATAGTTCCTCGACTAACATGGTTTTCAAAAGATTCACTGCAATGGAAGTATGCAATGTAGTTTTTGATTATTGTCAGAAATAGTAAGTAGTAAGTGGTCACCTCATATATGCTGTCACCAATATATGCTAATGTCACTACATTAAAAACTGATAGAGGCTTTTCCACTTTTAGAGGACTAAGCAAACATCTCTCATATCCCATATATAAATCATCATTTTGTACTATAACATAACATAAAAATTCTAGTTAAAACAGTAGCCAACTAAGTTCTAGGTGACAAAATGACTCGATCAAAACAACCATATGCATTGTATAATCATAAACTCCTCTCTTTAGGTGAAAAAATGACTTGATCAAAACAACTCTATGTATTGTGTAATCATAAACTCCTCTCTTTCTTCAATCAAGATCAATAATAGTTAAAGAACTCATGCAAATAGGAACTAGTGCATCATTCATTTGTGAACTATAACCTAGAAAGAACTGAAAAAGAAAAATCCAAAGAAACCCAATAAACCAAACATAAAAACCAATGAAAGTTGAAACACAAGCTCGTCAAAAAGAAAAAGATGAATTATTTTTCCAAATTCAACCACCCCATCAACCAAAACACAAACAAAATTCGTTCTTTCTTTACCCTACATTTCAGGAAACAATCAAGAGAGCTCAAGTGATCATTACCCTGGCCATTAGTGTTGCGCTTGAGAAGTTTTGAAACAGCTTGAGTTGACAGAGTAACACTGGGAGTGGTTCCAATTATTGTGGTCGGTAAAAGATCAAAGTTTTTAGGTTTAGGATTGGGATCACGAGGAGCGTTGCCATTATAAGGAAGTCTCTGTTGGGTATCCTAAACAGCTCTCACGCTCAATAGAGACAAAGAAGCCATGGATAAAGTTCCCATCTTTCTTGAGGCCTTCAACTTTATTGGTGTGGATTATGGAGGTACAAAGCTTTTGTGATAGGGGCTTACTGAGGGGTTTTGGGGAAAATAAAAAAGAAGACAATCGTATCATCTGAACACACATGCATCATATAAATGTATTCCCATAAGCCAAAATATATTCAGTCAATATTGTAAAAGAAATGAAACAAACAACTAGAGAATGAAAACATAAAAGTAAATTTATGGGCACAAATAATCGATTTCTACAAGAATAAAAATTCATACAAAAATGATTACTTGAACATAACAAAACGGATATTTTCGATTCACTAATGCAAAGATAATCATTACCTTTTATAGGAATTGATAGTTGGGATGGTGGAGGAAGTCTTTAAAGTCTAAACTTGGAGTGTGAGTAAAAAGTCGCCAATAAGAAGCGCGTCAAATGTATCAAGTAATGATTTCCATTCCTCTCGATTATAAAGGGTATGGACTAATATTCAAAAAGTAGGAATGAAATCACTGTTCATTCAATCATAATTCCTTACCAAGCATGTGGTTTTCATTCCTTACCCTTACCTCCCTTCCCATACCTATTAACCAAGCACACCCTTAGGGGATTATTTTTAAGGATTAAGTGTAAATGTGGCATGTTTAGTTGCCTTAACATCTTATTCTTAAATAATTCAAGAATAGCTAGCACTGTTATCTCTTTTGTATAGTTCAATGTTTCAATAAAGAAATAACTATTTAGGCTCTCAAGCCCTAGTTCCCTGAGACGCTTGAAAGAGTGCATTTCCCTTTCTACACCCATTTCTTTAAAATGTTTGGAAATTAATTCAACTTCCATTGGAGGGATGATGTGTTGGATAATGGAGTTGAGAAGTTGCTCTAATAAAGTGCATCCTATTGGAGCTCTAACGAAAAATAAGAAAATACATTTGAAGGATGTCCTATTGTATAATGAAGTTTATACTATCACCTTCTAAGACTACCATTCTATTGGTGAGGATTTTTGTAAGAATAGATATATGGAAGAAAATTGAATTTTTATCCCCATCCTTAAGCCAAATGACTCTAGATCTTTAAACCAAAAAGGGAATAATTAGATCAAAAGTTGGAAAGTGTTTTTCTAATGCAATTTTCTTCTCCTTTTGAAGCTTTAAATATGTAAGATTCAGGTAGAGGATTGATTGAACTTTTGATAGTTTCTCCTTTGGTTTTCTTATTGACTAAATGATTTTGCCCACTCTCTCTGCATTAAAACACTTAAGCTCATCCTTTATATTGGCAAGCTTCCCCATACATACATACATGTTGTGACCATGAATTTTAGCTTCAAGTCCTTGAAGGATAACTTTGTTAAATCCCACCATATGTTTAAGAAAGTTATTGAATCTAAATGGGTGTTCACCTTCTGAAAAGGTCATTAGAAAATTAAGCTATCATAATTGATTGATCATTATCAAGGTATTAGTAAAAGAAACCTTTTTGTTCAAAAATTTTTAGAGCCAATAATCATTGGACATTACCTTATCATTACCCTTTTGATTATTACTTTAAGTAAATAAATTACTTCTCACACTGAGATCCACCACCTATATTTCTACCACATATTCATTAAGGTCATTAGTATGGTTATAAAGACATAAATTGCCTTCAGCTTCATAAGGTTGAAGAATGGTGTTGAAATCTCCTACGACTATCTAGGGTGTCCTCATATTACTAGTAATATATCCAAATCTTGTCTAAGACGGTGTTCTTTGGAAGTTAAAGTTAAAAGCATTGATGAAAGATATGAAACATGTTTCCTTACTTTATTTTTTCTAGTGGTTGAGATATGTTGGCTCAATATTGATGCACAAGTAACCTCTATTCTCTCCTCATTATACACTATAACTTCCTTACCATAATGGTGGTAATAATGATTAGTTATCATCTTCCACTTTTTTGTTTAGGAAGCTTAATTGCTTGTAGTTTTCTTCTTTCAACTTGGTTACCGACATGGAAAAAAATCAAAGGCTCATTATTATTTATAAAGTTCCTTACCGCTAATTATTTAGAGGGAAAATTTATCCCTCCAATGCTCCAAGTGATGATGGTCATGATGTTGAGGAAGTTAAAGAGCTCTTCTTCTTCCTATTAGACTTTTTTTAATACAGACTTAAAATCACTAATGGTGACCTCTTATTATTCACTTGGAGATTTGCAATTTGTTGTAGAGTATTCATCCTTATTAGTGAATTTATCCTCTAAGGGTTCATGTTCTTTTGATTGCATTCTCATGTTTAAAGGGCTCCTACCTATTTATTCTTCAGAACACTTTAGTTTTCATCTTCTACATTAGAGTCCAATTGAGTTTTTTTTAGTAAGACGGGATCTACTAGTCTGTACATTAGCAATAACCTCCTACATTGGTGAGTTAACCTTTGTTTCACCATTCTCTCCTTCCTCTTTACTATCTTGTATCAACTTATGAGAATTTTCATTTAGGTGTAATACATATATAAACTTTATAGAATCTTCGACTAGTTCAAAACCATTATTAATTAGTAGAGAGCGATTTCTTCGGGTAAGGCACTTAGGGTGTCCACCAATACATATATTCAAGTAAAACTAATTTGCTTGATGTTTATCACGACCTCATTTATATAGAGTCATTTCCTTATAAAGCCTATGAGTTAGGTGAGACCTTATGTTGCCTAGTAATTAAAGGGGACCCTATAAATGCTCATCCATACCAATACATGATTTTAATTTAACTTATATAGTTAAATGCTTACATTCTAGGATTGGGGGAAAAAGTGGATGATTGTTTACATGCTAGGGGCTAACCCCTAAGATCCTCTTGACATGTGTAGAATTCCTAAACCTAAAGAGGAAAATGTTCTTTTTATTAACCAAGACTTCTTATATACTTTATTTTTTTATGTGAAAGTTTGCCCATGATTTTATACGCAGGTTGGGTGGGAATTTATCCATTAAAAAAACCATAAGAACACCATTCCATTTTAAAACACCTTTTTAAAGAAAGTATAAAGGAGCAGAAACTATTAAATTCTTAATTGATATTATAGGAAGAAAATAATGGAGTTTAGTCTCTGACTTAGCTTCTTTCATTACCTAAAGTTAGGTTCCAAAGTTGAGCGGATTAGAGAAAGCAGGCTGGCCTTAAGTAGGGAATAGGGTAGGGTCTTAAAATCAAGGCTAAATGTTGAGGAAGTGTTGATAGCACTAAAAGATGGGCTTCTTTGGCAAAGGAAGTGAAGAATTCTTAAAGGGGTGGCAGCGGGCTCAACATATTCCTAGAAGAAAAGAACAAAAAAGATGTCAACAAAGGATGAAGTGATAAGATAAGAGAGAAAGGAGCTAGGCAGGAAGGAAAATAACAAGAAAGGATGAGAGTCAATATCTAGGTGGATGAAAATGGAGCTGAGTTCTTGCAAGAAGCAAGAGTACGAGGAATACATAACAAAAAATAAATAAGGGGACTAGAGATTGTTAAGTCAGGAGGACTTTACGATAATTAATTTTGATGACAATCAAATAATAATAATGTTAGAAATAAATGAACTAGTTTGATAAGTGTGTTAAGTGTGCAGAAGTAGATACAGAAGAAGCGAAAGACAGAAGAAGTAGAAACACAGAAGAAATAAAACACAAAAGAAATAGAGACAGAAGAAGTAGAAGACAGAAGAAGTGAAACACAGAAGAAACGAAACACAGAAGAAGTAGATACAAAAAAAGCGAAAGACAAAAGAAGTAGAAACACAGAAGAAATAAAACACAGAAGAAGTAGAGACAGAAGAAGTAGAAGATAGAAGAAGCGAAACAAAGAAGAAAAGAAACACAGAAAAAGTAGATACAGAAGAAGCGAAAGATAGAAGAAGTAGAAACACAAAAGAAATAAAACACAGAAGAAGTAGAAGACAGAAGAAGCGAAACACAGAAGAAACGAAACACAGAAGAAGTAGATACAGAAGAAGCGAAAGATAGAAGAAGTAGAAACATAAAAGAAATAAAGCACAGAAGAAGTAGACACAGAAGAAGTAAAAGACAGAAGAAGATACAGAAGAAGCAAACCAGAGAAGAAAACACAGACGATACAAAGCAGAAGATACGCTAGTATGTCGAGCAGTTAGTTAGTTGGAGTTAGTTACAGAACTCAACTAAATAACGGTTTTCAAGT
>JAOQMS010000005.1:33754560-33783340 GCA_027563885.1 Erythroxylum longipes | reverse complement strand
ATATAACTGTACAATATATCAGTGGACTATTTTGTAAATTTTAAAAATTTCAGGGACTATTTCATAAATATAAAAAACTGTCCAAAATGGTACCTGGTATTGACCGGTATCGGTACAGTATTGTTTCAGAACTCAATCCGATACCGAGTCCGGTATGGTATTCGCAACATTAGTTTTTGAGGTTTAGATTTTGTTTTTTGGTTCATGCTCTCTTTTTCTCTTTTGAATTACATTGTCTAGTGATTATGGACACTAAATAAGTGGGCGTTTTTCGTATTTTGCTTGTTGTTGGCAGTGGAAAATGATGTCAGAAAATGGAAATGTTAAGGCTTTGAAGAAGGGAGAAAGAGTTGGGTCAGGTTTCAAGTGAATTGAAACTTAGATTAAATTTTGGAAAGGTCTTGAGCTGTTTGAAATCTATTCGAACTCAAGCTCAGGTAGCATAAATTAAGTTCATATCCTAAAAGGGTTTGCTAGTCCGTCTCAATTTGACCCATTACTATTTCCATTTGCTCCCTAATTATCAGTGATAATAACTTATTACATACTCATTTGTAGGTCGAAGAATATTAATATATTTTATTAAATAACTCAAATGTTAGATATTCTACATTTAATGCTAATTATTTGTTTACCAAATTCCAACGTCGTGTACAATATGCAACATTTACAAAGAGTGGTAAATTATATATATATATATATATATAAAGATTACAATGGCTCTCCGCGAAAACCTCTCCGGGCATTTTTGTTTGCAGTTGACTGGGGATAATATTGTGATTTCGTACACGAAGACAATTCTTTCGACATAGTTTAAACAGTAAAAAGCATCGACGAGGCACGACTGTCATCGTCATTATATCACCCACCTGTGATTGTAGAAAGAAATTATTACCGTTTGCGAGGGTGGAAGTTGGTGGAGTACCGCGTAGAAAATTGAACTTTATTTTATTTAGTAAGATGTTACGTTTATATTGTTCAAAAAAAACTTTTTAAGATTTAATGTTTATAATATCGATCATGTCACTCCACTCTGCGCCTCGGTTCTTTTCCTTTTTAGTTTTGTTTCTTTTCTCTGCGACGAATTAATAATTAAAACCCTAATTTCTACTATTTTTCTCCCCGTCTCAGCCCCTTCTCTCTCTTCAAAAGGCCACCGTTAACCCTAAAACAAGTTTCTCAATGGCGGCGGCTCGAGAACATAACGACAATCCGTACGAAGACGTTGGCGGTTTCGGGAAGTTTCGAAAGAGGCCGTTTCGGAGGAGCACTCGCACCTCCCCGTATGATCGACCTCAGACTGCGATTCGGAACCCTAGTGCCAACACCGCAAACAACAAGCATGGCTGGTTGTCGAAGCTTGTGGATCCCACGCAGCGCTTCATTGCGTCTAGCGCTCATCGGCTCTTCGCTTCCTTTTTCCGGAAAAGCCTCCCTCCGCCTCCGCCTCCACCTCCAGGTTCGATTCTGTTATTGTCTTGAATGATTTCTTGTTTCTTGAATTTGCAGTTGTTAATATTTGTATGAATTGATATCTTCTCTAAAAGGTAGGGTTTTTTATAATTGGGCGATTAATGAAAATTCTTTATGAAACTTGGGGTTTTAGTGAAGTTGAGAGATCAGTGAAAATTGTTGTGAAATTTAGAGTTTGTTTGATTAAGTTATTACTCAGTTTACAGTTTACTGCGTTTATACTAGAATCGGGAATTCTTTTGTTATCGGTGGATTTTGATTTAATTGAAATTACGTGTTACGATAACTTAAACTTTCTATCCATTTTCTTGTTAATTTGTTTTATCCCTTTTCATATTTGAAAATTTTTCTGTTGACATTTCAAGAGACTTATTCGATATGATTCTGAGCTTTTATTTTATTTTTTGATAGTGGAGCTAAACCGGGGAGCAATGGATAAGCAGCACGAAGCAACTTCCTTTGTAAGCTTGATAGCTTTTTCAAATCTGGTTCCTTTCTCTGCATTTCTTGTCGTCTTTGTACTATGGTTTTGACAGAGAGGAGTACCTATTATTTTTCTTTTCTGCATGTTCTTAATCTGCACTCTTAGGATGATGCCTCTGCAAAAGTTTTAGTTTTTTCAAAAGACTTTTGATACACAAACAGTCGTATATGAGAATTTATTTTACTCACTAAACTGCTTAGGAACTTAGCTTCTATTAATCTGACATCTCATGCTATTAATGAGGAGTGTAATTTATTATTCTTTATGGATTACCTGACCTTTTCTTGACTGTTTCAACTAGTTTGTTGCTAATTATTGGTTGCATTTACCTTTTCCTGCCATTTTCTCTTCTGTTGTTAAGCTTATTATGGGATAAGTTGAATCTTGATTTGTTTTATTTCATGCATTAAAGTATGGAATGATCTTTTCTGGTAAAAAGGATGTCTCTATGTATTTATCACTTATGTTTTTATGAATTTCTGTTGAAGGGTCCTCTTGATGCAAAAAGTGTATGTGCAAATGGTTGTGATACTCCAGTTAATATTTCTGATGGAAGTGGGGTAACTGAACTGGAGGTAATACTCAAACAGAAGACTTTTACGAGGTAAGTGATTGTATATTTTCAATGATTTAGTAGTTGTGGTATTTTAGAATTTTTAACTCTTGCTGTTTTTATTGATAAGATGATATGCTTGTCTGTCTACTCTATTGCATTGATGCTTTTTTGTTAAAAAGATCGTCATGTTAATTTTGAAAATTTTCATTTATTTCAAACAATTTTTTGGGTTCGTCTCATATTAATTTTATTTGTTTGTAGTTACTTGCCATACTATACTCATTAAGATGATGCCTCTTGGTGTGTGTGACTCAATGGAGATATAGAAACATAGGAAGATTGAGTAGTGCCATAAGTGCAAACTGAAGTATCATATCTTTACAAGATGGTGTCATCTCTGACTTCATTTCATAGGATGTCTGTTTGCCAAGTCATTTTTGTCTCTCCCTTGGTTCTGTTGTTCTGTGATATCCTTTCATGTTTATTCTGTTATTTAACAGTATGGATTTGGATTCTTAAGATCAACTTGGAAATTTTGTGGTTATACATTGAAGTAGATGTATAATCTTTTCTGGTGATGTCATACAAACCCTCTCAATTTACTCTTCAGATCTGAGATTGACCGATTGACAGCCTTACTACAATCAAGAGGTGTTCACGCTGGAGAGGAGAACAAATCAGATGTTGTTGCTTCTAAAGCAGATTTACATTCAAGTAAAAAGGAGAAGCTTGCAAGTGTACCGGCCAAAGACAACGGGATTGAAAATCGCATCACTCCAGCACCTATCAGCTCAAATGTATGAATATTTTGTAAAACTTTGTTTTGTTTGTGTAGATGCTTGTTGTTTTCCTTTTTATTTTTGTGATTCACTTATTTGCTTGTGCAAGATGCATACGCACTTGTTATTTTGTTGGTGTCGTGTGTGTACTCTAATATATATAAGTCCCATGCTTTGGTTGTAATATTTCCTAGTGCTAAAAATGATCTTAGGCTGTTGATGAAGATGCTGCTACACCTGCAGAGATGGCAAAATCGTACATGCGTAGTAGGCTTTCAAAAGTTTCTCCACCCAATTTTGCTTTGTTTGGCCAATTAGTGCATGAAGGATCATCTTCAGTGACCAAAAAAGCATGTGCTTCAAACTCACCAGTTATGTCTATCGTGTCAAGGCCTTCAGACTGTCCTGGGTTTCCTGTGAATGGTTTTATCACACCACGATCTCGTGGCAGATCTGCTATATATAATATGGCTCGAACGCCGTACTCCAGACTTCACTCAACAACCAACATCCAGGTTGAATTGATAGCTCTGTGTGAATATGGTGACTTTTGTGCTGTATTGAATATTGAAATATCTAGATACTGATTATATGTAATATATGTGCTCATATTTAGGGTCCTGGTATTGCTAGTGATGCTTCTGGTGGTCCATCATCTTCTCGTAGCACATGGGTAACTAATAGAAACACTATTTCTAAATTAGGGGTACAAGTGTGATAATCACATGTTGTCCGTCTGTTCAGTAGACCATTTAAGGAGCTTGTTTTTCCTTTTACAGGCTTTAAAGCGGAGGAGTTCAGTTTTAGAAAATGATATTGGATCCATTGGCCCCATACGTAGAATTCGTCAGAAAGCTAACGTCTTACCCACTTCGAGAGCTCTCTCTATCCGTAGAACTGGATTTGACGCTGATACTGCTCAACCTCCCATCGGTGCAGAAAAGCGGGCTTTAGGAAGTGAGACTCTAGTGGAAAATGAGGATAATAGCATTCATCAATCCAGGCTTAGATCTGTGGCCTCCAAATCTAGTGAGATGGCTTCAAGGATTTTGCAGCAACTGGATGTGTTGGTATCATCAAGGGAGAGGTCACCTACTAAGTTGTCTACATCCATGCTACATGGACCAGCTCTTAGAAGTTTGGATAACATAGACTCCCCCAAGTTTTTGGAGAATGCACATGATAAAAATAAGTTGGATGTTCAGCATGAGAACCCTTTATCTGATGTACGAGGCATGTCACAGCAACATGAGGCTAAAGAAAATGGTCCAAGCACATTTGATGCTAATATTGCGGAGTCAGTTTCAGCAGTCAAAGCAGTAGATGCAGCAATAAAGGTTGGTGAGGCTGCTGAGAAAGTAGCGGCTCTCTCCACCATGAGGTCTGCTGTTCAACCTCCTCCCCAGCAGAAACGCTCTTTCCAGATTAGTGCCCATGAGGTATTTATGCATTAAATTTGGTCAATATATAACTAAATTACATTAAGGCTGCATTTCTAGTATTTATATTACTCTTTATCATATTTATATATTAGCCCATGTTCATGATCTGAAGAAAAGAGCGGTTACTGGTGAGCCTTTATGTAGATCTGAATTTGGTTTTTAACTTTTATTTTCTAATGTGGTATACTGGAAAGTTCTTCATTTATCTGCTGATGACGCTAGTATGGAAGGGGGTGGTTAGCTTAATATTTTCGTTTAGAATGTTAATGCCTATCCTGTTTGACATTTGTGTTTTGGTGGTATGTTTATACAGGATTGCCTGGAGCTTGATGATGACGAAGATGTAACTGCATCTGTTACACTGAGTGAGGGAGGAGAACAGCCAGTTAGCACTTTCACTGAAACTAGGAGTGCTACTTGTTCTGCTATTTCTGTAAAATCTTCAGCATCTCCGGAAACAACCCAGCCTATAATTTCTGTAATTAACCAAAACTATGAACCAGTCTCTGATGGGTATATGGTTGTGGAGAATAGGAGCTTGTTTACATTCCAGGCTGCAACTTCTCCCAGTGTCACAGTCGAACAGGTTGCTATAAGCTGTCCATCAACTATGATATCTGCTTCACCCCAAGAATCAAATGTACCTCCTCCCATATTTAGCTTTGGGGATAAAATTGTTTCACGAAAAGAGCCAAATGATATTTCCACTATGTTGGATTTCAATTCTAAAACTGAGGATAAAGCTCCAATGTTGTTCACTTCAGCTACCTCATCAACAGTTGTTAGTGGTTCTTCAGGTCCAAAGTTTGACGATTCTGCAGTTGCTGAACCAGAAAACTCAAACAGGTTGGTGTATGTGGATCTTATCTTGGTTAATAGTGATTCTCTTGGAACATGTGAAATCTGTGCTCTATAATTTTATTTGTATTGGTATGGATGCCAGTCAATCTGGATAAATGGGGAAATTACGTGAGTTCCTTAATTCTGAATTAGGATACCGAGAATATCGTACATGCTGCTTTAGTTTAACTGGTTGAGTCTCGATTGATCTTTCAAAGGATTATTGACAGGTGGCATTGCTCAGTTGGTTAGAAGATCAGCGATTTTTTGAAATTTCAAAACAGTCTCACTTAATATTGTGCTTTGTAATGTCTGTCTGTCCATTGTTCTCGGACCAATTCTATATAGAATATCTCAGTACTTTACCATTATATAGAAGCACAGAGAAAAAGGTAGTGGAAATCCCAGATGGAAAAAAAATCAGCATTAAATGATCTTGGCTTCATTTGTGTGCTTCTGGGTGGGTGAATCATAGTTTCTATTGCGTCATCTTTAGACTCAGTGGGATTCTGAAATTCAAATCCTTCTTCAAAACATCCACAAAGGAAGTTGGTTTCTATCCATTGTATATAATTGCATTAGTTTCTTAGATAATGAGCCAATCAAACTAGAAATTTAAATTGTGCTGATGATATCATTAGGGAGTATTATGCATCTTCATGTAAATTCCCATTTGGGATTACAAATAGCTTTCTGGAAAGGAAAATTTAGATTATACGGGTTCGGGAGCCCTCAATGATGTTTTAGGCAACTATCTGAAGCATATTCGAATAACGATTGGTGGATGTCAGTTAGCATACTATCATTCATTTAGGATAGGGCATATCATGTGAATGAATTTAAGAAATAAAAAGCTGATAATTTCAAGATTCAGTGTGAGCCTGTACATTTATATGTTTTGGTATAGTTTGCAGACTAGAGTTTATAGCTCCTTTTGGATGTGTGAAACCTGGCTAGGAACTTCATTCCCAATAGGTAGTATATTTGCATCTCCTTTTGACAGTTCATGATAATTTAGAATGAGTTTTTGGAAGCAATGATAACATAAGCACCGAGTGTTTTACTGTTTGAATATCAAGTTTTTATTTCTTATTAGCTTTTAGCCTTGGATTGCTAAGTGGTCCCTGACAGTTGATCTTGTTTTCATGTTTGGTTATTCAATGAATTATACTTCATTCATCAAAGAAAGAAAATCTTATTGTTCTATGCTTTGGTACGAGGTCGGAACATGTTTGATATTTTGAACCAGTTAAGGTTTTTTATTCAATGTTCCTCTGGTTCCTAGGTAAAGATTCTTTATTTTTGCATACTAGAATGAAATCAATGGATTAGCATTGATATCAAGTTCTATGATTTTAAAAGCATGTGGAATTAGTTCAGTTTATCTTTTTCTTTATTGTAATGGTAATTGATTGAGCATTGAGCCATCAAGTTTTATCAGGGCAAAAATGTTTTGGTGTTAGTTCTGGTTGTCTTATATGATATTTCCTTATTTGCATTCTGGGCAGATTTGCAACTGAATCTGCAAAGAAAGAGGCTGAATTAGATAAAGCTGAACACAGAAATACCTTAAAGGCTAGTTTTAATTTCAGATCATCTGAAACAGTGCCTTCATCTGTATCAAATTCATCAGCAGCAGCAAACATATTCTCATTTGGCATGCCTGCCAGTGATTCAAGTCTAATAAATGGTACTCTTGCATCCGCCCCTTCTTTATTTTCCTCTGCAGTTCCACCTCTAGGTGCCAGTGATCTAACAGTTCAAAGTTCAAGCATCCCTGTGAGTGCTAGCTCCAGGATGACCAGCGGTGACCCTGCATTCTCCAGTACTACTGGTATGACTGCCGGTAGTACTAGCAGCATCTTAGCATCGGCTTCACCACCAGCCTTTGCAGCCGCACCAGTTTTCAATTTTGGTTCAACTGTTGTTTCAGATCCAGCACCCTCTGGTATTGAATCAGCCGAGTCCAAGAACAGAAGGACTAACCTTGCAAATGTAAATGGTGCTCTTTTTGTTGGATCATCATCTGCAATTACAAGCACTGGGAATGCCTTTTTTGGTGGGAAATCTCCAACTGCAGGTGCAGCAAGTAGCATATATGGTGGTACTTCATCTTCTACGACTACAAACACTGGGTGCAGCAGTTTTATTGGTTCATCTTCTGCAGTTAGAAGCACTGGAAGTGGTACTTTTAGCTTCAATGTTGGAGCCACTGCTTCAGCTCATACTAAATCCCAAAGAACTATCCCTTTTAGTAACGGCAGTGCTGAAACATCTGCATCTGGAACTGGTTCTTCAACTCAGAGCATGCCTACACTATTTGGTTTATCTGCATCATCACCTTCATTTGGATTGGCAGGGAATGCACCTTTAACGTCTGGCAGTTGCCTATTTAATTCTTCTAGTTCTTCAGGTAGCTTGTTCAGTTCTGGTGCTGCTTTTGGGATGGCATCATCTTCTGCTTCAGGCGCCAACACAGCCAGCTCTAGTAATGTGGCTGGTTCTACTGCCATTGGTTCCACCTGGCAGACACGTCAGTCTCCTGTATTTGGCTCCACTTTCAACTCTTCATCATCTTCTACTGGATTTGCCTTTGATGCTTCTTTCTCTGGCACTGGTACAAATGGCACTTCCATGATGTTCAAATCATCGACTAGTGCCCCTTCCGTTCCTGTTTTTTCTTTCAGTTCAACTGCAACTACTTCTACAACACAAGCTGTTTTTGGCAATTCAAACTCTGGCTTTGGCTTTGGCTTGTCCGCAGCCAGTAATAACGATCAAATGAACATGGAGGACAGCATGGCTGAAGACACAGTTCAGGCATCAACCCCCCCTACAGTTCCAGTATTTAATCAACCAGCTTCGACTCCATCTGGTTTGTTCTTTGGTGCAACCACTCCATCTGGATTAGGCCAGTTTGGTTCTCCATCACCATCGGTGGCAAGCCCTTTTCAGTTTGGAGGCCAACCGAATCTAGCTGCGCCACAGAACCCATCACTCTTCCAGGCTTCTGGAAGTCTTGAGTTTAATGGAGCTGGAGCTGGAGCTGGAAGCTTCTCTCTGGGTACTGGAGGTGGTGACAAGTCCGGTAGGAAAATTGTCAGGGTCAAGAAGGGACAGCGAAAGAAATGAAATGCATGTCATTGGAGGATAAGCTTCATGTAAGATGCCCCTATAATTATAGAGATGAAGTAGCAGCAAAATTATGCTGTTTATGAACGACAAAGGTAAATCAGACCATTTCAGTCTCTTGAAATGTTCTCTTTTGTTTGCTCTTTTAAGATTTTATGTTCTTTAAGGGCAATCTGCCGTGCAAGGTGCTTCTCATTCTCATTTTTGTACTATTAGCAGTAATATACAATTATATTCGACTTTGTACTAGTTGGTTCGTAGGATTTTCCGAGTTGAGCAAATCTGCGCATCATCGTAGTATTCTGTACCAGTCATGTGTAACATGTTTAATATTCTTCTGATAACATCTCATTTTCAAATTCTTAGAACATATAATTTTTGCGTCTGATAAGGCCAAGGATGCTGATCTTTTCTTTTTACCGTTCTCTCTTACACAAGTAGTTCACTTATGTTGAATGCCCTCAAGCCAATCTTCAGATCATTTTTGAAGTGCACAATGGATAAATAACTTTTTTTTGAATCCCTCATCTTTTGTCATGGATGAGCCCTTCTACAATGAATCGTACTTAGGCTCTTTTAACAAACATAATTTGGATCACATGTGAGCCAACATAAACAATTAACTTGCTCTAATTTTTCAGTTACTTTGCTCTATCATGACGTTGTTAACAGTGTAAACGTTTTAGTAAAATTCAGTGTCAAGAGGAAACTAAATTTTCCTCCGAGTTTATAGTGGAATTAACCTAATGAATCCCCTGACAGTGAATGTAGAATTATTGAAACAAGGACCATCTTCTATAGAAGTTAAATTGTACTAGAGTTGCGTTTTATAACTTAGGCGGAAATGGAGAAGGTAAGAAAAACAAAAGAAGCATTGAAACATAAATTACACTCCTTCCTAAACGTAAAGCATATAATTTGTAATGCTTTCTGGTGTACGGAATACAAAATTGGCGTTGACCATATGATAAATAAGCGTTAAGGTCAACCCCAGACGAAACAATGAATGTGGAAGAAAAAATTATACCTTCGTAGAAACTTATCATGCCAAAACAAGTTGGATTAACTAAAACCAGTTCCACCATGGCATCAGTTGCAACAGTTCTTCCTTCAAGTTAAATGAAAAAAAAAAAAGCTCATTTATTTGGTACATTCCTATGAATAATTGACATAACCGAGAATATGAAGTACAGTGGCAACCGTGTTACTTTATCTAGGTTGTCGATCAACTGCGCCGAATTTTGTCCATCTAGTATAAAGCATAAACTTTATAACACGATAAACAAAAATGAGCACAAAATGTCACAGAGATCAATGGCAAAATTGTTGGAATTGCTAAGCTCCACAATAGGTACAAGCATTTCAGATGAACAATTCCCATACTGTCTTCATCATCGCAATACTGGTTAAACATTGAATTGAGTTAGACACATTACTGTTATTAAACAACTAGAAAAAAGATCTCAAGTGGGCTAGAACTAGATTAATTTACTAAAACAGGTATGGCCTACCTGGATTTGTTCCAAGCTATATCACTGGTAATAGCGGCCTCCAGCATTACCATAAGCATTGCCCTCCGAGTATGAAATCCTTCCCTCAGCTGCTAAGATCCTTCCACCTCCAGCAAATTGAGTTCGGCCCCTGTAGGACTCGAGCTGATTAGTGGCATAAGCCTGAGGTCCATCATCAGCAACACCCACAACTGTTGCACCACCATACCTATGAGCATCAGGCATACCGGTGTTCGAGTAGTGATTCAATCCAGCTTGTTGGTACTGGCTTAACCTGGTCTGTGATTCCTTACGTAGAAACTCTTCTCTTCTATTTCCTTGTTGAACACGAAGTGCAAATAGCTTCTCATGGTATCCTGTATTTATCTGAATTATTTTCTGAAGCAGCAAAAGAGAATTGGTTATCATATTGGACCAACAATTGCAGATCCTCTCTCCAATTTGCAAAAGGAAAACCAATTGTATCACCCAATAGTACACTGTAGTAAAGAGTTTAATGCATCAGGAGATAAGGAGAAACAATTGCATCGCATCATTTAGTATGTTGATAGTCAATAGTTTAATGCACCAAGATTCTTTGTGGTATTGTGTTCTTCAAATACATGGTATAACTATGTAAGAATCATGGGTAAGCCCTTTATGCTATTTAAGCTAGTTCAAAATTCCACTTTTGTTCCAGATACTATGCCTCGATTTCAATGAGTTCACATGATACAGCACAGTTGTAGGGAACAAAACTATAGCAGAATTTTGAAGTAGAATAGAGACAGTTTAGCAAATACTAGTCAACAACTCTATTCCCAATATTAAATGAGAAAATAGTAGAGCATTTATAGAGAGAAGATACCCTAATAAAAATGGAAATAACTTAATACGGAAACAAATTAACGTAGCCTTAATAAGAACTAAAGAAAGAAAATAATGTAGGATGAATAGAAGAGATATCAAACTAGTAGTTAAGACTCACAAAAGTTGGGAAATTTGGGCGTTTGGAATTTTGAGTTTCAGGTTTGGAAGTTCAGTTTCAGGTCTGAATTTTAAGCAAGTTGCTGAAATTGCAGATTTGGATTGCTGGAAACTTAGACTGGAACTTGCCAGAAATTTAGGCAGGAAATCGCCAGAAATTTAGATAAGTAGTTGAAAATTTCATGGTTGGATCTGATGGAATTTTAGTGAAAGTGCTAGGAATAATGGTCACAAAGGAGGAGAGTGGTTAGTTTATACACGGAAGAAGAAGACAGGGTGTAAGCAGTAGTGAGATAGCTAAATATTGATATATTTTAGTGATTCAGGTTGTTAGCAGTAGATATCTATTCCTTAGAAGTTTGTTAGGATAAGTAGATATAAAATAATAGTCTATGGGGGCAGTGGGTCAGGCTTTTAGATTAGAAATAATTCTCGGAAGATTTCCTGAGATTGTATGGAGGTTTTCTCTTGTGAGAAGGTTCTTCGTTCTTGTTTCGAAAAAATACAAAGTTATTGCTCTCTACCTAGTGTTATTTGAACACACGGGCTCATTAAGTTAAATTGTTACCTAACAGAAAGAAACAAACAAGGGTCTACAAATCAGTCTTAGAAAAAAAATTCACATAGTTTTAGTTGAAAACTCAAAGTTTATAGAAAAAATTCAGACAAATTTTATTGAAGGGCTTAGTACACATATATAGATAAGTCCTTGGAACCTTTATTCTAGTAGTAAAGGGATTCAAAACTAAGATATCTAAAATAAAACTGATTCTTAAATAAACTTAAGTCATAAACAAACAAAGACAATATACTTAACATATTAACATATTATTAATCCCTATCAAAAGTCAACATACTCAGTGCACAAGGCTCTATGCTTTGCGGGAGTTTGGAGAAGGGCATACTATACGTAGCTTTTCCTTTGTATTTTTACAAAGGCTGTTTCTGTAATTTGCATCTGTGATCTTTTAGTTACTGTTATAGATTTTTAATATGATATTAGAGCATGTTTGGTCCGAATTATTAATTTCCCGATTGTCCGTCTAGATGTCTAGTCCTAGCGGCCCGGTCTGGTTACTATTGCGTTTATTTTAAGTGACAACTGGATGTCCAGTCCCAGTTGCACTTGAGGGGGAGTGTTAGAGTATCTCATATTGACTAAACATGATTCTAGGAATAATCCTAATTATGTGTAGCTTGATTATAGGGATTGTATTCTATATTAGGCTAACAACTTTCTGTATATAAAGCCCTACTCAGTACATACTCGATTATGATAAAATTACTTCTTCTTTCAAGTTTACATGGTATCAGAGCTATAGGTCTCCTTTAGTTTTCTTTTTTTTTCGTCTGCCAGTGTGCAGATTCACTGTCCAGTGGGCAGGTTTTGGGTACTTTTCTTGGGTCTCTTTCAGCACGGCGACCTCCGATCACCCTCACCAGCGGCGACACAGCACCCTTGGCTCTAACGCGCTACCCACGTGCCCAGATGCCACTCCCTTGTACTGTCCAGACGCTGCCTTAGACTTCTGTGTGGAGAAGCTGTTGATTTTGGTCCAACCTATTTTGGACTTTTGTGTGCAGCAGGTTCCTTTGTTCCTATGTGTGCTATTTGTAAGAGTTTAGTTGTAGCAAATGTCATTCCTGTGCTATCTAGAATTGTAGAACATAAATTTATAGGGCACAATTATTTCGAGTGGTGCAAAACAATTCGGATTTACCTCGGAGTATCTCGAAGGATACTTATCTCACCGATGATCCCCCATTGGACCATACTCGTCGGGAGCGGTTACGTGATGATGCTCGTTTATTCTTACAGATTCGGAATTCTATTGATATTGAAGTCATCTATCTAACCAATCACTATTAGTATGTTAAGGAATTAATGGATTATCTGGAATTCTTATACTCTGGCAAAGGAAACATATCTCGAATTTATGAAGTATGTAAAGGTTTTTATAGAGCTGAGCAACATGATCAATCTCTTCAATCATATTTTATGAATTTTAAAAAGATTTACGAGGAATTAAATGTTCTACTCCCATTTAGTCCTAATATCAAGGTCCAACAAGTTCAACGGGAACAAATGGCTACTATGAGTTTTTTGGCGGGTTTAAATTCTCAGTTTGATGTTGCTAAATCTCAGATTCTGTCCAGTATCGAACTTTCCTCCCTACACAAGGTATTTACTCGGATACTTCGCACAGACATTAATTCATTTGCTCCTCCTATTACTCAGAATTCTAGTGCTCTTGTCAGTCAAACTCATGAATTCGACTCTAAAAAATCATCTCATAAACATCACAATCGAAGTAGTGGTAAATGGAGCAATAAGAATCAAAGATGCAAGAGGAATCATCAGTAGATATTGTCGTGAGCCCGGTCACACTAAATACACCTGTCGGAAGCTACAGAATAAATCTCATAAATCACATTCCGCCCACATTGCAGCTATTGATGCACCTAGCTCATCTACTGAGAAGACTATTACTGTATCTGCTGAGGAATTTGCCAAGTTCACTCAATATCAAGAGGCACTGAAGCATTCATCCTCAACTATTACTGCTATTGCTGACTCAGGTAACACATCTACGTGCCTTCTTTCCTCTTCCACCCAATGGGTCATTGATTATGATGCCTCGGATCATATGACAGGTAATTCTAGCCTCTTTTCTACTTTTTGTAGACACTCATCTCCTTCTCATGTTACATTAGCTGATGGCTCCATTTCCTCTATTATTGGGTCTGGCACTGTCTATCCTACTTCCTGTTTGTCCCTAACATCTGTCTTAAATTTACCTGGACTCTCTTTTAATTTATTATCTGTGAGTAAACTCACTTGCTGTATCTCATTCTTTCCTAATCATTGTATTTTTCAGGATCTTATGACGAAGAAGACTATTGGTAGAGGAGTAGAATCAGGAGATCTCTATGTTCTGGATGCCTCAGTACCTAATACAGCCATTGCCTGCCTTAGTATCTTGACCCCATTTCAAGCCCATTGTCAGTTAGGACATCCATCTTTACTCTTGTTGAAGAAACTTTGTCCTCAATTTCATAATGTATCTTCTTTAGATTGTGAGTCTTGTCAATTTGCTAAGCACCATCGTCTATCTTCTTTTCCTCGAATCAATAAAAGGGCTAGTTCCCCATTTGGATTAGTACACTCTGATGTTTAGGGGCCATGCACTGTTATCTCCAAAATTGGGTTTCAATATTTTGTGACACTTATGATGATTTCTCTCCTGTAACTTGGCTTTATCTCATGAAAAATCGTTCTAAATTATTTTCTCATTTTTCTGCCTTTTGTGCTAAGATTAAAACCCAGTTTAATGTCTCAATCTGCACTTTATGAAGTGATAATGCCAAGGAATACTTCTCTACACCATTTTAGTCCTACATGATCCAACATGGTATTCTCCAGCAATCTTCATGCGTTGATACTCCTCAAAATGGCATGGCTGAGAGAAAAATTGCCATCTCCTTGAAACTACGAGAGCACTATTGTTTCAAATGAAAGTTCCTAAATCCTTTTGGGCTGATGCAATCTCCACAGCATGTTTTTTAATTAATCGTATGCCCTCTTCTGTCCTTCACGGTGAGATACCTTACACTGTCTCCTTTCCCTCTAAACCCTTTTTTGATATTCCACCACGCATTTTTGGTAGTACTTGCTTTGTTCGGGACACACGTCCTTAAACCTCTAAGTTAGACCCCAAGTCTGTAGAATGTGTTTTTCTCGGCTATACCCGTATACAAAAGGGGTATCGTTGCTATTGTCCCACTTTTAAGAAATATCTTGTTTCAGTTGATGTTACCTTTTTAGAACAGGTTCCTTTCTTTCCTCACTCTTCAGTCTCAGGAACGGAGGCTGATGATGATTTGCTTGTTTACGAAGTCACCTTTCAAACTACCAAGACTATGCCTACACAACTGCTACCTCTTCGTTTTGTCTACTCTAGACGACGAGATCATCCTGATACACGCCCCATATCCAGTTCTTCTTCGCCATCAGAACCATCACCCGATGATCTCCCAATTGCTCTTCGCAAAGGTAAACGTCAGTGCACCTACCCTATTTCATCATTTGTTTCTTATGATCATTTGTCTTCTTCCTCGTGTTCTTTTATTGCTTCCCTTGATTCTATCACTATCCCAAAGACTGTCCATTAGCCTTTATCTCACCCTGGTTGGCATGATGCTATGATAGAAGAGATGAATGCTTTAGATGCCAATGGTACCTGGTAATTGATATCATTACCTATTAGTAAGAACGCCATTGGTTGTAAATGGGTTTTAACAGTCAAAGTTAACTTTGATGGCTCAGTAGACCAGCTCAAAGCTCAGCTTATTACAAAAGGCTATGCTCAAACTTATTGTGTTGATTATTCTGATACGTTCTCACCTGTCACCAAATTGACATCCATTTGCCTATTCATCTCTCTGGCCGCTACTTATGATTGGTCGCTACATCAGTTAGTTATCAACAACGTTTTTCTCCATGGTGAACTCCACGAGGAAGTATACATGGCGCAACCACCTGGTTTTTTTGCTCAGGGGGGGTCTGGTAAAGTTTGTCGTCTTCAGAAATCTCTATATGGTTTAAAACAAAGCCTCCACGCTTGGTTTGGAAAATTTAGCCAAGCCATTGAAGCAGTTGGAATGAATAAGAGTAAATCGGATCACTCTGCTTTTTATAGACACTCTTCATCTGGAATTATTCTTCTTGTTGTCTATGTGGATGATATTGTTATTACTGGAAGTGATCATGTGGGCATCTCATCTTTAAAGTCTTTTCTTCACGGCCAGTTTCAGACCAAGGACTTAGGGCCCTTGAAATATTTTCTGGGAGTAGAGGTGACGAGGAGCAAGAAAGGAAATTTTCTATCCCAAAGAAAGTGAGTTCTAGATTTACTAACTGGGATGGGAAAATTGGGAGTTAAGCCATGCAATACTCCAATGACTTTGAATCTACAGCTCTCTAAAGAAGGAGATTTGTTTGAAGATCCCGAGAAATACAGAAGATTAGTTGGAAAACTAAATTATTTAACAATGACTCGTCCTGCTATTGCATATCCAGTTAGCATTGTAAGTCAATTTATGTCATCTCCAACTATTAATCACTGGGCTATCCTAGAGTAGATCCTATGTTACCTAAAGGGAGCTCCTGGTCTAGGGATACTATACAACAATCATGGGCACACTCGTATCGAATGTTTTTTGGATGCTGATTGGGCCAGTTCCAAAGTTGACAGAAAGTCCAAAACTAGATATTATGTGTTTGTTGGAGGGAATTAGTCTCATGGAAAAACAAGAAGCAAAATGTTGTATCCAGATCAAGTGCAGAATCTGAATATCAAGCAATGGCACAAGCCACGAGTGAGATCATATGGCTATACCAACTTCTTTCTGAAATTGACCTTAAAGTCTCAAAACCGGCCACACTTTGGTGTGATAATCAAGCTACTCTACATATTGCATCTAATCCTTTATTTCATGAGCGAACTAAACACATAGAGATTGATTGCCACTTTGTTCGAGAAAAGATCCAACAAAACTTAATCTCTACTGGACATGTCAACACTGGAGAACAACTTGAAGATATTTTCACAAAAGCTTTGAATGGAGTTCGGGTCAACTATATTTGTAACAAGTTGGGTATGATTAATATCTATGCTCCAACTTGAGGGGAAGTGTTATAGATTACATCCTTAATTTAAGGGATTATGATTCTATTTCATGATTCTAGGAATAATCCTAATTATGTATAGCTTGATTATAGGGATTGTATTCTATATTAGGCTACCAACTTTCTGTATATAAAGCCCCACTTAGTACATACTCGATATATAATAAAATTAATTCTTCTTTCAAGTTTACAGTTACAAAGCAGCAACTTTACCAGTCGCTCCAAAGCTCAACCTCATTATTAATCCCCCTATCAAGCAAGGAAAACCTAGCAAAGTAATTTCAGCCCTTGCTATCCTTGCTATTACATCAACTCACACTCTTCATTCAACCAAATTAAGTTTTGTGTTTGGGTGACTTCCCCGTTTATAAACTTTAAGCTCTTTTGCACTAGATAATTCTAAACTTGGCCCTAACAAGTGAACAAACTCCTTCATTTGTTGTACTGCATCTTCTTATTATTTTAGTTTGGTTTATAAGTATAAAAGTAAGAAAAGATAATAAGAAACCACAACAGTATGCATTAGTAAATGTGAAACTTGAGCAGCATACTAAAAGATGCTCTCAGTTCTGACAATGTGAGGCTGTTTCAATGCAAATGATATTCAATCAAGGAGAAAAGCCTACCCTCCCAGCCAACAATCCTGCGCCTTACTCTTGGAAAATTTAGTTATGAATTTCTCAATGACTTTAGGTGAGAAGAAAGAAAGGAAAGAATGACATCATGACATTATAAAAAACATATGGCCATGAGTCAAAAATGGTTGTTCAAGTGTATATGTGTAGATTATGTTATAACCATGGATCCAGAACTACTGCATTCCACTTGGGACAAGGAATAGAACAAGAACTTGTTAAAATTGACTCACCTCCCTGTGTCTAGCAATTTCTGCATCCTCTGCTTCATTATGTTCTTTTGCTAATTTCACTATTTCATCCAAAAATTTCCGTTCAAGAACTTCAAAACTCAATGGTAATATGGTATTGTCATAGCCAATCTCCATATCTTGTTCGTAAGGCTGGCTTCTAGCATCCTTATGCACTAGATTTTCCAAACTCAATTTTGAATCTAGTGTCTGCCCCTGGTAGTAATGTCTTGTTTCATTGCCTCCTGGACCTGTACAATGAGGAAAATATAGATGAGTTTACAGACCATATGCTCGCAAAAATTTGCACTGAAAAAAATATAGATTTGGTTCAAACACCAATCCACATGATTTACACTTAAGAGCCACCAGCAACAATAGATGGAATGAGCAAGAATTCTCAACCAAAAATTGTATGCTTAACTAATTTTCCAGAGTTAAACCAACATGGATCCTAATTATACATAATCACAAGCCATGCCACGATAAAATTCCAAATTATCGAGGTCCACATCAATTTTAAAGGCAACAGTTCTCAAAGGCACAGCAGAAACTGGTAAAAGACATTTTAACAAACTATAGATATCCCGGGCTTTGTAATGGATTCATGATAGATTAATGATACTACACAGTTTGGTAGCTTCCAGTCAAAATGTCCCGGATTTATTAGTCATCATGACATAATTCCTAATAGGATGCTTTGCCATGCAGATTATATCACCAAGCAAATGAGAAAGACATCACAGAAAAAATTGATCAAGTTAAGATATACATTCCCTCTAAACCAAATAATATGGGGTGGAAAGAATGGACATTGAATAGAAAAAGGATCGAGGAAGACAACGGGAGAAAGGGCAGAAACATGAGAGGAATGTAAAATTAGGAAAAGGGAAACAAATCAAAATTGATCAATTATGACTATATTGTAAGCAGAAAGTCTTCTGGCACTACAAATTCTACTGAAGTGATTATCTTAATTCTCATAAAGGCGAAGTTTACATGAAATGGTGATGCAAAAGAGTTCTTACACTGATTAGAAAAGGAAAAAAAAAAGGAAGGAAAACTATAAACTGGGTATCAACCAGAAGTTCTACATCAAAAGAAAAAAGAAAGGATAAAACTGGATATCAAGCCTTTCAAGTTACAAAGTCTTTTATAGTAGCTGTTGTACACTCTTCAACAAAATCTACAAGGCTCATATAGATCACCTAGACACCTTTTTGATCAAACATCAGGGCTTTGATGGAAAATGCCAACAGCAAATTCTGAAGTGACAAAAGTACATAGCTTATATTATCAGATGAAACAGGATTTTTAAATTTAGGCCAGAGGATTATTCTTTTTCAATGATTACAAAGCCTGCATAATCTACAAAATAGAGAGTTAGCAAACTAAGTAACCATCTTGAGAACACATAAATACATTCATCCACCATGCCATTCACTAGTATCGAACGGTTAGAAACAAAAAACCAAACAATTATTTGTGTTTTAAAAGTAAAGAAAATAGAAGAAAGAAAAAACTTGCCCTGATTGTTGAACACGTGAGAAGTCATTTGAGAGGTGTGGATGCTTTGAGCATCTCTATCTCTGTCTCTATTTCTATCCCTATCCCACTGCCACTGAGCATCCAGTTTAGAAGAAGATTTGTAGGGATTTTCTGCCTCTGATGAATACGAGTCTTGACGTCCTCCGTATTTACTCATTCTTCGACTCCCCGCATACGAATTATTCATGTTGGCTTCACCTAGTGCTCAATCGAGGAAATAGATAGCACACCCTATTTATACACTCTCTCTTTGTTTCGAATCATAAACGACAGAGGCGATCTGCGGTCTGTTTGTCTCGCGAGAAAAATCAGGACGACGTCGTATGACTGAGTCGCATGCAACATGCTTTCATATGTGCAAGAGCAGGGTTGGGTTGGCTTGGCTCGGCTCGGAATTTGGATCACTTTTAATGAAAGAAGTTTTGAAAATATGAACTCCATCCCAAACTATAGATTAATTACACCATTCAACCTTAGGGGAAGGAGGATTGGTCAGCTTAAAAAATGTTTGGTTTATAAATAAACTCGAGCTATGAGACGACCAAGTGACTTCATCCTCCCTTGCAAAATTGGGCATGTTATTCATGACCTCTCCCATGACAGTTCCACTCTCCATTCATTATTACTTCATACGATCCTTTTAGTCAATTAAACACTCCCTTAACTAAAACCAATTTTATTCGAGTATAAAAGGTAAAAGAAATTGGTTTACATCACAAAATTAGCCTTCAGGGGTCTGTCATTTAAACTATTGATTGTCTTGTCTTAAAGACAACAATAACCAATTTTTATTTGTATTTGATCCTTTTTAATATTACAGAATCAATATCCCCACAGTATCAAACTCAAAAACTGAAATTATAATCTTATAAAACTTTTAATAAATTTACTTAGTCTCACTAAGACTTTTAGAATTTTCTTCTTCTTACTTTAAAAAGGACTAAATCAATAATTTTTAGGAAATTAATATTAATTAACACCTTTTTTTAATTTTCTCTTCCTTATTTTTTACGGATCTTAACAATGTTTTTCTATTTATAAATTTGATTACACTTCTAGGACTTCTCTAGATTTTCAACATTTTATTTTCAAAACTAGTTCCTTTGCATTAAATTTTACTTGTTTTTACCTTAATACCCCAAGCACTAAGGTCGCGCCATTAGTTATACCTAAATTTTAACAATTATCATCATAATATTTACCAATAAACTTGCTTATAAATAAAATAAAAATATCAATATTAATATATTGTTAAGTACTCAAAGTTACTTGTATTTTTATAAAGGAAAAGTTCTTCTATCTATGGGGAGAGAGATAAAGTAGAGAGAATTTCATATAATGATATCATATAGCATAAAGTGAAGGTTTAAATTATACATACCCTTAAAGTTGAAAAAAGAGAACTTCTCGTATTAATTCATCTTACTTACCTCTCTTGTACGAATTTGGATTCTTGTATGTAATTTACTTTCAAATTATAAGTATTCAATTAGACTCCAAAATTTGAGTTTGTAATATTTATATTTTGATGAAATTTAACATCTTAAGAATATTTTTAATGTTTATAAATAAGGTTTAGATTGATATTGGATGCTTACAAGGTTTATGATTAATTAATTAAGGTGATAACACCTAAGGAAGAAGGAAAATAAGAAAATTCGCTATAATTTATAAAAGGATACCTGGGGGGTTAATTTAAGATTATCAGTCGAACATTTTGCCTTATAGGTAAATTAGTATAGGCACTAGGAAACACTAGTTGGCTTGTATCTCATACTAATCAACAAGTATATTTTAAAAAATTACTTTTTAAAATTAATGTTTAAAGAAGATAATCATCATTTTTATATGAGATAAACCCTAAAACGTGAAAGAATAGTAACGAGTAAGATTCAGTTAATGTTAATTGTGTGAGTTTGCATGATTTACATTATGGATGCATTTTTACAGTTGAATTCCATATATATATATTGGATATGTTGAATGATTAAATTCTGCTGCTTATATGATTTGAAAATCTAAAAGGGTGATTGTTATGTATGTGCCTAACATATGGTTATTAGTACGGTTGGTTGGAGTAAATTAATTGGCAGTAGAATGAGATTAGGTACCATTTTATTTGGTAAGATGAATTAATTACCATTATAGTGAAACAAGTACGATTCTATTGGCAAAAACAAATTAACCAGTGCCTTTGTGAAGTAAGTACCACTGTTATTTGAGATGAATTAGCCAATGCTAAAATGGATCTTATCGAAAGGAAGAAGTGTTCCACCTTTAAGAAGCCTTTACACTTTTACCCTCCAAACACCATATTCTTAGAAATATAGGAAGATTTTACATATCCCAATAGTCTAGAATTCAATGAACACTAACCTTATTCTGATCAAAAGTTGAAAGAAATGAAAAATCCTTGGTTATATAATTAGCGCTAGGCTTTATTGATTGTACTACATAAAATAGCAAACAAAACTTTGAAGGGAGTTTCAAACTTTGATTCTTAAGTAGTTGAGCAAAAAGAGTGAAAGGCAAAAATGACAATTTTTCGTGATACTTTTGGAAAGGACTGAAGTATAATCTAGTAAAATAGATGTAAAAAGCATTCACAAATAGGTAAGTCTAAAGGAGAAGCCCATTCTCCTAAATGCACTAATTGGATAGTCTTTGGGAAATATCAAATATGACAAAAGGGACCAAACTTTCCTTTGATTCTATGACAATTCTATTTTGTTGACATTCAATTAAACTAGAGAATAATATTTATACTAAGAATAGGGGAAATTTGACCTATTCTTGAGGAATCTACTCTTCAGATCAGATATCACGCTCCATTTCAGGTCTATTAGGGTAGGGTAGGGTGGTCGTTCATATTTCCTCTACTTCCATGATTAGATTATTTCCAAAATAATTATAGAAAGGTTAAAAATTGTCCTTGTTTAATTTGATGATCCTTTATATGATGCATTTATAAAAGGTAGGTGAATATGGGATAACATATTGTTAGTTTAATAACTTTTCAAGAACTATAATAGGAAGTATTCAATAAAAAAATATACAATTAAAGTTGACTTCCACAAAGCATTTGATTATTTAGATTGGAGTTTTATAATGAACACCATGTATGCATTTAGTTTCCCTACTTTTTTTCCCCATTTATTGGATTGCATAATGTAGGACCATTGTTTTATTTGTCATTTTGGTCAATAAAGAGCCCACCATTATGGACAATGATCCCCATACTCAAGCTTAAAGAGAAGTTGAGATTAGAGTTCATATACAAGATTGGTAATGGAACTCCATCTTTTGTGGATCACAAATGGTCCATAATAAGTCCAGTAAGTGAAATTATTGTGCTCTTTTCTCTATAAAGTGTAATTGCTAACAATGAAATGGTTAATAAGGCATTATCTTTATATAAGCTATTGAATTTGAACTTTATACAGTTGATTGACCTAGTTATTCAGTTTTATCCAGTTAAAAGCACCATATAAGATGGAACATACATTACACAAGGCTTTCACTAATGATTCATCCAAAAACCTGTAAAAGGATCATGCTCTTAAAGTCCCTTATCATATTTTGTCTATTTTCATCAGGCATGTCCTAAAGCCTCTTTCATGTTTTGGCTAGCTATAAAAGGGAGATTGAGCGCTTTAGATAGGATAAAAAGATTAACGAATTTATCTAGTATATGTGTTTTTTATAACTAGGAACTAGAAACTACTGAGCATCGCTTTTTTGAATTTGATCTTTCATCTAATATTTAAGGTACAATGAAGATAATATGTGATAGAATTGTGGATTAAAGCACGAGATTGAGCTTCAATTTTATGTGTTTGAAATACCTTGATGTGCTTGCTAGTGTTTTAGGAAAAATATCAAAGAATAGAGGAAATTTAGAGAAAGTCCGAAGCCAAACCCAGGGCCACGATCTTGGATCATGACAGAACCAAATAGAAGGAGCCACAATCGTGGCTTAGTTTGCCACAATCGTGACGGAAAGGAAAATCAAATGCCATGATTATGGCATAAACATGGACAGTCTTTCATATTTAAGTTTTCGAGGGACTTTTCAGACTAGGGTTGCCCAAAATAGAAAAGAGTATAAAAATGATAAAGAAGAAATCGTAATGGAGCTTTCTAATTTGCTACTTTTGGGAAACTCAAAGAAGAGAGAAGAGGAAGAAGAGGAGAGAGGAGCCGGCTTCTATTGCTTCTACTTTTCTGAGGCATCCCGATCCCCTTCCAAAATGTATTTCATTTATCTTTGTGTTCTTTTTTCTTTGAATGTTGAGATGGATATGAATATGTTAATGGATTTGGGTTTTATCATAATGTTCTAATTTTATTTAGGTCTTTTGAATTGATTTAATATTAATCTAGTTACTCTTGTATTTAATCATTTGGGTGTTATGATTAATTGTTGTAACTTCATACTTCAGTAATAAAATGAAAGAGTGAATCGAATGCAAAATGATTAGGTTAGGTTAATGATAGTTAAGCGATTCAATAGACCGCTCAATTAATTAAATCGGTTATTATACAAAGAAAGATCTCATGTTAGACCCAATTTTTTTCTAGAAAGCTTAAGAACTGATTAGGGTCTAAATTGTTCGTAATTAAGATATTACGTCATCGGTATTTAAGATTACTAATTAGGGTTTGTGATAACTTGAGAGAGAGTAATCCTCTCTTCGTTAGTTTAAAATTGACACCTCTTTAACACATAAATGACTAGATTAGCATTAATGATAGGAAAAATCTCCCTTTCTCATAATTTGGAGCTTCTTCTTGTGTGATTTCATTGTGAACTTGGTATAACTCAATTTAGTTTCTTTTCGTATAATTTACAAATTAATTTTCTGCTAATTATCTTCACGCATTTACTTTTTTGTTTACTTTTTATTTTTATTTTTATAATTCTTAGAGCCTTAGATAACTTAGAATTGAATTAGTTCACCACTCCTCGAGGGATCGACACCTCACATACTATACCCATGACCTATGTGACGGCTTATTTTGAGGGCTTATAAATTGTAAAACTTGCCCATCAATAGAAAACACCTATTTGTAGTGCTTGAGACCCCTACTAGTCGTTAAAATCAAGAACTAGTTGTTATAATGGCTATTTGGAGTGTACTAGTTGACCATTTTGCCTTAAAATCATCAAATTCAATATCCGTTAGGATACTGGTCAACTAATTGGCATATTAGTTGACCAATAAGTCACATTGGTCTACTAATACATCAACCAATCATACAATAAACTCACGATATATTAAATTTAACAACTTTAACCTATATTGGCCAACCACTAACCCATATAGGTCGATAAATCCCCTAAAAACATTATTTTTAATAACTTTGAATTCTCAAAACTCTTTGTTTAATCCAATTATTATTTAAATACATCCCAAAATGTTCCCTAAAGTTTGTTTGAAAGATTAAGAGGTTTTTATATTAAAACAAAAAACTTCAATTCCTCTTGATGAATGGAAAGAGTATATAATAATGTGAAATAACATATTTATGCATGGTGAGCCTTTTAGGACATCAAAGGAATAAATAAGACTACAATTAACATTACAAACTAAAAAGTGACCTTGGTAAGCCTTGATCTTCTTTTGTTCTTTGTTTGATCTTCATTTTGATAGTTTTAAACTTCAAATTATCTTTATCAACTTCATAAGCTATCTTCTTGAGTTTATGATTTCATTTTCTTCTTATATTGCTTTTCATCAAATAATAAACTCAGTAGTAGTAATTATGTTTTTTTATCATGAAAACACCAATTAGAAGCTCCCTAGGTTCAATAATCTCTCCTTTTCTATGATGAAAAAACACTTATGATATTAGAGAACAATAATAAAATTAAGCACACAATAACTATCAAGAAAGTGATAAGATCCCCCTTAATTTATGCAGAAAACATAATAAAATATCAATAATATAGTTCAATATTAAGAACAAAAGGGATATTTAATATTGAAGAAATATCCATACATGTAGATAACATAAATATGCTTAAGCATATCATATAATGTGTTAGAAATACAAGAAATAACAAAACAATACTCGCCCTAAAATTCATCACTCCCGCTGAATCTAATATCACTATTATTTCCCCCTCTTTTTGGAATCATTTAAAAGAAATTACTTATCTATAAATACATAATATAAAGTATGATGTGTCTAGTTAAACTAGTTAAAAGATTAAGATGAATTTGATTGAGATTGGTAAGCTTATTCAAGAAAGAATGTTATTAAATATTTAAAGAGCCAAAGTACTTGCTCAATTTCGAAAGAAACATTCATAATTGTGTCTAATTTTGAAATTTCCATAATTTTGGTATTGTTCCTAAAAAAATTCAGTTAAAGCAACAAACGTAACTTTTGACATGATCAGGATTTCTAATTGTAACAAATATAAACATAATTGCAATATCCAACAATTAATTAAAAATGTATAATTTTAAAAACCTTAAAATTTTAAAAATAAAAATATGAAAAAAAGCACCAAAAAAATCAAAACTGAACAAAATTAAAATGTATCAATATAACTAAAAAGGAGACAATCTTAACTCCTTTTACTGTTTTACTATGAAAGCGTCAATTTGAAACATAACTCTTAACAAAGAGAAATTTTGAAAATCCCTAGATTTAAAACCCAAGAATGATAAAATTTTAATTTGATGCAATTAACTAGCAAACTCACTGAAAAGCAAAAGGGAGGTGAATTTTAAGGATACTGGTTGACCGGAATGAGATATTAGTTAACCAATTGATTAATTAACTTGAGAAACAAGCTTTGAATTTTAAATTAAAACATCAAAACACTCAACAAATCATGGAAATATCATTCAAGGACTATTATAAACATTAAAGGAGACTTTAAACAAATAGAATCATATCCAATCCTTTCATAATAACATCATTCACTAGTTTAATAAAACTACATCCTAGTTGATTTAGTATATCAATAGATTTTAACTCAATATTTCTATTTAACATAATATATAAGTTTAGTTCCACATATACTAAAGAAATGTTCAATTTTTTTATTCATAATGTAAACCCAAATATTCATCACTAAGATTTTATACTCAAATTGACAAATACGAGCAATTTGTGACAAATTTCTAAAGTATGAACTAATAGTTACCTATTGTCAAACACTACTTATGATATAATTCGAATGAAGATTCTTATTTAATTTTCAATCTGTTAAGAATGTCTCATCCTTTTCATCTCCCTCACTTGGTTCAATAATTGACTCTTTTAAAGAGTCTTTGATGATCATCCGTATTCTTTTTTTCACATTCTACATAAACATTTTCAAGACTTTCATGGACACAAGAAGGTTAGATTCATGAAGATAAAAATCATAAATTCTTTACAAATAATACTCAATTCAATGAATATCATCTCTACTTACTATTTGCTAGTATAAAACATGCCAATTAATATGTTTTTGGAACCCATATGAACTTGGTTCCTTGATTGTTAAGATCGTTCTTTTTAGTCCACACTTTAAAATGTTAGCTTGTTGTTCTTTATTTGAGAAACAAGATTTGTCAATATTTCTAAACTTGCCATAAATGTATAAATTTTTTAATGATCCTCTTCAAACTTTATATTAGAATCTTTTGGAATTATTATCCCTCTTTTTTATCAATATTAGTGATGGAATCATCACCATATTTTTAGTACTGTCATCAATTTTCATTGGACTTTGGCAACTGAAAACATTGGATGATCAGTATTGCAACTCTTCTACCGCTTTCTCATGTTTTATCTTCTGAAATTAACCAAGTTATATTCTGCTTATTGTTCAAGTTCTTTTTCATTATGTATCATATGGCTATCGATTGCTTGAGAAATTATTATATTTTGAGAACCAGAAGCTCTGATACCAATATTATGATCAAGATTCTTTTCTTTTTTTTCTTCTGTAAATTATGCATTAAGAATGTGTAACATAGAGAGCAACAATTGGTATGTCCAAGTTATACATGGAAACTATCTAATCACCACCACGAAATGTTAGTAATCGATAGACAAGTATGATTATCTTTCTTATGGTTTAATCGTCACCAATCCTGAAACAGTACATATCTAGTTCTAGGTCCAGTCTAAAACATCGTTAAGTATATAATACTAAGGACAAACGGGATAGACGAACACTGAATTCCATCCCACCGTCCCTTTAATCCAACAGTTCCCTTAAATTCTATCTTATCGTCGCATCACGCCTGTGACTTATTGCTCACAGGCATGACTTCTTCTTTTTTTGGTTTTTGAATTAAGATTTACTTCACTAGTGCATGCATGTGCCACTATTAATAATAATAATAATTGATTAATTAAAAATAATTAGTTGTTAATTAAAAAATATTGCCAACATATTTATAATAATTAATTAGTTAATTAATTTCTTACTTAAATATTCTAAAAATATTTTTGTCATTTTTAATTAAATATAATTAAATTATAATTAATTAATTAATTAAAATACAATTAATTAATTAATTAAAATATAATTAACCGATATTTTTCATTTTTAATTAAATATAATTTTTATATATTTAATTGAATAATTAAAATATAATTAATAGATTGATTAATTAAAATATAATTAATTAATTAAAATAAAAAATTATTATTCATTATTAGTGTTTTTAACTTAATTAAGTCTAGGAGTCAAGGTATATTAAAAATATTTTTGTTTTTTGTCATTTTTAGTTGAATATAATTTTATATAATTAATTGACTAGCTAAAATATAATTAATAGATTAATTAATTAAATTATAATTAATTGAATAATTAATAAAAATAAAAATAAATAATATTATTCATTATTAATTTTTGTTAACTTAATTAACTCTAGGAGTCACAGGCGTGATTCCAAACTATTAAAATGCATTTATTTAGTTATGACGCTCTATCTAAATAAGATAAATGGGAGAACATATATGAATATAATAAATTAATTTTAAAAATTTTAATTAATTTAATTATAATAAGGAATTTAATAATAATAATGATAATAATAAAAATAAAAATAATTACAATAAGGAATTTAATAATAATAATAATAGTAGTAGTAGTAATAATAATAATAATAAAATTAATTACAATAAAGAATTTAATAATAATAAAAATAGTAGTAGTAATAATAATTTTTAAAATTAAGTAGAAAATTAATAATAATAATAATAATAATAATAATAATAATAATAATAATAATAAACAATAATAAGAATAATAAAATTAAGAAGAAAATTAATAATAATAAGGAATTTAATAATAATAATAAAATTAATAATAATAAGTAAATATACTCAAATATAAAATTAATAATAATAATAAGAAGAATATAAATTTAATAAGAATAATAAATTTAATAAGAAGAAGAAGAAAAATAATAATAAGGAATTAAATAATAATAATAATAGAAATAAAATTAATTAATAAAATTAACAATAATAAAGCAT
>JAOQMS010000005.1:33736864-33751179 GCA_027563885.1 Erythroxylum longipes | reverse complement strand
TATATGTAACTTAGTAAATGAGATCTACTAATATCTATCCAATAGATACTATTACATATATATTGATCTAACCGGATTATTAAAGTCCTTATTTGATGATCCTATGATCAAGAACAATTTTAGATTAAACCCTAAAGACTTGACTCTTATTATCATAATCTCCATTATGATGACAAATATATAAATTTAATCAAGGACTTATCATATTAGGATAAAAGCAAAAACATAATATGACAATATAATCATTTGCTACGTTATTAAACAAAATTATCAATTACAATATATATGTGTTCAATCTATTACATAACGATTGGGTCATGGGCATAATTTCAACAACCTTCCCATAAGTAAAAAATATGTTGCATGTCTCTGAACTCACGTTGTTTGTCTAAATCACTTGCCTTTTAGTTCTCTTTCTTCTACATTCAACTGCACCATTCATATTTTGCTTCATTTTGACGAATTGCTTGTGGTTTTGCAGTGAAGGATTTGTTCATTCAAGTTCAAGCTTTTTGCGTCGAATTCTCACAAATCAACGAAGCAATTCTGGTATGGATTTCGGTGCCTTTTAGTTTTTGCCTAATAGACTTATGCTCATTTGTGTTTCGTCCTTGTTCTGCCATGCATTTGAGTACCTTTAGTTTCTTCCTTAGTGCCTGCAGAATCTTATATTTCCATTCACTTGTAATTTTTGCAGTGAAAAACTTCCTACAGGTTTCCTTTTTCTCTCTTCTCTTTTCAATTTACTGCTTTTTAATTCTCATATACCTTTTTCTTCTTAACAAGCTACACCTGTGACACCTTTTTTTAATGTCTTTTTTTTTAACTCATGTATCAGTAACACCTTTTTTTAATGTCTTTTTTTTCTTCTTAACAAGCCACACCTGTGACACCTTCTTCAATTTTAATGTCCAATTTTTTTCTTGTATATATATATTTATTTATCACATTTTTTATTAAATCATTGATTAATTAATTAATAATATTTTAATTATTATATAGTAATAATTAAAATATTATATATATATATATAATCATGCCTGTGAATTAATATTTACATATTTCTATTTATTAATTAACAATAACTAAAAAACCTTAGCAAAAGCAAAAACTAAATAATAGGCATAGTTGTGAGCTAACAATCATGGAAATCATGCTTATGACTTAATACTCACAGGCATGACTACCATTTATATAAATTTAATAGTATTATATAATACTTAATAATAATTAGCAATTGATAATGCACGGTTGTCAATAATATATATACTTAATATTAATATAGAGTAGCTAATAGTATAATAATTTGTCACAACTGTGAATAGATATATATATTAAGATATTAATATATAAAATTTAATAATAATTAAGAGGTTATGACTAAGATTTAAATTTAATATTAGTATATAAAAATTAATAACAATGAAAAATTAATAATGCACAGTTATAAATAACATATAAAATTAATATTAACATACGACACTTAATAAAATAGTTATTAAAAAAATTTCTAAGGGTATTAGTAACAGTCAATTAATAATAATAATAATTAATATAACACAATAATAAACTAAATTAACAATTAAATTATATCATACTTAATTAATAAGGAAGCCGAAGATTTTAATTATATTAATGTATTAGAATTTAATTACTTGATTAAGTAGTAAATATTAATATTTGGTATATATATTACTGTATTAATAATAATTGTTAATTATTATTAATTATTATATAGTATATATATGTTATTATATAGTTATATATATGTAGTTAAGTAGCCATTAAGTCACAGGCATGACTCTGCATCATCCCTAATTCATTTATTAAATTATAATTTATTTATAAAGTAATTATTGATATTTATGATTAATAATAACTAATATATAATTAATTAATTGATGTGTTGAATAAAATATGATTAATTGATTAGTTAATATTTGGAATATATGTTACTCGTGCCATTAATTAGCCCATATATTTTTGCCATTTTTAATTAATTGTAATTTATATATAATTAATTTACTAATTAAATTATAATTAATAGATTGATTGGTTAAATAAGTGTAGAGTGTAACTATAATTTTTGTTATTATATATATAACTCATTAAAAGATTTTAAATTAAGAATTTTACTTTCAACAAATAACTAAAATTTATTTAACATGCTTTATTAAGTTAAATAAGTCTAGAGTGACAATTTTTTCATTCTATAATTTAAATTACTTAATTCATAGTTAACTAATTAATTTTAATATAATTAAAAGTTTTTAGAATATAATAAATAAATTCATTTATTATTAATAATAATTAATACATACTTAATTAAGTGATGCATTAAAATTTATTTAATTGATTAAGTAGTAAATATTATTATTTAGTATATATCTTGCTGCATTATTAATCGCTAATTATTATATAGTAATATTTGAATATATATATGTAGGTAAGTAGTCACAAGTTAATATTCACATTCCGCATCATAAATATATATTTTTCACATTTTTTACTAAATTATTGATTAGTTAATTAAAATATTATTAATTAGTCCTAATTAATTATAATATATTGAACAAATAAAAATATGATTACTTATTTAAAATATAATTAGTTAATTAACTAATTAGCTAAATTCGGTTTAAGTGCTAATAATAATAATGTCCATTAATTACGAAATTATTAACTATTCCGTTAATAAAATTTTAATTAAAAAGAATTACATTAATATTATTTAAATTATTAAAGAAGTTTAATTACTAATTATATAAAAATGATTTATTCTTTGCACATTTATTTTATTTGTACAGTTAAAAGTTAATTAAAAAGAAGAAGAAGGTGCAAGTCATACCCTTGACACTTATAACTGAAAAACGAATAAGAGTATGTATGAAACCAAGCAATCACTTATTATATCTACTGACCCATTATGTTCTGTAGGTTTATACGTGACACTTAAAACTTCTTTTTTCTTAAAAACGAATAAGAGTGTGTATGAAGCCAAGCAATCACTTGTTATATCTAGTGATCCATTATGTTCTATAGGTTCATACGTGACACTTAAACTTTCTTTTTCTGAAAAACGAATAAAAGTGTGTATGAAGCCAAGCAATCACTTGTTATATCCAGTGACCCATTACGTTCTATTGGCTATTTTTAGCTAATTCAATTGACTTATCCTTCCCAGATTTCCAGTTTTGATGCCTTTTCTTTTTCCCAACCTCCTATCAGGTGAATTATCATTAGTTTCTACATTGCCTTCTTTCCCTATCTTATTTATTTTTCTCCAACTTTATGTTGGATAAACTCCTCCAAGAGCTCTAATCACATTCTTCTGTTTAGAAAAAGTAGCAGCACCTCTTTATTTGGTTAGCTGAGATGGATAGAGTTGTCTTATTCTTCATTGTTGGTTTCGCCACGAATCCATTAATATTTATAGCACCAGGAATCTAACGGATTATAATTGAGGATCTTAGACAAAGTAATATTTAACATTTATTTTAAATTTCTTGCTCACGAGTTGTAGTCACGGGTGTGACTTTATTTACTTTCTATATTTTATCCATTTATAACAAATATATCACACTTTACATTTCCTACTTTTTAAAATTTTTTCATTCCAAAATTTTACAATCTAATTTTAGTTATTCATTTTTAATATTCCAACTTATATATTTTTAATATTTATATCATAATTCCTTTCTTAATATTCATTTAAAATTTAACAACCTAATTTTAATTATTCATTTTTACTATTCTAAATTTTATATTTTTAATATTTCTATCATAATTCTTTTCTTAATATAAATTTAAAATTTTAAATACTGAAAATTTGATCGCAAATTTTAAAATTGCACAATATTCATTTATACATTAAATAATATCAGATGTTAGGAATTTTTTCATTATCTTAATTAATTGAAACAACTAAATATAATAACTTTATTCTGGTCACGGGTGAGACTTATTATAATATTTGTACTTACCTACATTAAATATTTATAATTTTTCACAACATTTTAAATTAAGCAACTGACTTTTTTTACTTTAATTAACTATAATATTTAATTAATAACAAAATATTTTACATTTTTAAAATTTTTCCAGTCAAATAAATAATTTTACTAATTCATTTTTTACATTCTAACTTATATATTCTTAAGTTTTGTATAGGATGAATGATCATATTTCATCTCCTAATTTTTTTTCATACCAAATTTTTACTAACTAAATTTACCAATTTTTTTATATTCAAATTTATATATTTTGAATAATTCTATCTTAATTCTTTTCTTATTATACATTTGAAATTTTAAATATTAAAAATCCTATCCCAAAATTTTAAATTACACAGTATTTATTTATTTTAAACTTATTTTATTTGAGTTTTTTAGTTTAGTTTATATATTTTATACATTTATAACAAACACATTACACTATACATTTCCTTAACTTTAAAATTTTTCATCCCAAAGTTTTACCAACTTATCATCATAACTTATATATTTTTAATATAACAAATTTAAACCTTTTTAATCAAATATACATTTCAAATTTTATAATTTGATTACAAATTTTTAAATTAGCCATATTTATTTATACATTAAAATTTTTTAATAATATGACAATTACAAATTTTTAAAAAAGTCATATTTATTTATACATTAAAACTATATAATAATATAACAAATTAAATTAAGAGGGCATTATTACTCCGCATTTGAGCAGTATGTATCTGCTAATATATATATAATGGTTGTAGTAAATTTTCCAACACATTATAAGATTGTAATCAGGCAGAGAGAACCTTACAATGTACTAATCTTTAAAAGCTGGAAGAGCGTTTTAAACAAATCTTAGCAGCACTGGAAAGTGAAAACCATAAATTATCATGCCAATTTCTTCCAACCTTCTCAAAATCGACAAGGCACCCTCATGATTCACGACACAATAAACAGCGTCCGACAACCCCGGCAATTTCTTGCTGTTTCATGAAGTGCCATATTTTAAGGCTTGCTTAACAGCTAACGTAATAACTAAACTAAAAAGCACAAGAAAACTGATCTACAAAACTTCATATAATAAAAAGCTAAAATGGTGCTGATCCTGTTCTTCGAAGCGGATACTTTGGTTCAGGTGGAGGTACACTACCCATAATTTTCTCAAGTTCCCGTAAGTAGAGGATATCTCGACATAAGTTGACACTGACACGAGAAAAACAGAAACAAGAACAAATATAAATCTGCATGTGCACAAGCAAACGAACTGGTAACGTAACTAAACGAGAACAGATTAACATTTCAATGAGGGAAGGTTTCAGACTAAATAGAACAAAATAGAGAAAAAGATGAATGTAGCCAACTCCAATAATTAATGAAAAAAAGGCTTATTTGAGAAATTTCACAAATGTATTAAAACATTTTCACCATTTGATTTCAGATGTACTCTCAAGATTATTCGTTAATGCTTCTGATGAAGAAAATATATATGGCTAGCAAACTGAATACTTATCTTAGGCATCTTAACTGATTAAGAAGCAAGGTTTCCATCTTTACCAATACATTCTTCGATGGCTATGCCCGTAGTGAACATTCTTGAAACATCAGATTGAAGAACGAAGTTCTATAACAAGCAGAGAAAAGAACTCTCCTGGCTCTGCCCAGGAATGCAAGTGATGGATGAGGCAAGGCTCTAAAACCAAGCAATCTCGCCTCATAACTAAAAAATGGAGACAAAAACATCACAATTTCAAGCATGCATGTACAAAATGGTTTTCAGAGGAATAAGTTTCTTCAAGGTAAGGAAGTTAAGCACTTATGACATTTGCGGTTACTCTTTTGTATTCCAATAGTAATAACAATGATAAACTAGTAACTAACTATACCCTGTCACTGTATTTAGCATTGTTATTACTCTTTTGTATTCCAATAGTAATCAAAATAATAAACTAGTAACTAATTATACCCAGTCACTGTATTTAGCAATTTTAGTAACTAAAATTCCCAGGAACCACAGGATTAGTATCTGATTTTAAAAACGAAGACTTGTTAGGACATAATGCAAGAAATAAGAATCAAAACCTCATTTTGTTCCATACTTTACCACCACCTGATTTCAGGCAAATAAAATAAAAAATTCTCGGGTGGGGACCATAGGTTGGTGGAATTGACCCTATCACAGGCTTCATGCCGAAAAACCATAATGTGAAATAGCCAAAGTCTTCCTATGAAATTCCCATTTCACAAAAAAACTACCTTATGTTTAAGGGCCAAAAATTCAATCTAAACAATTAGACATCCTTTACAAAACTAATCTAATTGGCATAAACAGGTACTTTGTTAAATTAACTATAAGATTCTCTGCTTAGGCCCCTCTAAAGGAAGGTAAAATTATCCTTGAATCTGTTTAATGGAATACAAATTCTCTTTTGCACCATTTCAGACACCTAGAGTAGGTACTTCACATTCTCGCCCTTTAGGTGTGTGGTAAAATAGAGTGGAACAAAAATGACAATGAATTATGTGGTTTGGTTGATTCTGCCTACGTAAACCGGAAAGAACAACTTCTATGATATTTCTTCATACTTTTTTCTGTACAAGATATAGTGTTTTATAATGTACAAACAAGATGCTAATTTGGGAAAGAAACCCATTTACGGAAGGATAAAAATTAAGAGAAATTGCCTCCAATTTAGGAAGACCAAAATAGAAGGAAATCCTTCAATCTCGTAATTTCCACACTTCTTAGGTTGGATCGCAAATGTTGAAATTCTGCCTTGGCAGGCCTTTGGTGAATTTCTCGATTGTTTGCTCCTTCATAGGGATATATATCATGCAGATTATCCCTTCTTCAACTTTCTCTTTGATAAAGTCTATAAGTTTGTTTATGTCATGTTGAACTAGATTGAGGGAAATACTAATTACTGCTTTGTTGTCACAGTAGAGTCTCACAGGTGATTCTGATGTGATATGTAGTTCTTGCAAGAGTTTCTTTAGCCATAACCCCTGACATATACTGTGTGCCACAGCTTTGAACTTAACTTTAGCACTACTTCGAGCCACTACATTTTGCTTCTTACTTCTCCAAGTATCTAGATTTTCCTATACAAAGGTGTAATATCCAGAAGTTGATCTTCTATCATCAGTAGAGCCAGCCCAATTTGCATCTGTAAAAATTTCTATTCTCCTTCCATCACATTTCATAAAGAATAGGTCTCTACCAGGAGACCCTTTGAGGTACCTAAGAATCTTCTACAATCCTTCAAGGTAAGCCTCCTTCAGTGAATGTATATGTTGGCTCGCCACGCTTATTGCAAAAGCGATGTTTGGTCTGTTATGAGAAAGATATATTAGTCTACCCACCAATCTTTAATTAAGAATGTCAAAAAGGGCTTGGCCATTCCGGCCTGCTGGCCATGGTCGGCCCGACTGAGCCACGGGCCAAAGTCTGCTGCTGGGATGGGCTAGAGCTTATAAGTTGTTGATTTTTTGGCTAGAGCCCGCTTGCTACTAATATTGGTCAGATCGTGACCCGCGAGCTACTAGAGCAGAGGATTCATGTGCTTCTTTCTCCTTCAACATAACTCGCCAACAACTCTCCTCATGGCGCACCTCTGCAAATGCCTCTCTCGTCGTAGGCAAAGGGTGTTAACTCAAGATTCGGCCCCTCACTTCGTCGACTTCTCAATTCAACCCTACCAAAAACTCAAAGACACGTTCGCGTTCTACCTTCATCTTGTAGCGTGTATTGTCATTAGGGCATTCCCAAGCCTCATTTGAACTCAGATCAAGCTCTTGCCAAAGCCCCACCATATCCACATAATCCTAGGTGACTTCACTTTCGCCTTGTTTCAATTGCCACAGCCTAGTCTTGATCTCGAAGATTTGGGAAGCATTTTCAACGTCCGAGTAGGTCTCCCAAATGGCCCCCCAAACATCGTGTGCTGTTGCAAAAACGAGTAAGTCTTTCCAATTGAGGGTTGCATAAAGTTCACCGGTCATGCGATCACCATTGAATTTTCAGAGCTCCAGCGTTGCAGAGCCGACGCCTCAGTGGTGAGTGGTTTCTTCGCCTCTCTGGTAAGATAGCCCATTTTTCCTTTTCCATCTATCATCAACTTCATTTTTCCTTTTCGGTAGTTTCTTCCGTTTAGTTTCTCCACTGTGAGATTGAAGGAGGAAGACTCAAAACTTTGTGTGCCGAAGGTAAGGGATACCTCCCTCTCATTATCAAGAGCTTCAAAGGCAATGAAGCTGCTGGTGGCATCAGTCATTGAGGACGGAGGTCAAACCGCTCTAATACTATGTAGGAAAATAGAGTGGAAAAAGAACGATATAATGAATTACGTGGTTCCGTTAATTCAACCTACATCCACTAGAAAGAACAACTTCTATGATATTTCTTCATTACTTTTTTTTAATACAAGATATAGAGTTTTATAATGTACAAACAGGATTCTAATTTAGGAAAGAAACCCATTCACGGAAGGATATAAATTAAGATAAATTGCCTCCAATTTAGGAAGACCAAAATAGAAGGAAATCCCTCAATCTCGTGAATTCCACAAGGTGATACTAATATAACAACTCAACATGATAATCAATAACAGGTGCAATCCTATAACTCAGACTAACCAAAGCACCCTAAAGTGTATGACAAGTGCTAAAACCTGAAATCCAGGGGAAGAAAGAGAAATAAGGGACAAAAAGGAAGAAGTAAGGAATAGTGCATTAAATCAAATATGCGGTAGAGATACTAATTCAATTAGAATTATATATGAATTTCTTCAAGATTTCAACTCCAAGTTAAATGACTGAAAGCTATACTTGTTTCTAACATATGTTCAATAATATCCTTATTCGGTAGTCGAGTACCAATCAACCAAAGACCTTCTTGAAGAGAAATAAAGCCCACAAAGCCTCCAGCAATTCATAATAAAATGAGCATGCTTAAAACTTAAGATTCAGTTCCACAATCTTTGACCTTAACACTGGAAAAGCGTGTTGTTGATAAAAGGCACCAAAGAAGAGTTCATTGGCTTATGATACAGAATTAGTTATCAGTAAAACATTTTCACAGGCACTATCTACTCTATACAAACATATAACATCCTTGAGAAGTTGAGGTACTTCCAGAAAGAAGTTGAAAGAGCTACCCTCCAAATATGGTTGATATAAATAGGCCAGTAAAGAGGAAATAAATCCTAATGACAGCCCCAATCAGTATATCTATTTTGCAAAATACTTATCAACTTGAGAGATCTAAACCAATCATTTCCATTTAATCATGATACTGACACTCGCAAGTTGTCAATTTCAAAGGAAAAATAAAACATAAAAACAAAGTGCACGACTGTCTTGGTCAGGAAAAATGCTTTGGGTTGGCAGAAAGAACATAGCACAGATAGCAGTCCATATCCTTGACAATTAAATAAAAGAAAATAATGACCTTCCATTTTCTCAGCCTTTCATTTTCGTCTACCAAACGGGAAACTTTGTTTTCCAACTCATTTGTGTAAGCCTGTCAATTGAAACAAGGGGAAATAATGAGCCAAAAACAATAGGAAAATGATGGATTTGAAAGACAAAACTAAGTCGATAGTGACCTGTTTACAGGCTCGTGAACGAGCAGCAGATTCCCTATTCTTTATCATCTGTTTCTGCCTCCTCTCAGCAGACTTCTCAATCATATACTGTGTTGTAACCCTTTTCCTTGCAGTTGACTGTGTATCTGATAGTGTTCCTATCAGAGGAGATGGTAAAGCCACCTGGTTGTCAGCATAGGGAACATCCATCAAAGTACTAGCCCCCCTGCGAAGTGTCTGTGGAATAGGATGGCCTGGTATAAAGACCCCCATCATGCTTTGTTGTTCAAGCTGATATTGTGGATGGGTAAATGGCATCCATTGACCTTGTTGTGGGAACTGTGTAGGTATATTTGCATCAAACCCAGCATCAGGAACAAAATCTTTTTTATCCATAGATTCCTCTGCTACAATTCCTGCTTTGACTACAAAATCCTCCAAGGTCATCTTCCCCAACGTAGGTTGTCATTCCCTAGACTTCTTATCCCTACTATTTCTGCTTTGTTGAATATTTCTCCAGACCTCATCAACAGTTTTCTTGCTCAATGAACTAGTTAATGAGAGGCTTGCCTGATGCTGCAGAGCGGTTTGATTGGCCAATTGTGTGCCCTCAACCTCAATACCAAAAGACTGATTAGCCTCAGCAGTCCATAGAGTCTTGAGAAGTTCATCAAGGTTCATACTGTTCAAGGGTTTCCCCAAGTCACCCAATTGGTTCTGAACCTCATCCAAAGTGAGGTTGTACATCGAATTTTGTCACACTAATGGCTGGTACTGGGACTGTTTGCTATTACTACTGCCATCAACCTGAGATTCCATTTCATGCATCCCCATTCAACAATCCTTAGCTTAAGAACTCATTTTGAATCTCAAACTCTGCAGTTATTAATATCACAACTTCAGTCATCCCAACTATGCATTAAAAGCAAGCGAAATATCAGAAGACCTTTAATATGAATCAGGTGAACCAAGGGGATGCTTATCATCCCTTTCTTTGCCATTAAAATAATTGACAAAATTATCTTTGAGACCCCAAAACACCGCCCAGAAAAATGAACTAGCACTAAATAAGAAATTAACGTCCCATTACACAAAAAAGAGAATGATCAAAACTAAATATTACAAATTGACTCCCCACGCAGAAAAAGGACCAAAATCCCACTCTTAGAACCTCGAATCAATAATCACAATTCACTGGAGCTTCACAGAACTATCCAAATTTAAAGCCAGAAATTACCCTAGGAATAGACCGAAAAAGATAAATACAAAAATAAAGCAGTAAAGAAGAATCATGTCATAATCGAAACTCAAAATGCATGGAAAGCTCCGTTGCCCGAAAAAAAAGTAACAAGAGAAAGAAAAGATTATAAAACAATAAAGACAATGAAAGAGCATCTCTACCCAGCAAACGTAAAAGGGATTCCACCATTCTCAAAAAAGCACATTTAAAATTAAGAAACCCAGTGCATAACAATAGAAAGGAACAGTCGCATGAAACGAAGATATGAGAGAGAAAAAGCGAAAATGCTTCGAAGAGTTAGAAGAAGCAAAATGCATTACATGATTCTCCAAACAGCAACAGAGAAAAGCAGTTTGCAAGTAGAAACGAAGTCCCTCATACTAAAACTCCCAAATGCTACTTAAAAATCAAGATTTCTTTTCCCAGAAACAAAAAGAAAAGGTACGGAAACAAACAAGACACTCCAGAAAGAAAGCTTAGAGAGGCCTAACGGGGAGAGAGAGGAAGTGAAAAGAAAACTTACTTCGGTGGTTATGTTTAGTATTCAAAGCCAAAATCAGCTCTGCTGCTTCTTCATCTTCCGCGTATTGCACCAGACCAGACCGGCTGCCTAAAAGAAATATAAATAAATGTTCAGTTTTTTCTTTTTCTTTTAATTTGCCAATTTCGGTATTATTTTTATGGTAAGAGCGGCCTCATGTGGTAATCGTGGGATTATCCAATTAATTAAGTCTACTGCGCCACGTGTTTTCTTTTCATTTGCAGGCCAACCAACATGTCATATCTTGAAACAAGGAAACGGTTACAAATATTTTTCTTAAAAAATTTATAAGTGCAAAACGCGCTCACCAGGTTTGAGCGCGCTGGATAGCTGCCAGAAAACCTTGAACTGCACCTAGACGGTACGGTGGAACCGCGACAGAAGAATTATGCGGACCCATACGAGATAGTTGGTTTTTGTCCAGTAGTGAAGATTCTGGAAGCTATTGGATGTACGGTCCCATGATTAGCCCTTGAAAAGCGCACACATGGCACTCTCTTGTAAGCTGTAGTCCCTCCATTCCTTTTCTTTTCTTTTCCTTGTTTGCAATCACTCTTTGCTTCACTTGAATCTCCAAATAATATATATCAACATCAATTTTAATGCAAAAATTAAGTATATACGTTCAGTCATATTAATTAAGTCAATTTTTATATTTTATTTATCAAGAATGTGTAGAAAACTACAAATTTTGGTATCTTTTAAATTATACGTCTTTTCGGTAGCCATTTTAAAAATGGTTTATAGATGTAATTATGAAAACTAAATTGGGAACTCTAACAACTTATTATCTTTAATTATTTTAGGATATAATTTGGTTTAAATTAAATTAAATCATTTAATTAATATTTTAACATAATAATCTTTAATTAATCTAAACTTTAAATATGTATATGTAGCCCACACTTAAAAGATAAGTTTTATTTAACCTTATCTCATCTAGCTCGCATATTATTTTCAAGTATTAAGTGACAACCAATTATGAGAACTAAAAAATTATTAACTTAAACTTCTGCTAATATGAATTATTGCGATTAAACTCTAAATATGTGAATATTTGTTTTTATCATTACAATATCAAAGAAAATAGAATTTGAGAATTTTAACTTTATGAATAAAAAATCTTTTTATTTCATTCAAGATTCATCAAATAAGATATTATATTTGCATAAACTTTATTATCTTTGCCATAACAAAGTCAAAAGTTTAAACTTGAAATTAAAATCAACTAATTAATTGGATAATCATATTTTGTACATGATTTTATTTGAACGTGCCCACAAATCCTTAATCATAGGATCAATTATCATAAGCTCAAAATTGAAAGGTTCAATGGTGATTATATTGTATTTAACACAATATTTGGCAATTAAATACTTTATATCCATAAATTTGTTCAAACTTCCACTTTTATTATTCTTTGAAAAATACACTAATTGTTATAGTAAATCTTTAATGGTAATGCAATGTTGTTTACAACCTCAAATATGTGATGAATTTATACTATAATCTTTGTGTTGTAGTTTCATGAAAAGTTATAAATTCTACTACCATAATGGACAAGGCAACCATATTCTATTTATTACTTCTTATAAGATTGCATCTATAACAAGTAGGAAAATATATCTAGATATAGACTTTTTATTGTCTTTACATCCCATAAACACATGTTTCTAAATAGTTTATTAACTCTAAGTTATCAATGTGCATGTATGCTTCATCAACTTTCTTAGTAAATGTTTAGAGCTCTAAACTGCTTTGATGTCTCCCTCACATTCCTACCATAATACATCGATCTACCAACTACAAATGCATATAATATACCATTTAATGTTTCTTGTCTTAACTTATCCTTCGGACACTTATTTAGAATGAATTTGTGTCCTTTAATAATGGATGCCACACAAGATGAGCATGTGCTCATCCTAAACCTTTTCAAAAAGATATTAACATAAGCTCTTTAAGACAATCTAATGGAGATCAACTTAAATTAGTATATATTTTAACCATTCTTATGTTCCTTATAGATAGCCAAAATAGTTGATACAATTCCAGAGAAATTCTAGGTGAATTCCCTTTGAATTTGTTCTTACCCTTTCTCCTACTTGATTTCCTTCTTGAGGAAAGACCTAGTTCCTCCTAATCTTTCTTTGTGTTTAAGATTTGTTCTTGATTATAAGTACTCCTACTAGCATGTTTATTCTCCTCCTTAAGCCAACTGCTGGAAGTGATTGGTATAATTTATAAAACCTCTTCAATATTGGACTTGACCATAGTAGGGGCTGAATTCATAACATCAATATTGTTATTTTCTTGGAATGATCTAGGGGAACTCTTCCTATTAACAACAACGAGTGAAAACATCTAAGCCACTTATGCCTCATGAACTTCTACCTTATCCTACTCTACTTCCATATTAAGAAGCTTAGCATAATATCCCGTATTAAACATCTTCCCCATAGGTTTCTAGACTTTGTTTGAGGGCTTATGCTTTAATTTGTATGACAACCTAATTTTAGGCTTTTTAAGCTCTCCACTGTCATTAAACTTTATGATAGGCAAAGATTCAAGGAGTTCCATACCATATCCATCCTAGTTGTTTAAGAATCAATAAGATAACTCAACCCCTTCATAGTGTATTATTCTACAAGGACATAATGAAAATTAATCCATAGAGGAAATACTTCTATTATACTTCTCTCTAACTTTACAGCCGACTTCTTCCTCTTGAGAAATATTAGTTGTCCTCTAATGTGCTATGGCCCTTGCTCTAATATCTCCTGTAGGCATTCCTCGGTGTTAAACTTAAAAATGAAGGTGTCTTCCTCTATGAGAAGAACGGTTTTATCAAGACCCTTCTTTCCCCATTTTGACACTACCCAAGCTTGTGCCTATGGAAAAGCTGGTATCTTTCCATGAAAAAACACTATTAGAGCTGAATACCAGGAAGATGC
>JAOQMS010000005.1:33724810-33736764 GCA_027563885.1 Erythroxylum longipes | reverse complement strand
TCAGCAAATCTCCAAGAAATATTTCATTTGTAACTAAGTTAGTTTGGATCATTTTTGGTAGCTTTATAAGCATGTTAAGCATGAGCATCAATGTTGTATTTTTGGTTATACTACTGGTTTGACTCTCAATATTTAATTGATGTTATGTATGAACCTTGTAATATCCATGAAATGAAACTCTGTTTTAATTGAAAAATAAATGACAGTAAGAGTTGTCCAATTTCTTCTGTTTATGTCCAATTTCTTATTCTGTTGAATTTTCTATATGTTTTGGTTGGGAACAAAATTGATAGTTGATTAGGACTTTTGAATAGATTTTTCTGAAGTAAATTGGTTAAGTTGGGAGTTTCGTATGTATGGTTTGTATTGTTGGTTTTTAGGTCTTTTGAAAATTTTATAGAAGTATTGACAATAGAGAGAAAATAAGAGAATAAAGGAATGAAAAGTATGTTCTGAAACTTCAAGGAATAAACTAGATTGATCTAGTCAGAATTTGATAAAATTGTCTTCATGAAATTGTAGATCTTTCTCTTAGCTTTCTAACAACATAAAGTTTGTAATTTTTAGACTTAGGAGTGAAAAGTTATGATGATTTGAAGTTAGTATGTGCAACTGGAAAGTGCTTAAGCACGATCGCGACAAATCACGAATTTCTGCCACTGTTCACCATCCGTCGTGATTGTGCTTTTGTGTTTTAACAGGAGAGTCGCGATTGTGCATACCCTTTTGTCGATATCTGTCACAGCCGTGAGAAATTTTTCTCACGCCCATGACTTTTACTTCTTCTTCTTCTTTTTATTCAATAATTCATAAGTTGATTTATTTGTTTTACTCCCCATTTTTGACTTCTCGTTATATTATATTATTTTTTATTATTTGTTTTTATTAAAAAGGGTCCCTTCATGACTTCTTTTAATTTATTTTCATATCAAATTTATTCTAGGCTGTTTATTTTAATTGTTTGTGTATTTGTTCTTACTCCCACCAAGGAATTAAATTCTTTTATTTTGATATTAATTTTATGTATAATTATTTTTTATTTTAAAAATACCCCAATTTTTGACGCCTTGTTGCCACAAAATAGAAATCGAGACCTAGGGCCAACAATTTTACCATCCTTTGGTCTTTTATGTATTTCATCTGCTTCACTCAAGATTGAGAATTCCATTAGCAATTGATACAAGTGATATGATTACTAAAGTCATACAAAGGATGACCAAACAATTATAATATTAAACATAGATGGTATTCTTACTATAAAGAACTATATAATGTTGGTTATTGTATTGATCATATCCTTATTATTATAAGCACATATATCTTTTCTTTTATGTATATTTGCCCTCCCATAAAATCAATGAGGGGGTGAGGTCATAAGTTTCAATCTATCCATTGAGATGTCCATATCTTTAAAGGCATTATTAAGTATAGCTCTTCCTTTATTTACTAATATTGTTTTGTCCAATAAGTTGATTATTAATAGAGTTACAAACATATTGTCTTCATAAGATCTATTATCCATTTCTTAGATAGTGACCTTAAAGACCATTATTCTTTTTTCCAGGTTTATTTGGATAAGATTCTTTTTCATGACTCTCTCCTCATGGTGCCTTCTTTAAATGTAATTTTAACTCTTTACGATCCCTCCTTGTAATTATGTGGATCACCCTTTCAGTAGGATGCGGTTGCCTATTTAGTTTCCTAGTTGTTGACCTTCATAAAGTAAATCTTCTTTAATCTTCCCTAACTTGGTCATCCATATTATTTTCCTCTAATAAACAACTCAACCATCCTTGCTTGATAAACTCATTAGCTACTCTTCTGAATTGTTGTAACCATCAACTTCGTGTATAATATCATAATGGAAGTGACGTATAGGCTTTTTATTCCTTTTAATATGGTTGAGGGCATTCTTTTTTAGTTTGCAACTAAGTCATTATTGAGGACATAGTTAACCATCATATTAAACCTAGGGAGTTCTTCTTTAATCTTTCTTTCATTTTCAACTTTAGCATGTTCAGTTTGCAACTTCTTTTAATTAGTTTTATTAATCAAAGATTTACCTATCTCCCTATTTTTTTATTTTTATTAATCAGGTTTCGTATGTTTTTCTTAACATTCTCCAAACCTATATATACCCTATTATATGACTTCTTAATGCTTTATGTTCGATTTTTTCCATATAAAGTTTCATAAAGGATAGTAAGGTTTTAATCAATTTTTGAAGGCCACCAGTACTACTACCTTATACAATAAGGCTAGGGATTTAGATTGCTTCAAAACTAAAGCAATGTAGGTAATCCCTTAAGCTTTCTTTATACCTTTGAGATATAGATATCGAGTAGACAAAATCTCTAATTCTATACTTGTTTCATATGTTTTACTTAACATTCTCCAAATATATTTATACCCCAATATATACCTTCTTAATAATTAATGTTCCTTTTTTTCTATATAAAGTTCTATAAAGGTATGAGTTCCGTATATTAATTTACATCATAGATGGAAATGGGCCACAAGCCTAAGCCTGGCTCAACAATTTTAACCTGAGTCTAGAGCTCAACCAAAGCCTAATTAAATTCAGAATACACAACCTAAGCTTGAGTCTAATCAAGCTTGGACAGTTTGAAGCCTAATTGAGCTTGGCCAGACCTGATTGTATTTTCAATTAAAATTTAAAAAATAATGTTATTTTTCTTAAAATTTTTAAACTTCAAATTAGGCAGCTTGAGCTTAACCGTAATTTAAGCCTATTAACTTTAGGTCGAGCCAGACCCAGATTTATTTGCCTTACCTAATTCATATGATCAACAAGGTCAGGTATGTCTTTCTAAGAGTCTAATATTGGAATCTTAAATATGATCAATAATGACTTTATTAAGACATTAGGTATTAATGGCTATCTACTATCATACTTATCCCCTATATGTCATACTCTAGTGGCATTGGTTCCAAGAGTATGGATAGGGATCCTTTTAAATATGGATATGGGGTTTCAATTTGTTGTCTTTTATGCATATTATTCCTTTATTACATCAAATATTTGAGTTGTTATTATAATATCTAAATTTCAGTAGTTTGGTTCTCAAAGACCTTATTAGCTCAAAGAGCTTTAAAGGTTATGATTTTTCTACGGAGATTAGTAGATGGATCACTTCCATGAGTATCTATTGTTCTTTTGTGTGTAGGAGTAATTTAGCTAATTTAATATTTTTCAAGTAATAATATAGAAATATCTCTAAAGGATTCCTACAAACCATAACAAATTAAATTCAAATTTGAGTTAGCCTACTAGAATGATCTTAGTTCTACAAACTTGCAACTATAACTGGTCAAAGTCCTAAGGTGTTTCTGATAAGGACACTTTGATGCTCAAATAGTGAGGGTTGATAATGCTAAGTACGCTAAAAATAATCCTCTAATTGACCTTAAGAATAATGATTATAAGAACTTATCTTAGAGTGCAATCTTTTTATAAGTAATCCTTTAAGAAGTACAATTGGATTCCAACTATTTTCTTTTATAAATTTAGAATTCAACTCAACTAGCAAGCTTAATCAATCTTTGGTTAAGACTCCACTTCCATATGTGGATGAACCTATATTAATTTGAATTTATCCTTTTATGAATCATCGGGGCTCACATGTGAGCTTGAAACCTATAGACTTAAAGAAAGAAATGAATCATACTGAATAAATCAAACTCATTTCATACATAGTTAGGAGTGTATTGCTTATCCGATAAAATCAGCATTCCTATTAATATACTCCTTAAGTCACTTAATAAGATTCATTGAATAATTAACAATTGTGATCAATATTTAAAAATTTTGATAAACTAGACATTTTGATTGAGTTTGATTTGAATACATAGAAGTCAAATCTCAAAAACAAATAAAAATTTGCTTATCAAATAATCAATTAGTTGAATAAACTAATTCAACTTCAAAAAGGAAACCATTGAATACTGGCTTCCCAAATTCATGTCTCATTATCATTGTAATGGAGAGCTACATTATTGACATTGTTTTGTTGATGGAATGTAAGCTTGTTTGAGGTGCCATCATAGATTCATTGTTATTGCTTCCTTTTTCATTCCACCAAACTAGCTCTCCCAGTAAGTCACTAGCCATTGTAGCAAAGCCATCTTAGACTCTTCCTTAAAACCTAAATTCTTTTCTCCTCTTGCTGAAATACTAACATCAGTAACATGGATTCCAATAACAGAGAGAGTGATGTGTAAAGAAAACATGATTCTTATAAGTTAGGTGTTACTAATTTCACTGTCCAAAATATCTCATTACCAAAGTGGTTTCAATTATGCATATATTGTTTGCAAATATAATAAAATAAAAGAATTTTTTTTTACTAAGAAGGAATTTTCAATCTAGTTCAACTCGACCTAATCTGAAATCAACGAGTTAGATTAAGATTGATCGAGTTACAAACTGGGCTCAAACTTGAGGGTTAGATCAAAATATCTATCTAGCCTGAAATCCTTTACCAAAACGACATTATTCTGGCCAGACATCTTTTTTAGTATTACTGACCAAGACGAGATTGTTTTAATATATAGATTTAATTATTTTAATAGTAACTTAAGCCTACTTGAATTAGATTTAAAGAACTATTAAATCTAGTTTCTTCATAACATTAATTATAAATGATTTTTCTATCATTTGACTTCGTTCGAAGGATTTTGTTGCACATCTTGGGTCTTATCTCTCCAGTCTATTATCATCCCTAAATTTAATTAGGAAACACTTTTTTATAATATTAACTTATATCGTCTTTAGATTATTCTATTACTTTTTGTTAAGATAAACATGTACCAATTATTGTGAGATTATTTGGTTAACCCAAAAGTTACTCAAGTTACATAGATACTAAATTTTGAAAAATGTTTCAAAAACTTTGATCTTTTTTTGAGCATGTTACTTTTTTTTATTGAATTAGATTATACAAAAAATTTTACAAAGGAAAATACTAATAATTAATAAAATATAAAATATTTATTACATTTAAATTATTATTTTAAATGCATTTGATTAGATTATATTAATTCCAATATATTTTTATTTTACTAAATATTTATCTTTTAATTAAATTTTTGTGGAATGTTTAGCCGCTGAGGTTGGGTCCTAAAGAAAAGGAAGGTGCCGGGAGAAAAGAGAGGGGAAGCCCATAACATATGGCTAAATAATAAGTAAAGTCTACTCTTTGTTGACTTGGCCATCAATACGTCGCGTCGCGTACTCGCGTTAGATCATACGACGTGACCAATTAGCAAGTGGAAAAGAAAATGAATTTACATAACTCCAAAAATTTTAACACTCCCTCCAATTCTTAGTTTCTCACACTGTCTCGGCGCCTCATCCCATCTCTCTCTAGGGTTTCATTTCCTTTTGAAATTCCAAATTCCCCATCCATTTAGGCTTTTCTTCCTGATCCAACGGCCTGATTGCAGGCACCGTCATGTCCGCTTCCACCGTCTCGATCACAGCGGCCAACACTACTACTCGACGGAGACCCGTGGTGGTTAGCGAGAAGAAACCTAACAAAATCGAATTGTTTCCTAATGAAGCACAGGTGAATGGCGGAGAAGCCAACAATACCCTCAATTTCGCGAATGATAAAGGAGGAACCGCTACCTCCCATAGTAGGGATCTAAGCCACCACTCTATAAGAGGAGACGTGGTTTTAGAAAGAAATTCCAAAGATGCCATCCAACTCAAGAAGAATGATTCAGCGGTTTCGCCACGTCGGACCAGAAGGAGCGTCTCCAAGCCAGATAGACCTCGTTGGTTGACGATTATGAGTATTTTGATCAAGAATTTATCGCTGATGCTTGTGTTGATAGGTTTTGTGCAGATGGTTCGGAGAATGGTTTTGAAATCAGGGGATTATCCGACCCAGATGGGTTTGTCGTCCGAATTTGAGGGGCGTATTGCGGAAGTTGAGTCATTTTTGAAAACAACCACCAAAATGATTCAGGTGCAAGTGGAGGTTGTCGATAAGAAGATTGAAAATGAGATTGGAGGATTGAGAAGAGAAATGAGCAAGAAGATTGATGAGAAAGGAGCGGTTTTGGATAGTGGGTTGAGGAAACTAGAAGATAGAAGTGAGGAATTGGAGAAGTCAATAGGAGAGTTGAAGGCAGTGCAGTCGTTGTCAAAAGTGGAATTCGAAAAAGCTTATCAGGAGTTAGTAAAGGGGAAAGATAGCAACGGTGGTCCAAATGATGTGAATTTGGAGGAGATAATGGCATATGCAAAGGAAGTAGTAGAGAAGGAGATGGAAAAGCATGCGGCTGATGGACTTGGGAGGGCCGATTATGCGTTGGCGTCTGGTGGGGCAACGGTTGTGAAGCACTCAGAGCCATTTGTTCCAGGAAAGGTGAATCACTGGTTTTCCATATATAATCATGATGTTCATCCTTATTCTTCTAAGATGTTGAAACCAAGTTTTGGAGAGCCTGGAGCCTGCTTTGCCCTTGAAGGAAGTACCGGATTTGTTCAGATTAGACTAAGAGCGGCAATTATTCCCCAGGCTATCACTTTGGAGCATGTTTCTAAGGTTTGCTTTTGCGTTACTCTGTTGTGGTCCATTATTTGCTGTTTTACTGTGGAATGCTTGTTGACTTGATCATAGGTTACTTCTTTTGTCTTTCTCGAATTTTAGATCCAGAATATCTTTTAATGAGGTCCCTTTATTGATATAATATGAGATGTTGCGTTTGAATTATCACTCATTATTTGGCATTTGGCCTTTTATTAATTGGCAATGCTAGAGTTTTTGTGCTAGTGTTTAGGTTCTAATTATTTTTTGACTTTTGAGTTTGAAAGATTTGGTGCAAAGAAAATATTTAGCTCCCCAAGCACAGCATTCTGCTAAAACTTCTCCATAGACATGTAAAATTTTGGAAATGGTGTAGTTGAATTTAAGGAAATTTCAAGTGCTTGCTGTCTTTAAAGCTGCCGGTGGAAAGAAATAATATTAGAACATGTTATTGACTTTAGAAATTTTTTTAAAATAAGATATTTAAGATCCTGAAGGAATTGATGTTTAGCATATAATTTCCTGCCATGTTATTTAGATTAGAATTTTAAGGAAAAGGGAGAGTACAAAATGCTTTTGATGGTATGCTTATGTTTGGTAGGTTAATCACATTCCTACAAGAAACCCAACAACCTAGTTCACGTCTGATCTGCTTGTCTTGTTATGATTTGTTGGTTATCAAGAAATTTCTTTGAAGTTACTAAGCTTTAGATGTGCTGTTGATCAAGATATTGATTCGTTTAAAGACAATCTGTGTAGATCAGTTATTTTGTTTGTCTCAGAGGTATGTGTCTCTTTTAAAAGTTTAATTTATTACTCAGTAGTGTTCACCTTTGAAAGGTATCTGCTGACAGTATCTATGAAAGGGAATTATATGGGATGGAGTAGGACCTTGTCTAATATTAGAATGGAGGAGAGAAGAAAACAAATTAGAACGAGTGTTATTGCAGTATTCCAAGTTTATCATTCAGCATTCTTGTAGTGTAGATATGCTTGTATATAGTGATATTCCAAATTCCTCTATTCCTTGAATAAAGAAGCCAACTCAAAGTCTGGCTGTTGGCGTGGCCAGACCAATGTAGAATTATGTCGTACTTTATATTTAGATCAAGGAAATTTCAACTATTTTTCAGCTACATCATTTAAATCAAATCATGAACAAGTCCAAATAGGTGTGGCGGTTTAGAAGAAATTGGTAAAGGTTGTTGCTTTTTATATGGCCCTTGGCAATAATGATGTTCTCAGTTCTCGTAGTTCCTTTCCCTATCATCTTTCGCTTCTCTACATTTCCATGGTTTGCTTTATCTGATTTGGAGTACCTTAGCATTGACTACAGACGTAGGTTTCTACTGTGGGCATTACGGATTCTTTGAATGGTATTGAGTTCAATTTTTCCATCCATTTTCACCCAACTTGAGTTCTTTGATTGCTCTTTTAGATGAAAAGAACTCTCACTGTCTGGAAGAAATACTATGCTTGGTTTCGTTGCACCTTACTATACTACTTACTATACTACTTTTCCAGAATTGCTAATAATTTGCTAAATCGACCTTCAAAATTTTCCTGGTCTCACTTTTTTCATCTTTCATGGTTACATATTTTCATTTTCAGTCAAAATATCTCTGCTTTAACAAAAGTTTCCTTGTCTCACTTTTCTTATCTTTGATTGGTAGATATTTTTCACACAAATTAACTCTGCTGTGATAAAAATTTCCTTGTCTCACTTTTCTTATCTTTCATGGTTACGTTGTTTCCCTTTCATAAAAAATAACTATTCTGTGACAAATTATGTGCTAAAATATGATTTGTTTTGGTTGCATGGGCAGAGTGTTGCTTATGACAGGTCAAGTGCTCCCAAGGATTGTAGAGTATCTGGCTGGTTGCAAGGTAGTAATAGGAGTTTCAAGGTTGAGGATGATAAGATGTTCCTTCTGAGAGAGTTTTCTTATGACCTTGAGAAGAGTAATGCTCAGACTTTTGACGTGTTCGACTCAGCAGCTTCTGGCATTATTGACACAGTTAGGCTGGATTTCATATCCAACCATGGAAGCGCAACTCACACTTGCATTTATCGCTTAAGAGTGCATGGTTATGAACCTGACTCTGTTTCAGTAATGACAATGCAGTCTTGACGTTGTACTCTTACTGTTTGGCATTGTATTCTAAATTTGATTTTTGTGTTTAGTACATCAAACACACCTGGATTCTATATGAGCTTAGGTTCACTAGCTCAATTGTCACATATCTGTTGTCTTCGATATTAGTATCAACTCATTGTAAAAAATTTATGAGTTCTTATTGTTCAGCAGCAGATCAAATGTAATTGCCCTTGATGCATTTTGGGTGCTACCCACATTTTTCTGGCAAAAAGTTGTTCCTTTGCTGGATAAAGACGCAGTAGTAAAACGACCATTCGTGTTTTTTTGTTTGTCCTCACGAGACAAAATAACTGCTCTATTCTTTTTCTTTATATTTATCTTTTTTTTTAGTCGAAACATGATACGATAGTGTAACTGGCTTAAGCTGCATCTTTGGAACCTTATTGGCATGTGCCGATATCGCTAAGATAAAATGCTCCATGCTAGAGCATGAAACAAAAATTTTGTTTGTGTTAGTTACCTTTTGATTCTGGGGTGGACGCAGATAACAAGAGCACCAAGGTAAGAATTATACTTCTTATCTATAAACACGTGTCCTTTACTTTCTTTTTTTTAGGGCCTTAAATTCCTTACGAAGCAAATTTATGCGGTGCGTTTATTATCATCGCAGTGAAATCTAATGTGCTGAAGGTGAAGAAGTAATTAGTTGTCTTTGGCTTATTGTCTTTCTCGTAAAACTCCCAGTTAACCACAAGTTTTAACCCTGTAACATCTGAAGTTAAAGATTAACAAGTTTAACTTATGTCACATATAATGAATGTCTAATTATATTAATTTTTTACTATTAATGATTTATCTTTTAATAAATTTGAAAACTATTTTAAAAAATTTATTAACCACAGATTTCTCTAAATAATGCTAATTGAGAATAGTAAAATATTCTCCCTAATTATTTTAAGATAAAGAATCATATATTGATTGCCCAACTACTTATATAGTACATGTTACATCCTTTACCTATTGAATTATCTTGATTATGATAGGTCCTAAATAATATCAAATCATAACAGTCCTTATATGAGATACTTTAGAGCTATTAAGTCTAAAAGCCACTTATACAGTCATCTCAACAAACATTTTCATAGACACATAAATAATGTTTAACATAAAATTTTCATATCGATTAAGTCAGTAAATTTGTTCTCTAGCCATTACCAACACATTTATATATGTATTTTCATATTTATGAGATCAACTACTTCTTTTATAAAAAAGAAATATAAAATGTGTTAGTCATTCTACTAAATCTTAGTAGATCAAAGAATGATCTTATCATACTTCCATTTGCAAAGTTTATTTATTTCATGAATTTTCCTTATAAATCATGTCAAATATAAAGATTCCCTTTAATTATTTATTTTATAAATAGACAACCAATTGATTGATTGAAAAGCATAAGTCAATAATATCTCACTTTCACTAAACCAATTGCTTAATTATCTTATACAATATTACTAAATGATGATGATCTTACTGTTAGGCACACAAACACAACATAAACATAACTCATCATAACAAGTTAAAGTCAAATTTTTGCACAAACATAACAAGGTAAAATCAAAATTTTGTAACATAAAATCACCAATTCAACAAAATATCAAACACAGATTTCTTAATCACGAGCAGAAATAAAAGATTTATCAAATCTAAGCTTCTCAGAATATCAAAGATTAAGGAAATTCGAAACAAACCTCCATCCCCTATGTTATCATTATTTGTTATATATCTAACTTAGTCTTTTTGCCACTTAATAAAAGTATCGCTTGATATAATACATACAAACTATTTATATAAACTTGGGTTAAGTATTTTTACTCAACAATCTATTTCTTATCATTCCTTGCACATCGTGGTAATCTCAAATCTAAATTCAGTGTCAAATACCTGAAGCATAAATTAGAAATATATGTAATCTCTATGATATCTAGCTTCAACAAGAAAAGTCAATGAAATTATTGTCTTCTAATTATTGGATTAGTCATGGATGCATGTATCACATGCATACAAATGTAGCGCCATGATAACCCAAAAAAATAAAATCATACATGCATGCATAAACATATATATAAGAACATGAAATATAAAACTTTTATCTTTTGTTTCTCTTCCTTTCTTGTTTCTTCTCCTTGTTTGGACTATTGCAAACAAACACCAAACCCTATCACCCAAGAATAAGCAAAGATCAAGAAGAAACAATGTATAAGGGTGATTTGAGCACCAAACTAGATGAGTTCTAGTAGATGCTCAATATGAAAAGATAGATCAAGAATTTTGTTACATGCACTTTGATTCATGCAACTCTTGCATAAATTGCAAGAACAAGACTCTTGATTCCTATTTCTCACTCTAGAACTCTTCTAGAGCCCTTATCCTCTCACTTGAGTGTGTAAAAAGTGTAAAAATCTCATGTATATAAGTAAAGAACTCACTTATGTACCTATTCGTGCCCTCTGTCACGATCGTGGGGCCTATGAGTCACGGTCGTGGCCTACTTAAATTTGTCCATACACACTATGTTTTTTCGATCTTTTATGTGTGTGATCTTTAGGTTCCCGGTTATTTTAAGTACTTGAATTAGCTCTTAATTTAATAAAATCATGAAGGGTTTCATGATACCAAATTTTCGGAATATAAGTGAATTAACACATAAACTCTTCGAGTTTATCCAAATTATGAACCTTTCTATGGATAATTACTATGCAATTCGTTCTTTTACCATACTATACCCCACTTGGTTCGGAGTATGGGCTATGTGTCAACTCTCACTAGGCTGACTACGTCACATCTAATCCAAGTGATGTTAGTTCTTGTCCTAGGATCTCATTACTCTATGTATCATTGAAGACTTTTTTCATGACACATAATTACTCTGGCTTGAGACTCCTAAGTAATGACCCTGACAAGAGGCCGTGGGTATCATCACCTTTTATCAGGAGTGGTGAATCCTTTATTGGCTACCCAATTACCTTTGAATACTAATAGTTGTACCCAATCACCACCCTAAGAGTGACCTCGTCTTAAGGTAACAAGGAATGATGTCAAATCACAGGATTAGTATCCAAGATATTATTGAGTACCTCAAGTCTAAGGATATTTGCACCATTGCTATAATGAGATTAATTATTGACATTCGATAGATTATCCATATAATAATCTCATAACAGGTCATCCGATGTACTTACTACTCTTAGTAAGCATCCACATGTTAACTCTAAACAACTCATGCTTACAGTTTGTG
>JAOQMS010000005.1:33692446-33723424 GCA_027563885.1 Erythroxylum longipes | reverse complement strand
AATTGAAATGGGCCCAAGTGGCAAATACCAGTTTTTGTTGATTTTGTTTATGTTGTATCAATTAGTTATAAAACAAAATGGATCGTTGTGTTATTGATTTCCTGTTTATGTTTTAAAAAAAAATGTCTACCGAGGTTTAAGTGTTAAGTGATGTGGCACGCCACCTTCGCGGGGCACGAATTCGGATATCACCATCGATATCGGGTTCGGGTCCAGCGAGAGTGGGGTGTTACATCATTAATTTGATTTAAGATCAATATCAATTCATATATAAACGAATATCAAATCAATGAAAAATGTCTGTCGCTTTATTATTAAAATAAAGTTTGTACAAAAGTGCTAAAGGTAATTGCCTTTAGAGTACTACTCTAACAATCTCTCACTTGCACTAAAGTCAATCGCCTTTATATCTAATGCCATAGGCGAGAACACAAGAATCAAATTTTTCTTGAGGAAGTGGCTTAGTCAAAGGATCAACAATGTTCTGATTTATTGACACTCTCTCTATCGTCACATCACCTCTATCAATTATCTCCCTAATTAGGTGATATCTCCTGGGTATGTGCTTGGACTTCTGATGAGACTTTGGCTCCTTAGCTTGCGCAATAGCCCCATTATTGTCATAGTACAACAATATTGAGTCTACTATGCTAGGAACCACTCCAAGTTCCATGACGAACTTCTTGATCCAAACAACTTCTTTTGCCACTTCTGCAGCTGTAATGTACTCTGACTCGGTTGTCGAATCTGCAGTCGTCTTTTGTTTGGAACTCTTCTAACTTACTGCTCCACTATTCAGTGTGAAAACATAACCTGACTGGGATTTGGAGTCATCCTAGTCAGATTGAAAACTGGCATTTGTATGCTCGCTCACTACGAGATCTCCATTTCAATATATCAAGAATACATCCTTAGTCCTTCTCAAGTACTTTAGGATATTCTTGACAGCCACCTAGTGATCCTCACTAAGATCCGATTGATATTTGCTTGTAATACTTAGAGCATACAATACATAGGGTTTTGTACATAACATAGCATACATGATTGATCCTACTGCCCAAGCACATCGGATCATACTCATGTGAATCCTCTCATCTTATGTCTTCGGACACATAGATTTTTAGAGTTTTATCCCATGAGTTATGGGAAGCAACCCTCTCTTGGATTGCTTCATGCTAAACCTATTTAACACTTTGTCTATGTATGTTGACTGTAAAAGACCTAGCAACTTCCTTAATCTATCTCTAGAGATCTTTATTCCCAATATATAAGTTGCTTCTCCAAGTTCTTTCATGGAAAAATTTCGAGACAACCAAACTTTGACTAATTACAAACTTGAGATATCATTTTCTATTAATAATATATCATCCACATATAACACAAGGAATATGATAGCACTCCCACTAAACTTCTTGTACACACAAGGTTCATCAGGATTTTGTGAGAAACCAAACTCTTTGATTCTCTCATTAAATTGGATGTTTCAACTCCTAGATGCTTGCTTTAATCCATAATAGATCTTTGAAGCTTGCATACCTTTCTGCCATCTCTGGATATAAAGCCCTCAGGTTGTATCATATATACATCCTTAATTAGGTTTCCATTTAGGAAAGTCATCTTCACATCCATCTGTCATATTTGATAATCATAATGAGCAGTAATGGCTAGGAGTATTCTAATAGATTTAAGCGTAGCTAAGGGGCTAAATGTCTTATCAAAGTCAACCCCTTATCTTTGATGATAACCTTTAGTGACTAGTCTCGCTTTATAGGTAATCACATTACCTTCCATGTCTATTTTCTTCTTGAAAATCCACTTTCACCCTATGGGTTTTTAACCTTTTGGGTGAGTCAACCAAAGTCCATACTTGGTTTTCATACATGGAATCCATTCCAAACTTCATGGCTTGAAGCCATTTTTCAGATTTTGAACTCTTCAGAGCCTCTTCATATGTTGTAAGCTCATCGTCCTCTGTGAGCAATACGTCATTTTGTTCACTTACGAGAAATCCACATCTCTCTGGAATATTGCGTATCCTACTTGACCTAAGAACATTTTGTGTGTTAGAAGGTTCAATAGTTGTCTCATCTTTATAGACAACAATTTTTGGTTTAAGCAATTGATTTACGTTTGTTTGAGCATCGTGAACTTCACCAAGTTCAACTATGCTCCCACTGTCTTCTCTTAGAAGAAACTCCTTCTCTAAAAATATAACATGCTTTGAGACAGACACCTTTTGCTCTAAAGCATTATAGAACTGATATCTAATTTTTTCCTTAGGATATCCTATAAATAAACATTTATTAGATTTCGCTTCAAGCTTGTCTGATTGAATCTACTTCACATAAGTCGAACAACCCCAAACTTTCATATGAGAAAGATAGGGCCTTTTGTTAGTCCATATCTTGTATGGAGTAACTTCAACCCCCTTTGAAGGGACTCTGTTTGTCACATAAATAGCAGTCTCGAGTGCATATCCCCAAAAAGATTTCGGTAGATCTGCTAAGTCCATCATCGACCTTACCATGTCTACAAGGTTCAGTTTTTGCTTTCAGTTACACCATTATATTGTGGTGTGTAAGGTGGAGTCCAGTAGGATACTATCCCATTATCTCTGAGATAAGTTAGAAATTCCTCATTTAAGTATTCACCACCTCGATCTGATCGAAGTGTCTTAAGACTTCTACCGAGTTGTTTCTCTACTTCATGTTTAAATTGTTTGAACATTTCAAACGCTTCAGACTTGTATCTCATTAGATACACATACCCATATCATGAATAAGCATCGATAAAAGTAATGAAGTACGCAAAACCACTTCTGGCATGAATGGACATTGGACCACATACATTAGAATGTATTAGGTCTAATAACCCATTCATTCGTTCGCCCTTTTCTTTAAAAGGTAATTTAGTCATCTTACCTAACAAGCAAGATTCACATGTGTCATATGATTCACAATCAAATGACCCTAGGCTACCATTCTTGTGTAGCTTAATCATGTGTTTCTCACTTATATGGCCAAGTCGATAATGCCATAAGTAAGATGATTTTAAGTTATCTCGTTTTTGTCTCTTATTGTCATTGATATTTAAAATTAGATTGGACATATCTAATATGTAAATTCCATTGCACAATGTAGCAGTACCATACAACATTTCATTCAACTTAATTGAAAAACCATTGCTTGAAAAAGTTAAATGAAATCCTGTTTTATTAAGACATGAAACAAATACAATGTTTTTAGTTATAACGGGTATAGCAATTTTCTAAAACTAACTCTAGCCCATTAGGAAGATACAAAACATATGTTCCGACGACTAATGCAGCAACTCTTGCTCTATTTCCCATGCATAGGTCCATCTCTTCCTTTTTGAGCGGTCTACTATCCCTGAGACCCTACATATCAACATATATATGTGAGCCATATTTGGTATTTAATACCTAAATGTTATAATCAGAAATAGTATTAATATCAATGACAAATATCATACCTGAAGTAGACGGTGGGGCATCTAATGCCTTCTTCTGCTTCAGTGACTCCAGATAAGCTTTGCAGTTCCTCTTCCAATGTCCTTCCTTGTTGCAATAGAAGCATATCCCCTTTGGTGTTGTCTCCTTCTCCTTCTTCTTAACTACACCTCCTACTGGCTTCTTAGACTTCTTCTTCTTCTTTTGGTTCTTCTTTTGAGAACCAAAAGTAGAGTCCACTAGCATCACAGCCTTACTATCCTTCGTGACAATTTGTTCAGCTGTTTGAGCATATTTGGCTCATCCAATAGTTAAGTACAAACTGTGAACAACTATCAGTCAAACCAGTCAGAATTAAGTCTATACTTAATTTATGATCCATTATGAAACTCAAACTGGATAATCTCTCAATGTATCCATTCATCTTCAGCGCATATTGCACTAAAGATGATCCCTCAGCCATATTAAAATGAAAAAGCAACCTTGAGTTCTCGAACTTTTCAAACTAAACTTACTCATCAAACAGTTTCCTCAGATGGTAGAATATAGTATGAGCATCCATAGCCTCATGCTGCTTTTGCAGTTATGGTGACATGGAGGCTAGCATTATACAACTAGCCAACTCACTATAGCTTCTTATAAGCTTTTTAATCTTCATCAGATGCATCGACAACAGGGGAATCGGGAAGTGGTTCTTCTAGGACATATCCTAGTTTTTTGGATTTGAGAACAATTCTCAAATTCCGTAGCCAATCCAAGAAGTTTGGTCCTGTGAGTTTGTTGGAATCTAACAGGGAGCGTAAGTTCACACTAGAAGACATCGTGGCAATTCAATAACTTAGAAGAACGAAAGAAAGTGTTAGAAATGTACATTAATGCATACCGTTAAGGACTTTAATCACAAGCATTATAGGTCTCACTATTTTTATTTAAATCCATAGCCCTTACTACGAATTTGAGAAAACTTATAGTTTTCTTAATGGGTCGATATTCGATATCACCAAGAATGACCTTAGGTTTGCCCAACAAGCCACCTTAGGTCAATCGGTAGGTATCATTCATACCAATTGCATTCAATTATGCAACTATCAACTTGTTCCATCAACTGTTGATTTAGCACACTCATTGGGTTACCAATTCTTGATTTGTATATATCCTATGTATATAACCCAACTTTGCTTCTATCCACGTTAACCTTTGGTTTGCCTAACAAATCAACACTTCCAGTTAGGACCAACCCATTAATCCAAAAATCTAATTTCCATGGTTTGAACATATTCTTGTAGAGCAGGCTTGGGTTTGCCCAACAACCCAACTCTAAAAGAACTCTAGTTCTTGCCATATCAATGGAAGGCGTAAGTCCTAATATTTGGTTGAGGGATTTATCCTTTAGTTTTATCATTACTTGGATGATCTTGAATATGTATATCACATATATACATTCAGATTATGGACAACTCAATTTAATTGAGCCTACGCCCATAACTACCCTTAAAATGCATCTAATGCATGTATCATACAAAGGAGGTTTAATTTAGGTTGTGACTTGACTATGCATCTAAAGTTCGTGATTCGATTCAACTCTTGAACCTAATCGGGTACTACTGTTAGTGTTGGATAATCCGAATTATGAATGTGATTCGATTAGGAACCCTAAAATTAATTATTTTGATGTCCAAATTAAAACTTTACACCTTGTATATATGCCTTTATCTAGTCACACTAGAAATGCTATGCTTTACTTGGATTAATTCTAAATTAACCCCTAGGGTTTCCAAAATTTTCATACATCAGTTAGTCATCTATAGTATCCCTAGGTTATCTTAAATTTATCTAAACAATTTCGGCACATGCCAAAATTATCTTGACGGCCAAAATCGTCAAGATAAATAAGTTAACCTACTAGACACTAAAGGGACCGATTCGATGTTTGGAAAATTTTCGGAACCCTAATTTTAAGCATATGCATTAAGCATGTTATTTTCATCAAAATAATACATTTCTTATCACATAAGAACCTTATTTAGGTCTCATCACCGAAATAAATACATTATAAGTTATTTAGTAAGTCAACTCCATCAACTTTCAAAAAGTTGACCATTGTTGACTTTAACTTTATTTATTGATTGAATCAAATTCAATTAATTCTAGAAAAATTCCAGAGTCTTATAAAAATTCTAAATGTGTCTAATAAAAAATTCCAAAAACTAATTCCTAGGATTTATTTATTAAAAAATTGGATATAAGCCAGCACATCACACGTGTATGACACTTGTCATGTTACTTCTAACACTAGTCAAACATTACATCATGCATACATAAGATAATCACTTTTATAACAAGTTTCATGCATCTCATACACGTGGCAACATCTCATCTTTCATGTACATACATAAAATTTATAAAAACAATTTTTATAAAAATTAATATGAAATTTTCAAGCATGTATGTTCATCACATTTCTAGAATTTCCAAAACTTTATACATGCATCAAGCTGAGACTAAATTCGTAATAAAATAGCAAATGACATTAAATTGCATTTCATTTTTACATAAACATAACATAACACTTTAGAAACATTTCTGTGAAGAAAAACAGAATTTTTTTTCTAGAATTATTACAAAAATTTCAAAATCAGTATATGCATTTAGTTTTTCATAAATTCCCAAAAATCAACATATGAACAGTCTGGATATTAATTCGAACTAAAATAGCAAATGACATTAAATTGCAATTTCCTTTGATAGAAACATAATATAACATCTTATAAACATTTCTGCAAAAGAAAATTAGAAAAATTCTACATTTTACACAAATTATTCCAAATCAGCATGCATGTCAGTCACAACCCAACAAACACTTTGCATATGTTTAATGCATCATCTATTACATGTATAAACTTGCTCTGATACCACTGTTGGGTTAGCCATGGATGTATGCATCACATGCATCCAAATTCAATGGAAGTGTCAGAATCAAGATTTCGACACCATGATAACCTGGAAAAACAAAATCATACATGCATGCATAGACACATATATAAGAACATGAAATATAAAACTTTTACCTTTTGTTTCTCCTCCTTTCTTGTTTCTTCTCCTTGTTTAGATTGTTGTAAACACCAAACACTTTCTTGATCACCCAAAAACACTCAAAGATAAAAAAGAAACAATGTATAAGGGTGATTTGAGCACCAAACTAGATCAGTTCTAGTAGATGCTCAATATGCAAAGATAGATCAAGAATCTTATTACATGCACTTTGATTCATGCAACTCTTGCATAAATTGCAATAACATGACTCTTGATTCCTATCTCTCACTCTAGAACTCTTCTAGAGCCCCTATCCTCTCACTTGAGTGTGTAAGAAGTGTAAAAACCTTGTGTGCATAAGTGAACTCACTTATGTACCTATTCGTGCCCTCTATCACGATTATGGCCTGGGCTCGCCTTCGGCCATGATTGTGGCCTATGAGTCACGATCATGGCCTGCTTAAATTTGGCCATACATACTATATTTTTCATCTAATCTTTTATGTGTGTGACCCTTAGGTTCCCAATTATTTTAGACACTTGAATTAACTCTTGATTCAATCAAATAATCAAAGGTTTCATGATGTCAATTTGCCAGAATATAAGTGGATTAATACACGAACTTTTCGAGAATTAATTATCCAACTTATGAACTTTTCTATAGACAATTACCATGCAATTCGTCCTTTCATCATACTATACCCCACTTGGTTCAGAGTATAGGCTATGTGTCAACTCCCACTAGACTGACTACGTCACATCTAGTCTAAGTGATGTTAGTTCTTGTCTGGGATCTCATTACTCTATGTGTCATTGAAGACTCTCTTCATGACACGTAATTGCTCTGGCCAGAGACTCCTGAATAATGACCCTGACAAGAGGTTGTGGGTATCATCTCCTTCTATCAGGAGTGGTGAATCCTTTATTGGCTACCCAATTACCTTTGAATACCAATAGTTGTACCCAATCACCACCCTAAGAGCAACCTTATTTTGAGGTAACAAGGAATAATGTCAAATCACAGGATTAGTATCTAAGATATCCTTGAGTACTCAAGTCAAAGGATATTTGCACCATTGCTATGATGAGATTAATCATTGACATTCGATAGATCATCCATATGATAATCTCATAGCGGGTCATCTGATGTACTTACTACTCTTAGTAAGCATCCACATGTTAACTATAAACAACTCCTGCTTATAGTTTGTGAGATCCACTGTTTGATCAAATCAAGGAGTATAGCATGTGCTAGTCTGTCTGGATTAATAATGTCTTGTCTTATTAATCCTATGACTAGGGATTATTTAGATACTAACATAACTGCACATGATAGGAATCTCATTATCATGATCTCATTATGATTTCCTTCATGCGATGTTTTGTATTATGGACTTCATTAATTCGATTTAAAATCAATATCAATTCATATATAAACGAATATCAAATCAATGAAAAATGTCTTTCACTTTATTTATCAAAATAAAGTTTGTACAAAAGTGCTAAAGGTAATTGCCTTTAGAGCACTACTCTAACAATCTCTCACTTGCACTAAAGTCAATCGCCTTTGTATCTAATACCATAGGCGAGTACACAAGAATCAAATTTTGCTCGAAGAAGTGGCTTAGTCAAAGGCTCAGCGATGTTTTGATCTGTTGGCACTCTCTCTATCTTCACATCACTTCTATCAATTATCTCTTTAATTAGGTGATATCTCCAGAGTACTTGCTTGGACCTCTGTTTTGCATACATATATATATATATATATGTATATATGTATGTATGTATGCATAACATGAAATATATTATGCAAATATAATTAAATTATATGCAAAGCATTAACCTTTGTTTGATTCTTTATTGATATAATATTTGTATTTTAGAATAATTATCCCATCTGTTTTGAAAAATAGATTAAATTAAACCATTAATTTCTAAGAAAATTAAATTGCTATTTAAAATAAAATAAATTTAATTTGAAAATATTTTTAAATTTAATTAGAAATTATTTATAATTACCTTGACACCTTTAATATATTTAATTGAAACTAATTTCTAACAAGTTACTCTCCTTCTTGTAATTTAGAAAAACTCTATTTCAAAATTTAATAAGTAACACATTTCAAAAGAAAAAAAATAAGTAAGACATTCTAATATAATTAAAAAAATTTTTCTAATCCTTTTAATATTAGAAAAATATTTTTCAAATTAATAAATTTTTATTTTTAAAAAACAGAAAATTCTTTCATGGTTAAATTAGATATTTTAATTTAATTAAGAAAGTCATTTATATTACTTATTTAGATAGTGATTTCTTAATTAATTAAAAATAATTAAAACTATTTTCTAATTTATTACTTAATTTCTTAATTTTATTTTCCAAATATAATCAAGAAAATATCTTTTTCAATAAATAAAGAAACTTATTACTCAAATTAATAAAGAAACAATTTCTAAATAAAACAGAATATTAAATCTTTAAATAAAATAATAAATTTAATTTATTTCAATCAAATTAAAATAAGTAATTTTAATTAAGAAATAATTTTCTTGAGACAATAAATTTTTACTTTATAATATTTGAATTAATTATTAATTTTAATATAACTGAAATACAATTAACTCTAATTCAAGAATTTTTTTTAATATTTAAATAAGGAAAATCAATCTACTATTAATTTTAATTAAATTAAGAAAATAAATTAATTTTAAACTTAAACTTAAAGTATTTTAAATTTTATTTGAAATAAGGTCATTTTTTATTTAGGATTGACTTTTTATAGCTCTAGAATTATTCTGATTTAGATTGCAGTAATTTATGTTACTCAGTAATCCCTATTCCAGATTCTTACGTTAAGGCAATCCTATTTTCAAGCAATCTTGAATCTAATCTTTCAAAAAACAGGCGTGGCTTCAACCTAAGGAAATCCAAGCCATCCTATAAACTCTAGCCACCATTCCATTGCCACTACGTGGCCATTGCCACCAAAACACTCCTTGTCGGTGGCTTCACTGGTAAGATAAAGTGGCAGCCAAATCGCCATCTGCTAGTCCGTACCACTAAGACGTCATTATCACAAAGGCTGTGTTTGGAAAAGAAGTGTTTTGGTGGCGATAGCCAGATAGTGGCATAATATCTGTTGAATCAGCTAACAGATATTATGAATCAGCTAACAAATATTATGTCACTGGCAACAGCAACCAGCGGATTGTAATTTGTAAAACAGGCCAAAATCTTTTACTGCCACCATAATATCTGTTGACCATCTAACTTCTTTCTAGCCACCATTCTATTGCCACTACCTGGCCGTTGCCACCAAAACACTCCTTGTCGGTGGCTTCACTGGTAAGAGAAAGCGGCAGCCAAATCGCCATCTGCTAGTCCGTACCACTAAGACGTCATTGTCACAAAATCTTTTCCTGCCACCATAATATCTGTTGACCATCGAACTTCTCTAATGAATCCAGTGATGACTCCCACCACTGCACACAACACTGTCGCCAACGAGGGTAGAGAAACCAAACGTTTTGGTTCTTCCTTGCCAGCAACACATCGCTTTAAATCCCTTCTTCGTTCATCACAAAGCAACTCCATCTTACATAGCGCAGGCGAGAGATGGGAGCGACATGTCGTGCCTTTGACTAGAAAATTTTTTCTTTCTTAGTGATTTACCTGGTTGTTTGTCACCTGGAAAGCTGTTGTTGACTACTAGTACTATTAGTGACGAAGGCTATTGCATATGATCAGTTTCTATAATCCAATGTTGATAATTTGAACTTTTCAAATTTTCGATCTATTTTAATTGTTTGACTTTAAGGTATACAACTTTGTAAAATCAATTCTAGAGCCATTATTAATCCTATTAAAAAATTAAAGACAACTTTAATATCATTGGTGTAAAATCAGGACATGATGTTATCATGTGTACAGGGAAAGAAAAATATATTTTTAATGATTTCTCCAAAGTTATAATCATTTAATTTTATAACATGAATTCATAAATATAACATATTTCATACTTAGCTTATTATAATTCTTGATTTCTTTTTTCTAAAATTTTTCTGAAATTCATAAATTATGTAAAAAAAATTATAACCGTAGAAGTGTAGGACTTTTAACAATATTCATATGAAATATTGGAGGTGTTTTTTTAGCTTTAACCCTCCACTGCTTTTCTAGTTTCAGCCCCTTCCAGGCGTTTTTCTTGCTCCTCGTGGTCTCCTATTTTGTTTTTACTCGCTCTATGGTTACATTTCCACCATAATACTATATTCTTAGGTATGCTTTCACTTTGGTTGTTTAATTTTTATATATTTTGCATTTATAGATTACCTTGCAATTGAGTTATAGGAGATAGATGAACTAATTGCACAGTGTAATAACTTCATCGAGGTTGATATTAAGCTTATCCAATAACTTCTTATAGCTGGCTTTAAGGCCTCAAAAGTATAACTTTTCTATTAATTATGCATACCAATTATTTGGTTATTTATAAACACAATATATACTCATACATATTGTTTCTACAAAGTCATTATTCTAAGTTCAAGATCTAATTCCTTCTCCTTCTCCTTTGAGAAAAGTAAAATGAAAAATAAATTGTTTAATAACACTAAATGGAGTTGTTGTTAAGTGCTTTGACCCCTAATACTTGTGGAGTTCTTTTTGTTTTGCTTTGTCCTTTTCTTTTTTTTTTTTAAGTTTCAAAGTCACATCTTCTTATGCTTCGACATTCTAACTATTTTCCCAGGGGAACATTATTTCTCTGATGCAAGAGTTTAATCCTTTGTGTTTATCTTCTCCTTTTTTTAGATTCTTCATTTTTTATTGATAACTATAACAACACACCATTTTACTAAAAACTCAATTCCACTTTATATTTCTTTAGGAAATCATTATGATCCATCTAGGCAACATGATTAGTCTTTTGAAGGCATCTTTATATGAGAAACTTCAATTTGAGAAAACAAATGAAACAATTAAAATATTAAAGAGACCGGTGAATTTGTTATCTTAAGTTAAAGCCTGAATGTAAATTTTCCTTTATGTTTGCATATGAATTTGCTATATTGAGTAAGTGTTGTAGCTTGTTAATAGATGCCACTAATTAGTAAAGTTGTAAGAGGTTATCGTTGCGATTTTGGAGAATCGAAGGAAAACAATTTAGAAAGAAACCAGCGTACAATTTAAGGAGCCCATGGCTTATTAATCATTAGCAACTAAGAAAGCATTTCATATGCTTGAAGGTTTCAGGATCAATTCCCCTGTTCTCTTTGTGGACGGGCAAAGTGTGGCACACGGAAACGGGAGCAACCATCCTACACTCGAAAGTTTCACTAATAATGAAAAATTTAGGCCTTTAATATCTTTAGACTTTTTAAGCCTAACATAACCTCTTCAGCTTTAGTAGGCCTTGTTTTTGGTCAGGCTTATTGTCATTATATTGGCAATTGATATACACTATAATCACAAATTATATTTAGGATTAAAAATTAAAAATTTTTAATTGATCTTTAATACTCTAATCAAATAATTTATATTCATAAATCAAGATTGACGTTTAGCTATATATCATGACTATCTAAATATTATGAATGCCAAAGTAGTTTTGACTAATCTTTACGTGTATGGTATTTTTTATATAATTAAAACATTTATATATAATTAAAACATTTAATTATATAATTTTCTAATTAGACAAAATATGGAATTAATGTATATTCTGTTTGACTCTAATAGTACTAATTCTCCAATATTAATAATGTCATTCCGCCTTAATCAAAGATTTCTCAAATTAATACTAATTGAGAATAGTGAAACAATCTCTTTGATTAGAGTGATAAATCATATATTGATTGCTCAACTATATCTTTATAGTTCATATTATATTTAATGATTACTAATTAAGTTACCAATGACTAAAACAAGTTATAATTAGTATTAAAACATAACAATCTCTATATGAGATATTTTAAAATTTTCAAATAAAAGGATCACTTATACAATCATCATAATAGACATTTATATCAACACATATACAATGTTCTATATGGAATTCTCAAATCAGGTCAGTTCAGTAAATTGTTTTTGTAATAAGTACTCTTACGTTTGTTTATTTTCATACATAAATTTATGAGATCAATACTTCTTTTATAAGAAAGACATAACATATGCTTGTTTTTTTTTTTCTCTATTGATATCCAATCTCAATAAAATAATTACTAAAAATAAAATAGGGATAGTGCATTTAAGAATATCATAGTATAATCTTATCATAATTCCATTTGCAAATTATGCTTATTCCATGAACTTTGTCTTATATGTTAGTTAATTAAATAAATGTATATATAATAAAGAATATTTTTAATTAATTATGTTACAAATATATAATTAACCAATTGAGTATAGGTTATAAATGAATACTAAATGTCAGGGTCATACGAAATTGCCACTTCTTTTTTAAATTGAAAATTAAGACAACATAAGTTAAATTAGTATTTATTCATTAAATTTAAACATAATATCCAGTAACAAGGTGCTTATCCATTACAAGTTACTAACAAAATAATGAATTTGGATCATCCATCCAAACTGCAAAATAACTCCTACAAATTACCCGCTCTGCAAATAACGAAATTGAATTATTTATAATATGATATCTTAGTCAATTGGACTAAAAAAGCTATTGCTTTCATGAAACTTTTGATGCGATGCTCAATGTAATTAACTAAATCAAAGAAGTCCCTTGTTGTCGGAAAGTAGAAAAGCTTTGACGGCCAGAAAGTTTCGAAGCACAAGACTAGAAATCCCAAAAGTTTCGAAGCACAAAACTAGAAATCTTAACTTATGTTGGAGTAGGAGAGAGAGAGTGGAGGTTGTCTTGTCTTTGGCCCCCATTTTGTCCGTTGAAACCTACCAATTGTTCCTCTTTTTGTAATAATAAACTCATCATTCAAGGTTTACTGTTTTTGACTGACAAGTGACAGCGCTCGACTGCCTAATTTCTTTTTGAATTTCTTCTATCATTATTTTTTGTTTTCAAATTATAGCTAAGTTTTACTTTTTAAGTATAAGCAGTAAGGTGGACTTAGCCGTAAATGGTTAGGATGAGCTATAACTCATCAAAGGTGATGATGGAAGGTAAATCGGTTGATAGGAGGTAACTGGTTATCAAAGTATCAATGTCTACACAATTATTTTTCTATGTTGCAATTAGAGAAGTTTAAAAACGTAAAAAAGAAGACGACGTGAGAAAGCGATGGGTTCAAACCTTGTGAGCAAGACAAGACCAGCGCATCCTTCCTGGGAACAATGCCCCTACTAGAAACTGCCGCACTGCCAGGAAACGCTTTCTTGACTTTTACTTACATCCGTTTGTGTCTCCACACTTACACATAGGACGTGGGTTCCACTTCCCCCTAATTTATTGAGAAAACATACAACTTTTTTTCCGACCAAATCACAATTTCGTTGTTCAGGTTTGTTTTATAAAAATCTATCTACTTAATAAATAAAGTGTACAAAAATTAGATGATTGAGATTGTACCAAAATAGAGGGCACACCAACTTTAAAAACATAGGACCTTACGTCCCTTTTTCCTGCTTCAAAGTTCTTCTACTTCTCTCTTAAGGATGGAACAATCTTGACATAACAGAAGTAGAACAAAAGCAAATAACTTTTTTGCTCTTCGGTCCAGTCTTACAGGATACCAACAAAATAGACTCTTCTCTCTTTTTGTTTTTGTCGGGTTTTGAGGGTTTTTATTAACTCATTTTTGGTATTAGAAACTACACCTTTTCTCTATAGACCTAGAAGTTATGTTCTTGAGGACATTTAGGATAGGAACCTCAACTTTGACTGTTTCCTTTTTTATGATTGATTTTCACGAGGAACCCACTTCGGAAACTTCGAAATTTGAGAAAGAAACGGACCAAGAAAGGAGCTTGTAAAACGTATAAAAATATAATAATAAGAGGAAGAAACGAAACAAGATAGTATGCGCACGTAAAACACTCATAATCCCTCAAGAATCGAATCTTTCCAAAATATTTTAAATCAATATGCCCCATATGGTACCTTCAGACCGATGAAGACCACAATTTGGTCGTCAGTAATAAATAGTTGGCAGTTTTAGGACGGGAATACTGAGTTTCCTTTTATCCTTTTTTTCTGGTTTCGTTGCCTGTCAATCCTTTTACTGGATGAAAGCATGGTAGATGTCAGCCAAGAAGGTTTGACTTTTTGCCACAGCCATCACACGTGCTTAGATGTTGCATTTTGATTTTCCTTTCTGGGTAATTCTGATTATGGTTATTGGGTTTGATTTTCGTTTTGGTTCCATTCTTGCGTTTTATTTATTTCTTTTGGGTGTTCATGTCCTTTTGATTGCTCATAAGATGTGGATACAATCTTCGATTGACTGAATCATTAGACTTCGTAACTGGCTTGTTCTAATGCATTGACTGTTTTCCAATCAAAAATTGAAGGTCTAGGATTTAGGTCGTTGAGGTTGTCGACAATAAAGTCGCTTGAGACATGACATTAAGGAATCAAGACCAGAAAAGCAAGGTTGGTTTCTGGTTGTTTCAATTCTTTTCTTTTCCTCTTTTGATATTCTCTAAAGCATCCATTGGGCCATCCGTCGGCGGGATATTGGCTTTTATAGTACATATCTGTGACATCTACACCATAGAGGCATTATGACATCCACCATTCATCTCGAGGTTCTATCCCAAAACTAGTTGAATTTCTTTTTTAACCTCTGGTTTTTGCTCTTCTGTTGCATTTTACAGTCTTTTCTAGAGAGATTTTTCTGGTCAAAGGATGGAAATGGGAGGAAAGAGAAGAAATCTTCACTTGATTCTTGCGGTATGAGCTATGACATTGCTGTTTAATGGAAATTTTCTTGTTTTCAATGTTTCCATTTGGTTATCAATGGTGTGAAAATAATCGTCCCTTTATCAAGGGAAGATCCTTATAAACGGAATTTATCTTTTAGTTTATTATTATAAAAAATACCATTCCTTTCCTTTATTTGGGTTAGGAATGAGATACTTTTGGCCTTCGATGAAACTATCTTTGTACCTTTACACTGTTCCCAAATAAATTTTAATTTTATAAATTAATCATATAGAGATTACGATTTCAAAAAGGCTTGGTCAAGGAGTAGAGTAGCAGTAGTTGAAATGATGTGAAATAAAGAATATAATTGCAATTTGCTCCAACAATGGGAATATATTCATGTTTGAACGCTTATACAATGCTGGATTGAACAATATCTCTATTCTCTGTTTCTCTGTGGCCCAACTGGGATGTTTGTTTCTTATCTTCCAGTTCCTTTCCTATTATAAGTACTTCTTATCTGTTTTAATACAAGTGCTAGAGTGTGAAGACTGCTTGGATGTTGCACCTACCACCAGCAATTTGTAAACTTTTTTTCCTAGCCTATTGAGCAGTGCTCTTGAGTGGTATTGTTTTTGCATCGTTTTCCTTGTGTTTCTTATTACCATTTATCTCTGCTTCTTTCTACTTGCAGAAGAGCATTCTGATTCAGCACTCGAGTCTTTATTTTTGAACAATTTCACTGTTCCCATGCCAATCAATCAGTCTCAGTCATTCAGGTGACACTTTAATGACTACCCACTTCTTAAATCATCATCTGTTTTGACGGTTGGTCACTTAACTCATCATTTTTATTACTCATGGAATAGGAACTAAAATTTCTTATCAAGTCACTTAACTCATCATTTTTATTACTCATGGAATAGGAACTAAAATTTCTTATCAATTTTCCTCCTTGCCTAGAGTTTTTGTGGCGACATGGAATGTAGGAGGTAAATCACCACATGATGGCCTCAATCTGGACAATTTTCTTCAGGTTCACAATCCATCAGACGTATATGTTTTGGGGTATTCTACCTTTCTTTCTCTCCTTCCATATTTTTTGACAGAAAGATTTGGCCGAAGTCCACGATAAAAGACTTTTCTTGTTTTTTGCCTTATATTACTATGTGCCCTTCTCAAGCATGATCTAGCTAAGGTACTTGACAATTAATTCTGTTGTTGATCTGTTTCCTTGTGTTTTCTCATCTGATGGAATGTGAACTTTCTGTAAGACTGCAATTTCAATGCTTGCTTGAAGTTGCATGGTACATAGACTGGTTTATTTCATCTCTAAGAGAAGAGTTTTAATTCCAATTGTTGTGCTGAATAACAAAATTCTATTCAATGCAATCCCTTTCATGTTGTTTTTATTTTCTACTAAAACTTCTTTCCATAAACATTTGATTATTCTTTCTTTCTTCTCACCCTTTTTCTCACTGCAGTTTTCAGGAAATAGTTCCCTTAAATGCTGGAAATGTGCTTGTGGTGGAAGACAATGAGCCTGCTGCCAAATGGCTAGCTTTAATAAATCAGTCATTGAATGAATCATTCAATGTGTCTTCGAGATCTCTAAAATCATCAGCCTCCCTTAGTAGCTCAATTCTCTTCCAGAAGCCTTCTCTTAGAAAGATCTGCAAAAGTTTCAGGACAGAGAGTCGAAAGCGGCTGAAAGCTTGCAATTGTTCTCCAATATTAGAAAGAAAGTCTAGCAAGGAATTTTGTCTTTGGTGTCCACAAACTAACATAACTGAAGAAGACCTCTCATCTGAGGAGGAGGATGATGGACTCAGCAGCTATGTATCTTCAGAAATCCCCACCCCTGCTGGTGTTAATCAGATGAAGTACAGCCTTATAGTTGGAAAACAAATGGTCGGAATTTTTCTTACAATTTGGGTGAAGAGAGACCTTGCTCCACATATAAGTCACTTGAGAATCTCTTCTCTTGGCCGTGGAATCATGGGCTACCTTGGAAACAAGGTATTATCGAGATATATAATCATGCAAAATTATGTGCCTCTGGATCATTCATGTTAGTCATTTAGACTTTCTCTTTGATCTACTATTTTGATCTCTAATTTAGAGTTGATTGTCTTGTTGCAGGGATGTATATCTGTTAGCATGTCTTTCTATCAGACAAGTTTCTGCTTTGTGTGCAGTCACTTGGCATCAGGTGAGAAAGAAGGAGATGAGCATAGGAGAAATTCGGATGTCATAGAGATCCTTAAGAACACACAATTTCCAAGAATTTGCAAATCACTACATAGTCGAGTTCCTGAAAAAATAATTGAACATGAGTAAGCCCTTCAGAAATCTTTGAATGAAGAGTTGCGTTTTCTTTTCTTCTGTCATTTCTGTTAAACCTGATTTCTAGCTGAACAATTGGTCCTAGTCGCATCATATGGTTAGGGGACTTGAACTATAGAATAGCCTTGAGCTACTCTGAGACTCGGAAACTTCTCGAACAGCAGGACTGGGATGCACTTTTTGACAAAGATCAGGTACAATGCTCTAAATCAAATAGAATAATGGCTATTATGTTTGAATACAGAAAAATGAGCAACGGAATGTATCCAATTCTTTGCAAAGTAATTTATGATGTGTCCATTGAGAAAAATTTCAAAGATGATCACATTATTCTATGTATATTTTGACCAAAAAGAGATGATCTCTGGTTTAGAATTACTTATATGGAGAGGCTGGTTTCTTTTTTCACAGGGTTGTTACCATATACATTAAATATGGACGGTAAAATTCAATCCTGTGAACAAAAAGACTAGTGCTTGGATTAAAATCTTGTGCAAGTCAAAGCTCTGCAATTTGATAGTTTGTCTTCATAGGTATACATGCCTAGGTTGGGCTTTTCTATCATCATTCCAAAAACATGTTTTGACAGCTGAAAATAGAAAGGGAAGCAGGACGTGTGTTCAGGGGATGGAAGGAGGGAAAGATCTTCTTTGCACCTACCTACAAGTACTCTTCCAATTCAGATTTATATGCAGGGGAAAGAATAGAGAAGAAAACTAAAAGAAGAAATCCAGCTTGGTACCATTGCTGCCATTTCTTTGTCCATATTTTCCTAAACTACACAGTTTGCTATGGTTCTTGAATATCCAAGGTTTCCAGGTGCGACAGAATACTTTGGTGTGGTGGGGGAATACGTCAAATTGCTTATGTGCGTTGGGAGTCTCGGTTTTCTGATCACCGGCCTGTATGTGGAAGATTTCTGGTGGATGTAGAGGTTCCTGAAGCTGAGTCAAAGAAGGGATTGTTAGGCTTTAACATAAGAGTTGCAAGTGAACAGCGATTGCCATTAAGTAGAAGATAAATGGTTTTTTTTGGTTGCAATATATATAGGAAGGTGAGTTGTTAATGATTTTAGCATCCTATACTAGTGACTGCTGGAAACAGATTGCAAAACGTGTGTCCTCTGACTCTTTCGCCAATTTCATTTCATAATCTTACTTTGATTGGCAGGTACTAATGAACCGACCAACATAGCTACTATCAAATTGAACATCATATCGACATGTAGAATGGGAAATATTCCTTGAAGGGCCATTCTCATGGGTGAACTCTAGACTAGGCCTATACTGTACAGGCTTTTTGCCATTGTCAAGCTGTGAGATACTCTTTGTTTTTTTTTTGTTCCCATTTGGATGAACTAGTTAATTTACATCTGAAAGCCTATATGATTCTGAATTTGGATTCTCCAATCCATTCTTTTCAGATATTTTGTTTGGTGGAGGTCAATATTTTGTTAAATAATGTCTTCGAGTTTGTTATGTTACAAAAGATGCTTCTTTCCTTTGTAATGTTGTTTCGTGAATAATTAAAACTTCTACCTTGTGGTTTCTTCTTTTTCTTTTGACAATGAAGGCTTTGACGTTGAAAATGAACAAGTAAACTCTCATGCTATGGATTTTGAACAATTAAGTACAGTTAAGTCGTTACACACTAAATTCAAAAGTCAACATAATCAGTGTATAAAACTCTTCGCTTTGCGAGGGTTTACAGAGGATTATTTTTGTACGTAATTTTCTCCTTATATTTTTACAAAGACTATTTTCGTGATTTGAACATGTGATCTTTTACTCAAAAAGGAGCAACTTTTATTGGTTACTCAAAACCTCTCCCTCGTTAAACACTAAAATTCGTCCAATTAAAGAATTTAGACATATTTTGTAATAAAAACGCAACTGCCTACAATTTTGAGAATGAATTGACTGTTAAATCATTTCTGTCGCGAGCATGTCATCCAAGATTGTAGCAACCAATTTGCCAAGCATCAAATAACCATCATTCATCACGAGCCAGTTTCCCTTTAAAAGATTGTAAGAAGGTTGCAGTGGAAGGCATGAAAGGTTTTCTATATTGACTCGTGGCTTTGTCAAATTCCTCATAAAAGAATCTAACTTCAAGCCGTTGTTTGGTTTCAAAATTTTCATGTCTCAGTTTACCCTACTTTGATAAACCAGCGTATTAAAATCCAAAGCCAATTTGCGCATAGCAATGAATCCTAAAACAAAAGTACAGAGGTTTTAGATTGGCTGGAACAAGTTCAAGTAAATTGGAGCCTCGATCTTTTATGGGCTAACAATATTTCAACTGCACTATAAGGTTGTGCATGCTCCAACCTGAGTGCAGGAGCTTGACAACCAGACCATGCAGCAAATGCAATAAACATTATAAGCAAAACATATATTTTTATGAGTTAATTATATTGGAATCTGTTTTGGTTTAATTTTTTATTTTAATCATTATATTTTAGAAATTATTATTTACCCTCATATAATATTGTTTAATTACTAGACAATTTGAACGACATCGTATTAGGATATATTCATTTTAATAATACATAATTTAAAAAATTGATTAAAAATCAATGAAGTATGATTAAAGGAGTTGTATAATAGTTAAAAAATAAAAGGTAAGTGATAGTTTTTAAAACAAAAAATTCAAACTACAAAGAGTCTCTATGTACTTAATTTTTTATGGAAACTGCTACAAAATGGCAAAAACTTTTATGTGATATATGCAAAATAAATTGTATTGAAATGAAATTTAGCATATATAATATAAAGAAAAACATTGTGGTGCAATTGGTTTTATACGTAGATGTACATGGTTAAATTATTTGAATTTAAAAGATCTATTTACTCAATATAATCTAAAATATTTTTTAGGATTTCGTCTAATATACTGAACTAAATAATGAAACGAAAAGGGTAAATAATAACATGGATTTCAACTAAAAACTTGTAAATTGAAATGACTTTTCATATAAAATTCAATATTATTAACATTTAAATAAAACTTTTATTAAATAAATTATTATAGTAATACGTTTTAAAATTCAATGAGTTGTTTTATGGCTACAGAGGTACGCGTAACTCTGATGTTATTCTTGTGCCAATGTCTTGTTACGATCGTTTATAACTGACATTGCTAGTTTGGGACTTGGACCTTTCAATCGAACTTATGACCCTCAAGCCTCTCCAAGAATTCATCTACTAAGCATCTTACATTAGTCTCCTTCACTTGGTGAACTAAAATTCTATCTCTCGATTGACACATTCTTGTACTATCTAATAGGTTTATAGAGAAATGCTACTCTAATGATCGAAATGGTAAATTGATCTTTCTCAAAATCTAGTATAGTCCGTATTTCTTAGTCTACAACTAGTTATAAGTTCTCATTTGAACCCTCTCTTCCCCAAAAAAATGCTAGCACTTAAACTCCAACTTCATACATCTATTTCTTGTAATGTCGGTTGCTACTTTCTTGTACTGGTTATTACTTCCATCTCGGCTTGAACATTCTGGCATTAATAAGTTACATATTCTGCAGCTACACAAACCCCATTTTTTGAGCAAATGGATAAGGGAAACATGATCTCTTTTTCTGATCCCCTCAGCCCTTTTGATAATGGGATTGGGTATCTCATTCACCAATAAGCTATATAGGCTAGTGTAGTGAGGCACTATTGAGTCTAACCTAATAATTTTTTTTGGAAATTTGAAGACCTGCAATGCATCAATAATTAAGGTCTAGTTTAAAGAATTAAATGGCTTCTTGAAGTTAACCTTGATTGCATATATCTAAGGAGATGTCTTGCTTCTGTAGTTCTTGAACATTTCTTGCATTAGAGGAGTATTATCTCCAATATCCGTTCCTTTAATATAAGCTACTTGAGTTTCATTAATAAGGGGTTTTATGGCTTTCTTCAACCTATTAGCAAGGAGCCTTGAAATGACTTTATAAATAAAGTTTCAACAACTTATAGGCTTAAAGTCGTCTAAGGATGAAGGAGTAGGAATATCTGGGATAAGATACATGAATGTCTTATTAAACTCTTTAAGAAAGTGGCCCTGGAGAAGACACTAAGGATAGCTTATGTGATTACATCCTATATCGACTGCCAAGATTTTTAAAAGAACTCACCATTAGGACCATCAGGACCAGGTGATCTGTTAAAACTTATACAGAATACAACCTTTTCAACATTATCAATAGTGAAAGGTAGATCCTCTTGAGAAGTAACATTCTACCACCCTAAGTAATCATATTCTGATTTTTTCTTACTTGAACAACTTTATGAAGAAAGGTTGTATTTCTATCACCATTCATTAACCATTTTACCCTTGATATTTGCCTAAAAAATGAATAAGGAACTTTCAGTAACTTTGTGTGAGTACTTAAAGCCCCTTTCTCTACATTTGAAGGGACTGATTGGTGGGATCATCGTGTAAGGGCTGTTGAATGCTTTGGAGTTGTCAAAGGAATTTTTCACAAAGTTATAATGCTTTTGTATCTGAAATTATTTATTATCTTGAGTTCTTGCTTAATTCTTTTAAACTTTTCAATATAGATGAATGAAGCAGAACCCTGAACCTCTACCAATAAACCTTTCCTTAAGCCTCCTCGAATCCTTCGTCCAAAACCAAATAATTATTGAATTTGAAAGTAAAGTGATGTTTTATACCTAAATCCAAATTTTGGATATATATGGATGAGTGGTCAAAAAACTATAGATTCCAAAAATTACCTTATAGCTAGGGAAAGAGGAAAGTCAGCCCGAATTCACCATAACACTATCTAGTTTCTTTCTTCCTTAGAAAATAATAATTTTGATGTTTGTTACTCCGAGTATATAGGTTGCCTTCCAATATGATATTTTTTTATTTCAATGTTTAAAGTGCATTTGTCCAGGTAATTTGTATACTTTCTTAGACAGACGTTCCTTTCAGCGTCTCAATTGCTTAGGACACAGTTGAAGCACACATTAAAAGCCAAAGGTCTTGACACCTTTATAGAGGCCTTACAATTTATTCTTTAATATAATTTCTGGAAACATATACTCGTCCAGTACCATTATATTTTTGTTTCATCTTGCTATAGCAAGCACGTGTTTTGAGAACACCATATTAAGAAGAGTAAAATGAATGTAGGCTATTTAATTCGTACGCATATTTAATTCTTACAAAATAGATATTACTTTTATCTCCGTACAATACGATCATAATTACATTGATTTTGAATTTGCGAATAAAGAAATGCTACAAAGTTGCCAGCATTAAAGGTTCTCAGGTAATTACATCAAATGCACTTATAAAGATCTATTGAAGTTAGATCCTAAATTTATGCAAGGCACAATAAATTATTATATTATTTTCTGAAATCAAGCAGTGAAATATGTATTGAAACAGACTATTAATGTTCAATATAAAGTTCATTACTAAAAAGGTTTATTCTGTCATCTAATACGTTGGATGCATAATTGCAACCAACAAAAAATTAGAATAAGATCTTCACTAAATGCTTGTTAAGAATCTATTGAAATAGGGATTTAACCATCATGGTTGAATTGTTAATCTTAACTAAGAAATTGGAAAGGCGCGTACTTATTATTGTTATCTCATTCCATCAGGTGCCACATCATGTCAATGGGAAGCTGATTACGTGCTTATCCACGTGATATAGGCGCAATTGATTGCCACCCTTTGCAAGAACGTTGTAATATAATTCTCTTAGACCCCATCTGGTTTACGGAGAAATAAAATGAATTTCAAAATCTGATGTCTCATAAAATAAATTTATAGAAAGTAAATATATTAACATGTTTGGATAGTTATAAAAATTCTAATTTGGATAGTTATAAAAATTCTAATAGAAAAGTTGGGTGGATTCTTATTATAATGTTTGATATCCAACAGTATTTTATAGAATGTAATTTAATTTTGAGTTGTGTTTCCAATTATATTCCTACAAACTGAATAAAAATTGAAATCGTTAAATAATGTTAATTTGTAAGAAAAGTTATATTATTAAATGTTAATTTTTTCATTTTTAATATTCTAATCATATAATACTGTTATATCATAAATATAGTAATAAAAAACACTAAAAAAATCTCAACCGATTATAAAAATAAATCTTAAAATTCAAATCAAATATTAAAATTTTTTCTAACATTGAAAATAAAAATACAAATAGTGCATTATTTCAACTAGACAATCTTAAAATGAAAATAAAAATGTTAAATATCTTTTGAACATCCTAAATTTAATAAATTTGAAAATCTTAAAAAGTAATTACTCTTTAAAAAGTTTATATTGAATTTTTTAAAACCCCAAATTCAATTTAAAATTGAATTACCAATATGATTAATTTTTTTTAAAGAGTTAAACAAATATATGAAATCAGTTTCATTAATAGTAGAATACCCAAAAATATAAAAACTCTAAGCTACAATAAATCTGAAAAGTTCAATTGAAACCAAAAAACTCAAAACATTAGAAATTCCTTAAGATTTTAGAATATGGAAATTAAAGGTTCAACTACCCTAAAACAATAAAGAAGTTTTTTTTTGTGTTATTGGGAGTTGTTGGAATTTGGGTGTTGTGGTGAGGAACAAGATCTACACAGCAGTCGCCGAGGCTAGGTGATGACTCCTCAATGTGGAGGTACAGTTCGTAGCTTGTAGAAGACGCATACAACTAGCAATTTACAGCGACTGAGAATCTATACGTGGCTCCTTATGGCCAGGGGCGATGGTTTGGTGGCATCATGGAGAAGCATGGCGTTGGCAAGGTTGGAGGCACAGTTTAGGACTGGCGACTTCTTGATTGTTGGCCAGGGCTAATGGTGATTGTAAGACAGTGGTAGATTCTCTAGTGGCGGTGACCCATACAAGGGGTTGGCAACATGAATGTAAGGTTTTACAAAAGAGTTGTCGTAGAGTTGCGAGAGAAAGAATGGTTAAGTTGACTAACGTATTTTTTAGATTAAATTTCTAAGTAATCAAATACTAAGAGGTGATGAGATTTAGAATCGAAGTAAAGTGCTATTACTTTCCTTATACTGAGAAAGTTTTTGTTGTCCTCATAACTCAAAAAAATGAACCAAATGTGATACTATAAATTTGAGAAAAAATATTACTATCCCAAAAAAGAAACCGTGCCAACCAAATAAGGCCTTAACTTTTTTTAAGCTAAATATTATACTCTAGGCATTTGTTTGTTTTTGTCAAATTAGGGGGAAGTTTTGTATTTTATTTTTGATAGTTAATGTCATACAGTCAATCAATTAGTTGTAATTTTACTACATAATTATTTATAGGAATTCTTTATCTGATATATATTCATATGTATACATTAAAATTCATACAAAAATTATGATGAGTTCATAATTATGATATCTATATTATATTTATGAATTAATCCTAGATTGTTCCTAATCACTATTTTATTGAGATTGGATGTTAATAAAGCGTAAAAAGAGAGATACATATTATGTTTCTTCCTTGTAAAGAAAAAAGCCAACCTTAAAGATTAAAGTATAGAAATACTTAAACAAATGCTTGAGTTTATTAGAGAACAATTCACTAAACTAATCCTGTATGATAATTCTATTTGAAACATTATTTGCGTGTCTATGGAGATTCTCATTATGATAATTGTATAAGTGATCATTTTACTTAGAACTCTAAAGTATCTTATATTAGAAAAGTTGTTTTTAGGATTAAAATTAACTATATTTCAATTATATTTTAATTAATTAGTTAATTAGACTCCTTAAAATTAAGAACATTATGTTAAGTAAATAAGAAAGGTGTTTCTTAATTATATTTATTTATTTTAATTTGATTGAAATAATTTTTTAGTTTATTTATTTAAATAATTATTACTCTATTTATTTAGATAATGTTTCTTTATAATTAGAATAATAAGTTTCTTGATTTGTTAGAAAAGGTATTTTCCCAATTAAATTTGAAAATATTTTCATTTATTAATTGATAAAATGAGCTTTCTTTAATATTTTGAAAATTGTTTTTAATTAATTTATTAAGGAAAGATTTTCTAATTAATTGGGAATTTAATCTAATATAATTATCTATGTAGTTGAAAAAATTATTTTAGATAATGAAGATTAATAACTAAAATCAACCAAAGCTTAATGTTTCATACATATAATTTGATTAGCATGAGAAATTACATGTTATTAATATGTTTGATACATTTTGGTTTATATTTGATTGCATATTTTATTTTCATGATATTATAATATGTAACTTTGTATTTGAAGAGATGAATAAACTAAATTACGCATTCAAATATTAAGTATATATTTTGGAACATAATTGTTGTTTTCCATTGTTATAGAATAGAAAAAGTTTTGTTTATTATGAGGCTTGTTGACCAAATTCAATACTGCTTTAACCTAAATATGTTTAGTTGTATATCAATGCATGGGTCCTACTTAACCAATGTATGATTTAGATAAGCAAACTCATGATCACATAAATTTAGAGGCAGGATCAAAAATAACATATAATATTTGTTTTGGCAAAAGTTGTCTCCTAACAGATCTAGAAGTCACATGAGATGTGATTGATAAAGTTGTTATTAATTTAATTTAAGTTTAGTTGTTTTGATGAGCAAACTCAAGATCAACTAAATTTTCATAAGATCCTAGACCACTGAAAAGATTAGAGTAATCTTTCTAAAATAATAGTGAAGGCTATTATTTTGAGTATAATAGTGAGACTAATCAAATATATGATTAAAGTATTAACTTATTTGGTTATCACGACATATAGTTAATTAATTAATTAATTATACATTTATATATTTATCACAGTAGACATTATCTTTTTTTATAGTTAATACTAAGTTGTTAGTGTACCAAATTTCTTAGAAATATGTTAGGCTTCAGAAGAGTTTTTAAATTTTAATAGAAAAGTTGTATGTCCATTATGCATTTTTGTTATTAATTTTGTTAAAGATTTGGTGACAAAGTTTTAGAGATTTGTCAATATCATATATATGACAAAATATAATGACATTTCAAGTTGACTAGTATCTTATAAACTTTCATAGCAATATGTAATATGTATGTTAATATTATAATAACATAGCGTAAGAGGTTATAAGGAGTAGAGATAAAAGGTATGGTACCTTAATGAAATTGGTCAACTCAGTCTAGCCTACTAGAAGTATAAAAACATATTACAATTAAAGAAATTTGCTATAATATGAAAATATTTATCATTATAAAAAAATTGATCGCATGAATTTTCTTGCCAATATATAACATGATAAAAATCATGTGTATTTATAATTTATGGTTTTTATCTTTTAATAATGAATTGGATTCAACATTATTAAAATGTTTTAAGCCATAATAAGAATTGGATTGTTAAGGAAAAGTAGTTTATCCATGTTTATGCAAATAGTTTGTATATATTGATCAAAGAAAGACTTATGCTTAAAATAAGTGACTAGAATACAAGGTTAATAAATAGGAGACTACAAAGTTAGATAAATATGATTATCATTTTATGCCATGCTGATTAAATTATCATAATAAGAATCATAAAGTAACATAAAAGTATATATGTATCATTTTGATTACGAATCATATAAAACTTATGAAACTTGTTAGGTTGAAGAATAACCAAGTCAATATTTGGTGAAAAGATGATAAAGGTAGTGAATTGTTAAATCTTATACATATGACACATGAGATGTAATAACTAATGTATTTATTGATACAGTCATATTTATTAAATGAAATACTGATTTAAATTTTAAAAAGTTTAAATTATTTAAATCTAACTAGAAAAAAATATTGAGAATGTTGAAGTACTTCAATAAGATCAATATGGAGAGGTTTAATTTTTTTAGTTATCTGTAAGGAATGAGATTATCTAATAAATACTTCCATAACTATATTCCATAATAGTATGAATTTGTATAATATTTATTTCTTCTACAACTAAGTCTAATATAACAACTTGCCTTTGATAATTTTAGTTAAATCAATTAACATGATTTCATATAAGATATGGAATGGTAAGACTTTGAAAGAGTCAAAGTTAATAATTTTATGTGTAATGGTCAGTTGAAGCATCTATTATCCATTAATTTTAGAACTAGACGTGAGATTTCTAATAGGTTGGTTATAATCGTATAGACCCCATTCAATAAAGCGTTTGTTTCAATATACACTTACAGAAGAATAGTTCCTAAGATAAGTCATGAGAATAAGATAAAATTTGAAAGGTTCAAATCTCATGATAGTTTATCCAATTAGAACTAATGCCTTAACTGATACATTTGAGGTACAGTTGAAAGGATATGAGACGTTGAAAGATTCACTTTTATGATGAATTCAAAGTGTTTATTTTTGGAGATTATTATGAATTTATCATGTCTATTAAGAAGGATAATAATAATATAGTTGTATTTTTCAGTAGCAGTGTATAGAGACAAGTTGCTTATATAGAACAAACATTAATATTTTAAATTGTTAAATATGTGATTGTTCAAGAAAAACTCTTATTAGATATGAAAAGATGATAATTTAATTCTAAAAATTAGATAAAAGAGTTTTTCCCCTTATTCTACTATAAGTATATAGAAAATGCACTGGTTTTTAATATTTAAGATATTTAATACTTATAGAGTATTAAAGATATCCAGTATTTTATATATGGGTTAATATTTGAGTCAAAAGTTATAAGGATATTAACTTTAGAAATAAATCCTATTTAAGGTATATGTTACTTATAATACTATTATTTTGAGATTTGAATGACTCTAAAGTAGCATCAATTGCTAGTAAACAAATTGATTGATTTTAGTCTAATGACATAATTATTTAAAGGCATTCTTTATCTTATACACACATACACACAGACACACAGACACACACACACACACACACACACACACACACACACACACACACACACACACACACAAACACACACATGTATAGGGTAAATGAACTTTGAAAACAAAACTATGATAAGATCATAATTGTGACATTTATATTACATTTATGTATTAACCCCAAAAGTTTCCTATTTTTTATTATATTGAAATTAGACATTAATAAAGTATGAAAATCATTGTATACGTTTATGTTTTTTCCTTATGAATGAAGTAGTCAACCTTATAGACTAAAGTATAGAGATAATTGAACCAACTGTTAGCTCAAGGCTGAATGATTTTGATGATGACTTTTCAAATTGGATTTATTTCCTTCTATTGCTAACGGGTTTGTAACATTCCGTTCCCATATTAAGAGTTAGAGTTGGGAATACCGTAAATGAGAAATAAAATTGAGAGATTAGAAAATGCATTTCGTGCTTATGCATTATATGATATGCACATACACGTGAATATTGAATTTTTTTTACATATGAAAATATTTGAACATGCATTCATTGACACATTGCGGGTATAATTGATTTGTAAATGTGATTATATTGAGAATTGTGGTTTTTATATGTTGAAATTTGATTTAGAGAGTGTATTTAGTGATTTAGAATTATTGAAGAATTTTGGAAAAATTTCTGAAAATTTGGGGTAATTTTTGGACTACGAAAAATGCTAAGTGGCAAAACAAATGATAAATAGTTGTAGAATTTACTGTCAAATGGCAATGGAAATTTTTATAAATGATTTTGGGATTTATTGATAAGTGTCAATTAAAATTGGGAGGCAATTGGAGTAGAAATTGGATTTGATTGGACTAGTGATTAAATGGTATTACAAGGTGTTAATTTGATTTTATGCGATGAGTGTCATGACATGCGTCATGACACCCACCAAGCAATTGTTACATTGCTTTTTAAACTTAACCACATCATTTACATATGAAAGACCATCTCTCACTTTTGTGTTTCATTTTCCTTGCTACTTGTTTTCTTCATTCTTCTTCTCTTCTCTCAAAGCCACGACACTCTCCTTCTCATAACCCAATCCCTTTATGTTGATTTTTGTCAAAATCCTACACTAACACTTCAAGATCCTTAATATCTCTTCATTTTGTCACATGAAAAACCTAATCTCTCCTTCACAAATGAAGATGATCGTGAGATATTTGGGAGTTAGGGTTTCTTGGAGACTCTTAAAGAAGCTTTAGTTAAATCAAGTAAGTGATGCTTTAAATATCATGAGTATGGTTAAATGAAGCTAGAATGATGAGTAAATTGAGATTTGATGACTTGGTTATGCAATGTTTATGTATGTGTCGTGGGTGATGAAAAATATGTTTTGTTTGTGAGTGATTTATTGAGTTGAATTGGGTAGAGGATGACGAGGAAATGAAATGGAAGAGATAATCTAGGTATAAGATGAGTTAGATGTAAATGTTGGAAGTTTGAAAATCTGGAAAATGAAATATGTTCTATGTACCTTGGTTCACTGCGGCCAACTTGAAAGATGAAGTTCGCCACGGCCAACTCGAAGGATGAAGTTCGCCGCGGCCAACTAGAAAGATTTCATGCGAACTTTCCAGCACAAAACATGCTTCGGTATTTTGATGATATCTTGATCTGTAGTTATCCTATTGGACCACGTTTCTGGAGCCCAACTATCCGAAATATCAAAAGACTTAAACGTATTCAAGATGTTGGGCCCTGAAGAGTGAGAAGTTCTTGAACTATTGTAAGTACCACTAAGGACCTTTCGGGAAAAGTTCGCTGCGGCGATAGTCCGACTTCCCCGCGACGAAGTTACCAAGGTACGCCGTGGCGAGAAGCTTGACTTCGATACGGCGAAGTTACCAAGGTCAAAAGAAAATACGCTTCGGGAAAGGTTTGCCGCGGCCAACCACTGGCTTCGCCGCGCCGAAACCCTCGAATCACAACCTAAAACCCAACAATCCAACATCTATCACTAAAACATCAAACACAACTTAATACACATACACGTACAATCTTCCCACAAAACCATTTACAACTCAATACAAACATATGCAAAGAACTTATTAAATTCGAAATCTCATTATCGAATCAAACAAAGTTTGTACGTAGATTTAGTTACATATCAACATACACATCAACTTAACACAAATTACAAAAGGATGCTCATGTTTGATATGCCTATAAAGCTATAAAAAAAAGTCATTAACTTAGTACAAAAGATTTCTAGCTATCTTGGAGTTTCGAATGCCTTGCAAGGATCGCTAATCTTCTCGTTTTGCACTTGAGGAGGGAAAATTTGGGTTGAGCTACACAGCTCAGTGGCTAATATATTTATAGCCATTGGCAACGAGCCACACAATCAAACATATATATA
>JAOQMS010000005.1:33629653-33659782 GCA_027563885.1 Erythroxylum longipes | reverse complement strand
TGTCCTACTTTCACTGATTGACCTCACTTGTACCCGTTTCTAGGGTTTACCCCGTTACATGGATACGGGATGTTACATCCTTGACCTTACTATGCTTCATGACTTACATTTCATAAGTCATTGCTACCCACCACAATTCTGATGTTCGTACAGAAACAACTTCTGTAAAAGTAACTGGATTCTTAATATTTCTAATATCTTAGTTATGTTCACCTAATAGACTATGACATCAGATGGGATAACAGGTCATCTCAGTCCAGTAGATTTTCATAACTACATTAGATCTTGTACCCCCAGGAACCACTGTGTGTACACGTATTGGTTCCTGTTCCTATACAGGAATGGTACAAATACCTAAATCCACCGGATCTAACTGTATGAGTAGCGAATACATGCTAACTGTAGTATCCATCCTGTTATCATCCTAAGGGTCAAAGGGCCCACCATCATCATAGACATCGTATTCCAGAAACTTAGCTGTTAGTGATTCCACTATTTTGTTCTCTCCTTCTCTACAGTAGAATCTGTAGCGTCTAGGGTGGTTAGGATACCTTACTAAATAGCAATGAGCTTGCAATTTTTCTTTATAAGGATTATACCACCTCGATAGGGTAGCCCCACACACGAATGTGTGTAAGATTGAGTTTTCACACTTCTAGATAGTTGGGTAGATCAATCCTATTCTGCATTGACTTTTTCAAGTTCTTCAGGGTGCAGTTAAGCCTTTCAGCAACACACCATTTTACTTAAGACTACCCAGTATAGTAAATCAAGTCACTATCCCAATCAATTCCATATATCTGACAAACGGACCTTTTTAAGTCCTGAAACACCATATTTGCATGATATTCTCCTCCACGGTCAAATCTAACATTCTAAATGAATTTTCCCAATTGGTTCTCAACCTTCAGCCTTTAAATAAGAACAAAGAACTGTAATGGGAATAATCATGACCAAATGTCATAATACTTTTGAGATTGCACAATGCAACTGTATAAGGTTTTCTGATATCCTTATGTATCAGACTCAACAAGTCAAAAGTATAAGTTGACTTTGATATCCTTATTTCAGTCAACTTACCCCTGCAATAGTCAACATATGTTTCCAGATCATCATAATCTAGAATTGAGAGAATGCCTTCCTTAATCAATCTCTCAACTCTAGCTCTGAAAATGTGGCTTAAACTTTTATGTCACACCATGTATGACTTTTCATTTATCAGGGTCCCTCATTACTTATTCAATAAGACACGAAGAAGCATATATCGAATTTGGGGTAAGACACATTCTAACAAACCATATGACAAGAAAGTCATACCATTATATTTTGCATTAAACACAACTATAAAACAGAAGTATTAAATACAAAATGTGAACGTTCTTTGTCCAAATTGATCCAAAGATCATATATAAAATGTGTCCTGTAAAACCTAAATAAACCTTGCTACAAGATTCAATACATACAACCCCTATAGACTTTACTTCCATTTCTTCATTGTTGTTAACCATCAATTCCTCCTGTCTCTTTATTTGGCTTTATCTTAGATATAAACCCCTTGCACCGTGGAGTACCTTGATCAGATGCTCCACTATATAGTCACCAAGTACTTAATGCGACTATCGCAAATTAGGTTCATAAATTGACAAGCCAAGAAGTCATCTGACAGTCACAGTCTTTCCTTCTAGGCCTTATACTGCTAGTTACTTTATGTTCCTAGGACTTTTACCAGCACTGGATTGACCAACATCAGTATGTGGAGAAGATTCAGTCTTTCTACCTTCAATCTTATTGTGCCTCATCTTTGCCTTCCATTTAGTTGGATTAAGGGCTGTAGGAGTAACAAACTTGAATTTCTCCCCTCAGCAACACAATGGAAATCAAAGCATTTAAGTCCCATTTCTCATCCTACTAATAATATGTCTTCACCACATTACTTAACTCTGAAGGGAGTGTATTCAGAGTCTGGTGAATTATGAAGACATCAGGAAAAGAAATGTCTAACATCTTCGGTCTCCTGTGAAGATGAATCATTCTTGATATGTGTTTCTTACTCCCCTTTTTTCGTACACCTCATGAAGAATAATTCTTTATTCAAGGCACTTGTCTCAATACTAGACGAGACTACGTACTTCTAGGAGACATTTCCAAGAAATTATTGTGCTATATCTGTGTCCGGAAGTTCACTATGCAGATGTAGGTACGAATCTCTTAATGGCCATCAAACATAATCTGTCAGGCCAATCCTAGGATTTAAAGGCTGCTTTATGTGCCTTCGAGCTCATGGATGTAGGTGGAGATGACTTATTTGTCTGTATGGTCATATCAACCTCAGGTATTTCCATAGCATTTAATACATCCTCTATCTACTTCTTGTATTGAAATCGGTTAGGGTTTCAATGGTGACACTGATTTTATTGACCGAAAAGGTGACTCTTTAGTAACTTTGATTAGATCAGCACAAATGTAGGACAACAATGATACTGAAAGCCATTAAACAATATCTTTCTTGAAAATCCGGCCTCACATATTATGAAACACCTGTGGGCTGAATGCATAATATATGCAACTAGACTTCCACATATAAAAGCGATCAGAGTACAAACCTTCAACTCTCATGACACTACCACCTGCGGGCAAATAGATCATTCAAGTAACGGCTTTCCTCTATCAAATGCCTTTATGCACATCTCAAAATCTCACGTAAGGCAAACACCTATGAGCAGAATAGCCAAACATTAGACCAGATACATCCCCTAACGTGTAAGCAGAACAATTTAGAATACTAACTCGAAAGGCCATTGTTGTGACTACATTCTCATCAGCACCCAAAAAGTTCACAAACACAAGGGATACATCTTTATGTTATCCTCACATTCTTTATGAGCATATGGTATGTGACAATATAACTTCAATAAATGCAAAACTCGAATGCACAGTCTCATTGTCACACACCCGCGCTGAAGACATTCTCTGAAAACTTCATTATTGTGCATTATCGGATACCGAACTGATCGCCAGAGACACAAGAATCCCATATATCTCACTTATGGCAAGTTCGTTGCCCGAAAATTCACTCAAAAATGGCTTCGGAATGTCTAAATTCCTTTTCTGATTAACCATCATGTGATCCCGAACCCTGAATATGAGACCTGAGACACGACAATTTGAATTGTCTCTCTCATATGATGTCCAAAGCATGAAAATTCACTTGAAATCGGATCCGAAATACCCGAATTCCTTTTTTTGGAGTTAAACTTTAATTTATTACTAATGTAATAAATCAAAAAATGGAAAAAAATTTACTTTATAAATTTTCCGGACCCGAAAACTGAGCCAAAACACCCCGGGACACTCTTACGAGAAATCTAAAATTTTTGTGTTTTTTTTAAATAATGAGGGTACTGTAGCTGACGTCCGTACGCTGACGTCAGCTTGCGGATGTCACGCCTGTGTCATCCGCACGTCTGCGCGAATAGTGCATGTGGAACACGCGCCAGCCCAGACGCCCAGGAGACGGGTCTCAAGCGTGCCGAGCACGCAAGCGTCATGCACAGACGCTCCAACCGATGCTGGTGCATGCATCACACGCGACAAACACGTGTCCCTCGTCGGTGGCGCCACATGTCGCAAGCACCCAAAATTGCCGCGTGCCCGCGGCACTATTCACAGTAGGGCCTTTGGCACATACGCGCCCGACGATGAAGCGTCTCTTGCCGAAAAAAGTTGATTTTCAGCAGGTTTCGGGTCATTTTTTTGACTTCTCGGGCTCGTTTTCAACCCGTTTCTCAAGGCTAAACATATGTATACTACTTTCATGCAATAAAAAGCAAGAAAAAACCGAGAAACGGAAGCTAACTCTTCGAAAACCTTATGGAGAGAAAAATTGAAAAATCTCTGTTTTTAACCACCCGATCACGCCACCGTTCTGATACCACGTGCAATACGTGATGGGTCTTTAGTCACGTACTCCGAATCGAACTTAAAAGGGCAAAAAATGGAGAAATGCGGAAATATCTGATTTTCGGTTCTGAAACTTCAACTGAGCTTTCCGAAGCTGAAATGAACCTGAATTCACCGTCGTCTTCAGGGGAATTGCTCTCCGGGCCACGGGCTAGGTCTTTCTATAGTTTTCTCAAAGCACGAGCTCTCTTAACAGGTCAGAGATTCCTTATACTCATGATTGATATGAGCAATTGCAAGAGACCATAACCTATTTATATAGCTTCCATATCGGGCTTTCCCATCACAAGACTGATATGAACCAGGTCTACACTAAAACGTATCCATTTTCTACCCGAACTTCGACCCATTGATTTAGATCATTTATTGGGCTACTTTATTATCTTTATCTTGATCAAATTACATAACTTAACCGATAATTTATTTAAAAACTAAATTATAATTAATAACTGTCTACTTAATGAGAAATTGACAAAATTGCGGGCAATTTTATCTAACAGACACTTCACATAAGTGGATATTCAGCCTGAAAAGACAAAGAAGGCTCTTGATTTAACCGAAAATAAGCCACTTTTCCTCGTATATATAGCTTAAATCTGGAACTTTTTCCTCCTTAAATCTACACACTAATTTGCAGTAACATTACAAAGGTTTGTTTTGGTATGTGACCATGCCTTATTCAAAGTATCCTGTTCCATCAATCAATGCTTCAATTGAAATGTGTAAATCAGTATTATCTGCAAATTCAACAAAAAGGCAAAAGAGCATCAAAATTTCAGACCAAATTATCAAACGAGGAACTCAAGAACCATGTCCTCAGGTCAATCCTAACGTACTATATACTCAGAGACCATATTTATAGGTCGTGCCTGTGTCCTGGATCCACTTGTCCCCTTGTATGAATGACTTTGTCGTATATTGAGTTGCCACTTTAATGGCGACATTAGTTTTTAAACCCTTCCAATGCACTCTCTTTTTAGTGGAAGCACCAGGCCCTAAGTTCTGATATTCAACATAGAATATGGTAGGAGGAGCTGTGTTACCAGTCCAGGGTAACCATCCACTAGGATCAATCAAGCTTCCCATCATTGACTGCATGAAAATAGTGGTGGAGTAATTTTTCCATGGTCGTCCGAGGTAAGTTTGGACAGATTTCAAGTTTCCATATGGCGAAATGGTACAATTCTGAACAGATATTCCGGTGTTTTGGTTGGGATCAAACCTGCCTTGGGCCGTGATGGTGTTTTTCTGTCCATTCAAAGGTTGTTTAGGAAATATGTTGCAATTCTGGAAAACAACTGCTGAATTTCCAAATATGAAGTCGACTGTTCCGGATATGTCACATTCTCTGTAGAACTGACGGTTGGAATGTGCATAGAGTGTGTCCTGAAAAGCATCGAAGCTGCATCTGTAGAATATGGATTGATCAGCAGTTGACATTAAGGCTACTGCTTGGTGTTTAATTGCTCCAGCTGTGTTCCTGAATCCCATGTCTCGAGCTATGAAACCCTTGCCAAAAACCGCTGGACAAAACGAGTACAGAAACTATGTCAAGACCAAGCACGGAGACAGGGATAAGTAGTAGAAGCATTTAGTGTTTTATAGAATCTCAAGACCTATCTCACTTGCATTCTTTTAGGGATTGTTTTTTGAAATAATAAAATGAGGTTAGATTGCTGTCGCAGACGTCAAATTTTAGTTTGTGATAGATGGTATAAGTAGATTTAACTAGACCGTAGATAAGTGATGATTTTTATTCTATATGTGATGACTAAATAATAACCTCACAAAATAATATTTCTAAAAAAATTAGGAACGGTAAACCTTGATTGGCAGATAAATGCAGAATTGTGACAAATGCAGTGAGATGCAAGCATCTTTGGTAGATAATGGGAAACTATTTTATAATTAATAATCATTACCAAAAAAAATATCTATTAATATAGATATGAAAATTAGTATGGATTCTCTGTCTAACTTTATTATGTCCAATCCTATCTAATGGCAATGTTGTTTTGGCTATTAAACAGGGTTGACCAATCTCTAAACTACTGTCTAATGGCCAAAATGATGTGAATTTGACCATTAGATAGGATTGGATACAATAAAATTAGGCAGGATCTCCACTCAAGAATTTAGAGACTAATATCTCTATCTTCAAAAGTTTAATTGCCTTCATCTTTTAACTGTACCCACCATATACATTAGTAGAAGAAGTTGAATTAACCTATTTTAATAATAAATTTAATTAACATTACTATGATGCAATGGAAGCACCTACTCAAAAAGCATTGTTAATTTGTTCTCTTCAATCTAATTACCATGTCTTGTATAGTATATGTCATCTTGTACCGCGTGCAGATTATCTTACCAAACGTAGCCGATGAGAAAGTTGGAATTCCTTCAACAAAGTTGAGTTTCCCGGACACTATCGTCGTATTCATACCGTCACCAACTATCATAACATTCCATTTCGACTTCTCTACGCGTACATTTTCATGGTACTCACCTTTCTTCACATAGATTACGAACCTCTTGTTGCTTTTATCCGGCACAGATTTAAGGGCGGCTCCTATGGTCTTGTACTTGCCTGTGCCACCTCTATCCACCACAGCATCAGCCTTGCTCTTGAAATCTGATGAACTTTGAAGCAGTTTCCTGTCTTTTGGGTGAAACCATTTTGGTGTCTTCTCTCTAGTATTGTAATTAAGTAAACGTCTCATCTTCATTGAGCTTGCAACTCTGTAAATCCAAGTGATAATGGCAAGGCTATTGCTAGTTAGTTCGGAGGAGTTTAGGAGATATGTTTGAAGAGAAGTCTTTAACTTCCCATCTTCAAGTTCATCGATGCACGTTTGCTGGTAAGTAGCCACAGAACTTAACCAAGTTCGGAGATCATCGACAGCATCTAATACATTGCCACCAGTGTGGTACAACGAATTATTCAGATGATCCATAGCCAAGCTCAGCAGATCCCTGCAATTTCCTAATTCAGAAATTGTCTTATTTTCGGTGACACTACCAGATAACGACGCATCATTTCGCAAACGTTCAGACACGTTTGACAATTCGTTAAAAGCCACTTGCATGGACAACTTGAAAAGGTCTTCTGGTTTAAGCTGACCCGACTTAGCCACAGGGGCGAGGCTCTTGTAACAAGAATCTTTGTACAATGTAACGTCGCACACAGCCTTGACCGCCGTGGATATGGATTTGGCTTGCCGAGCATCGTTATTAATGGGATTCTTGCCGAAGACACCAGTCCCTACGACAGCTCCGACGACGATGGCTACTAAGACCATGGAAGAGAGGCTTATAATGGTGATTCTCCTTGTGGTTCTTCGACAAGCCTCGAGCCTTGCTTGCTCATTTTCGTCAACTTTGACATATGCTTTGAGTGACGACATGGTTTTGAATTGACAGGTTTTAGTTGTGGCATTAGAAACTGTGTAGAGTGGCAATTTATGTACACCCAAGTGTTCGACGCAAAAGACGATTCCCTACGTGCAAGCCACAAACAGGATGCCTGCCCATAATGTACTTGTAACGAGGAAGAGGATGAACAACGAACGATGAAAGAATTCCAGAAAAGAAAAAAAAAAGTATGAAGTGCTTCACATGATCAAGTACACTCCATCCCGTCAACGTTTGTAATATTTGATTTTATTAACGAAATGTCAATTAATTTATTACTGGGAAGAGCTGACTATCTTATTTCGTGCATAATGAATGAAGAAAGAGGTCAGTAGGCTCCAAAGTCGTCGGTTGCAAGGTAGTTGAACTTAAAAGGTAATATATAAGCGATTAACTCGAATTATAATACCAATTCTATCATGGATGATGGAACTACTGTAAAATCAGAGGGAAGCATCTACCTTAAACTTTTGTGGAAAGCTAAAGAGAGATTAATAAAAGTTTTATATAAATCTTTACAGAGAAGACTCTTAGCGATTTTATATAGTAAGTCTATGGTTTACAAGAACGTTGCAATTAGTTACAATCTAGTCGGCCCATCTAGTACCCCTTGGACCTCGGTTCCAAATTAATAAGTAGTTTTACATTTTATTAAAAGATAAGAATTAAGAAGAGAGTGTCCAAATTGAGAACAACTGATACCGAAATTTTTGATAGATTATAAACCATTTCTTCCATTTAATTCTTAGGATATGGTTCCCATTCTCTTGATTAATCATGTAGCTGAAAGTAATGATCTTAAAAATGATAATTTAACTTCAATTTTTTATTTTAATTTACAGAGTTAATTTAAATAACTCTTATTAAACTCATTGTTTCATTCGCAAGCTTTCTCCAATCACTGATACTGGTATTTGGATGGTAGGTTAGGTTCCAAACATTTTTGTAGTATGATACAGTGGATAGCAGGCCTGTGGAGTGGAGTTCCTAAACTTAATTGGACCAGTGGACCCAATTTTATAAGACAAGCCATGATTCAACAGATAAATAAATACTTATATTTCTTGTAATTTGTAAACAAAAATCTTAATTAAAATTTCAACGTCTATGAAGATATACACATTCGCGTTGACTAACGTACATTATGTGTTTTTGTATTTTTGATTTAATTTCATGTTTTCTTTACTAAATTTATTCTTTGACAAATTTTTGGCTGCAAATATATCAGCTTAAACTTTGATTACTTTCGGTTCCAAATATATCATTAGTCTTTTCAAACAAAACCAGGCAGCTTCTTTTAGACTAACTGAGACATGCATTTTGATCTTTACTTCTACATAATATAGTCTATTCTTTTTTCTTTACCAGGCAGCTTCTTTTAGACTAACTGAGACATGCATTTTGATCTTTACTTCTACATAATATAGTCTATTCTTTTTTCTTTAATTATTTTGTTATCAAAAAGATCATTTGAGTGAGATATTTATAGCTAATAGAGATGGCAATGGAGGCCTATAAACCTAGATTCAAGTATTTATAATGGATCAACCCATAGATTAGGCCCAAGCCTAAGTCAGCTCGAGATCTTATTATTTTAAGCAAAACGACATCGTTTTATTTAGAAGAGTTGGGTCTTAAGTAAGCCTAGACAACCTAAGCTCAGACTCAATTAAAAAAATTGTTACTTTATACTTTTAATTTTTTTAAAAATTATTTTAAAAAAATTAATAAAATTGGCCAATAGGCTGACTCATTGCCATCCCTTATTAGCTATCACTTATCCAAGACCGACCCTAAGCAAGGATAAGAAACACATGCCCAGGTCCACCCTCGTAAAGACAAAATGGACTTACCCTCATTTCAGGTGCTACCCAAGGGAACACAGAGGATGTCCTAGAAGTTGAGAGCAGCCATGCAAAGAAAATTAGGAAATGTGGCATATGATTGAGGGACACAAAGGAAGGGCATTGCAGTACTTGGACTCTGTCTCAAGTCGAGAGTCATGGTCAGAATTAAGAGCAAAATAGAGCTCACCCTCGTCGAATAAAATTAGCCAAAATTAATTGTTGTCTGAAAGAGGCTCTTAACATTTAATTTCTTTCAAAGTTTCAATGAGAGTGATATTTTAACTTCAAATTTAACCCTAACCTTTTTATTCTTTCGACAAGTTTTAATGTTAATTTTTTATGTTAATCTAATTATAAATTTCTTTCAAGCATTTGGTTGTAGTTCTTAATCTTCAGCTTTTATAATTCCATCATCATATGAATTTAAGGTACCCTAACTCAAGAATGGACAACAAAAGATTTTCATATTTTTAACTTCTAAGTAATAATTTGAAGGTAAATTTTTTGATTTTTTTTCTTTGTATTTTCAACTTACTGAATAAGTGTCAGGATAGTTTCTCTTATTTCCATTTAATGTCATTGATTATTTTTGTTTTCTCTTTAGTTTTTAATTATTTAATCACATTACTTCATCATAATTATTGTTAAGGAGCTTTATTTTAACTTAGATAATGTAAATTAGGAAGCTTTATTCTTATTCATAATTCTATATTAGGAAATTATTTGAACACGAAAAATCAAAGTTTTGTAGAAAAAATATTGCTTAAGTCAAGATTAATTATAAATTATGAACCTCTTATTAATTAAGTTTTATAATAAATAAATTGTCATATTCTTGACACAAAATATTATTATAAAAAGTTCTATGCTCATATCCTTTTAAAATTTAACATTGTTCTAATTTTTAATAAATACAAATAGTAATAATTTTATTAGTTATTGATTTACAATTTTTTATTCAAAAACAATGAAAACCAAAATTTGTATAAGAAAATATGCATAAGTCCTATACCAATTAGGGAGCTTGACTGACACCAATTAGGGAATTTATTATTATTTTTAATTATATTTTATAAAGAAAACTATTTGTAAATTAAAAACAAACAAACTGGGTCAAGTAACTTTGACGATAAAAGAGTTACTGTAGGGTTAGGATAATGTAAAAAATGCAATAATACTTAGTAACCGATCATGTTTAACTTTTTCACGAATGCTTATTTAGTGGATGATATAACTTTGATGGTAACAAAAATAATAGTTGCAATGAAATTTTTTAAGTACATGAAGCATAAAAACTTTAGTATTTTTTAAGAATTAGTATAAAAACGTTAATTTTTTTTATCAAGCAACCATCATTACTTGAGATTTAAAAATTGATTATATTATATTATAGCATTTATTTAGTCATTAATTTAAATAAAATATAAAAATATTATTAATAAAAATGATATAAATTAGAATAAAATTATTTACTTAACTAATTTTTAAATTTATTTAATATTTAATTTATTATAATATAGTTACATTGAAAACTTTTATTTTGTTTTGAAAATCATTTCTTTTTTTTTTAGAATAGATACATTGTAATTCAAATGTATTATGATTTATTATATTTATTTTAAAATATGTATTTATTATAAGATAATTATAAATTCACCATATATCTTTTTTTTTAATACAGAGGATAGAAAAAACATAATACAAAATAAATCAATCGATGGTCACACCCCGACTTTACATAGTTCCTTGCCTATCTAGAGGTATAAAATACATCGAGTCTGTCAGAGGTTCTGTAAGAAATGTAGTCTTGGGTGTACTCGCCTAGCCACATTAGCCAGACTATCGGCACTTTGATTCCCCTCCCTGTAGACATGTTGAATCTTCACCTCTCACTCTCGATCCAGCACCGTTCGTATGCCCTGTATCAAACAAGAGTCCTCAGTCAGTACTCTTTCGGAAGAGGAAAGGATATTGATGACCTCTAGCGGATCCACTTCTAGTATGATTTTCTGATAACCAAGGTCCCATGCCAATTTTAGCTCCTCTTTAACTCCCCTTAATTCCACGACCAAAGGCAAGTATGCCCAAAACTTATGTAGAAAAAATCCACACCACTATCCATTGCAGTCCCAAAGAAGCCCCCCAGCAGTACCATCAGAAGATCCGTTTTGCACCGCACCATCTGTATTAACTTTTATCCAACCTTCCAACGGTGGTTTCCAGCTGACTAAGTGCCCGATAGGCAAACCCTGTATATTAGTAGCTCGACCCGTCACTGCAATTGCTTATCGGACCCAAGAAACATACTCCAATACAATGCGATGTCCGACTTCCAGCTACTCAAAGCCCTCTTTGAAGTTACATTTGTTGCGCCACTGCTAGATATACCAGCAAGAGACGCTAAAATTGAGGGCCCATTCGACCTCCTGCATAGGGCCATTGTTGGACAGATTAGACTAGAGCCACTTCTCCTCGGGCCACTGAAAGAAGGCCAACTCCTGCACTGCAGGGGACAATTTGTTCCAAAAATTCTGAACTTTGCGACAATCTCTAAATGCATGCAATGTGGTCTCTTCATGAATACAAAACTGACAACTGTTATCTGTGGTTATGTGTCTAATAACACGCTGTTGGTTAGTCAGTAATTTTCTGTTTGCTAATAGCCACAGAAAGGATCGAATCCGCTGAGGCCCTGGCCATTTCCAGATGACATTCCAGATTGGATTTTGGGCCACTGAATCTAACTCTGTGACTAACTCATAAGTAGACTCTACCGTGAACACTCCATGTTGGCCGAGGCCTCAGACAATTCGGTCGTCATCCTCATCATCTGATGGAGGCCAAATCGTCGCCAGAACCACACAAACTTGAGTGGGAAGATAGGGATTGATCATATCCCATATCCAATTGCCATCCTCCGCCACATAATCTGTCACATACATGTACATCAATTTGTCAGGAAGGGGAAGTGTTGTTTCATTTACTAGTGAGCCCGGATTAACCAACCATTGGTCAACCCAAAAATGTATTCGTCGACCATTACCCAATTTCCAACTAATACCTTGTCTTACATTAGCCCACATATCTGCAATCCCTCGCCAAAAGATCGACGCCCCATTTTTAGACAGCGATTGAGGGATGTGATGTGCGTTTAATCGGTATTTAGCTCTAAGGACCTGTATCCATAAAGTTGTGGGTTTAGTGAGCAAGTCTCATCCTAATTTAGTAGAAAGGGCATCATTGGTTGCTCGAATACGTTTGATCCCCAGACCTCCAGCTTTCTTCGGTCGAAACACGATTTCCCAATTGACTAGGTGGGTTATCCGCTTCTCATTTTGGGACCCCCTAAATGAATGTCCGCATTATTTTTTCCAGCGCATCACAGAGTTTCTGAGGTAATCGCACAGTTTGCATTGTATAGATGGGAAGTGAGGCAATCACTGATTGTGTTAATCTAACTCTTCTGGCCATAGATAATTCCCTCGCTCTCCACCCCGCTAATCTTTGTTGGACCCTATCTAGTATATACTAATAGGTATTTCTCGTTATGCACTCATGGATTAGTGGGACCCCTAAATACTTGCCCAGATTAGTCGTACTGCAAATCTTCAAAGTTTGGCTAAAACGATGTACTTGGTCCTGTGGAACATTCAGTGAAAAGTAAATGTGTGTTTTAGTATGATTCACCTTCTGCCCTGACTCTACATAAAATTTTGCCAAGATGGTTAAGACCCCCTCCACCTGTTCTGCCGTAGCTTCTCCAAACAGAATAAGATCATCGGCAAAAAATAGGTGCAAAATGGAAGGCACTTTTCTGTGCCCTTTAAACGGTTTCCACTGGCCTTGACCCACCGTTTGGGATATAAAGTGACCCAATCGTTCCATACAAATTACGAATATGTATGGCGATAATGGGTCCCCTTGCTGAATACCTTTTGAAGGTATAAATGGGTCAGATAGCTGTCCCTTCCACGCAACTTACATTGAGACCGTAGTAATACACTTCATAATGATACTGAGTAAAACAGGGGGAATCCCTATGTCCTTGAGAGGATCATGTATGAACGTCCAGTTCAGGCAATCGTAGGCTTTTTTTAGGTCCACCTTTAACCTAAAATACCCAGTCTTACCCTTCTTTTTTCACATCGAATGAATGATTTCCTGAGCAATGATAATATTATCAATGATTTGCCACCCCGGAATAAAGCTACATTGGGTATTCGCCACTAAATTATTGAGGTGCGGCTTGAGTCGGTTAAATTGAATGGTATATTACTTTAGATAAAAACTATTACACTGTTACCAAAAATAATGAGTTCAAGGTTAGATAAACCTACTGTTAGATTACAAAATATCTAAAGGATTCAAGAAGTGAAGATTATAAAACTAGATCATAATTGAGATAATTGAATCACAATTGCCATCTGTTCTTCATGTCTAAGGAGAGGGAATGATATGCTTGTTTAACAAATATACTAGCTTTGATATGATTAATTATTCAGTCCGCCAGCTAATATTTGTCTTCCTTCTTGTCAACAAACTTACGTCGATTTCTTTCTTTCCAAATGCTATAGATGGTTATGGTGAAAGTTGTTGTATATAGAGCAACATTAGGAGTTCCCTTTTTAGTTTTACCGATAATCCACCGTATTACATTTGGCCAACCATAACTATCAAAATGCAATAATAGCATATACAGGAGTCGACTCCAGATAGCCTTAGAACAACTACAAATGGAGAAAAGGTGATCACGCTCCTCAACTACCATATTACATAATAAACACAAAGTCATCAGCTCTACCGTGCCACATGATAAAGGTTGCTTTGGGACTGATAGTATTATGCTATAGAAGAGAAAACCATAGAATTACTGTGGAATCATCAAACAATAGTCGATAGCAAGGTTTGTTTGAAAACAAATCCCATTTGAGTTAAACTTTAGGAGATAGTATCTTCCGTAGCAAGGTTTGCTAAGATGGGAAGATAAGGTCAAGAAAGCCTCAGAAGTATCCCTGCCAATCACCATTCTCTATCAGTGAAGAAACCTTAAGGTTTAATGCCATTCGATTTTAAAGCCTTTGAAAATCAATAGCATGAGCAAGAGCCTAATGTCTAACAAATTATCAAACCATACCTAGGTCTTCTTACCATTATCGATAGTATGCTAGATGTGAAAAATACTAAATTCACATAACTTCATCATTTGTTTTAGAATCCAAGAACCATCCCGTGAATATTCAGCCTACTAGAAATTAACACATTTCAAATAGAATTCATGAATCCATTTTTTCCATAATGTATTGTTGTCTGTGTATATTCTCCATAATCTCTTGCACATTAAAACTTGTTGCATATTAGAGATTTAGATAATTCTGAGACCACCACTATTTTTAGGCTTCGTAATCTCACACCATTTAATTTGAGCATTCATGTAGTTACCAACCTGTCCTAACCAGAGAAAAGATTTCATTATCTGGTCCAACCCTTTAATTACTTTCTAAGGTAAAGCAATATGAGCAACCTAATGCAGATAAAGACTAGTAAGTATTGAAATGATAAGTGTAAGTCGAGCTACATAAGAGAGGAATCAATTCTACCATGTCATCATTTTGGACTTCATCTTTTCTATAATAAGTAAGCAGTCTCTAAACTTTGGCTTTGAAGCCATAATTGGAACACCCAAGTAGTGAAAAAGGAGTGAACAATGTTGGAGTCTAATGATTCTTTTAATTTCCACAAAGTTTCTCATATCAACTGAAGTATAGAAGCAACTTTTCTTTGAATTATAATTAAGTCCATACCATTTCACAAATAGATCAAGCATATTCATCATTTTTTAATTGACACGAGATCAGATAATAGAAGTAAGCCATCTGCATATAATAAGCGAGTAAGGTTGAGTTCCTTATATTTTTGGTGAATCCACCATTGCAAGGAAGCATCATATTTAAAAGTCAAGATAATCCCTCCATAATAAGAGTAAACAAATAAGGTGATAAATGGTTGCCTTGTCTAATCCCCTTGGAAAGCTTAAAAGTTACGATGGGAGTACCACTCACAAGTATACTCAGTGAAGATGTACTAATGTAGGTCATAATCCATTGACAAATTTGAACAAAAGATTCAATGTTTCAAGAAATTTCTGAATAAAGTTTCAACTAACTGTATCGAAAGCTCTAAAAAAATCAATCTTTATCAAACAATTTTGTAATTTCTTACCTAAATGATAACCCTTCAGTAGCTCTTGTAAAATTAGAATGTTATCTCCCATATTTTTTTTAGGAATAAATGCACTTAGCACAGGATTCATGATAGTCAAAAGAACTACCTTTAGGCACTCAGCTAGAATTTTTAAAATCACTTTATAGATAGTAGAGCAGCAAGATATAGGTCTAAAGTCTCGCATTTGACTAGGATTTGTTTTTTTTTGGGACCAAACATATAAAGGAATGATTGATGACCTGAAGCATTTTGGTAGATTAAGAAAACTCAAGTACCGCTTTAGTAAAGAGCTGAACTCTGATATCCCATGTATGTTGGAAGAATAATGCGGTGAATCCATCTAGATCAGGAGACTTTGAAGGATGCAAACTAAAGAGAATTAATTTCTCTTTTTCTTTGAACTATTACCATCATCATATTTACATCAATTGTAATTTCAATATCTGTTCTCTTTTGTTAAAAGTAAATTATTGTTAATTTTTTATGTTTTAAAGTTACTTGATAAATCAAAATTAGATTTTAAATTTGATAGCTTTTATCATAAAAGTTTGTTTTTTATTTTTTCATTTATAATATAGGATATTAAATTTTTCTCTTTATTTTTTCCTCTGTCATAGATATAATACCATTAATATATATTTGTGATATATTGTTGAGCTAATGGTGTTCTGTTATGCCTGCATACTTCTTCCAGTTTTATACATGTTCTTTTTGTTCTTTTTCCAGTGAAAATATGTTATAATTGGTTTATATGATGTTGCCTAAAAAGCATTTATCTGAAAGTAAAAAGAAAAAGGGGAAAGTAGAACAATTAAAATTTTTATTAAAAGAGTAGGCTCCTTTGGTAAGAATCATAAGCAATTAGGTGAGGGTAATTTCGAAAAAAAAACATAAAGGAAATTTAAGCAATGAGATTAATATTCATAAGAATATTAGTAATTTGGGTAAGCACTATTATCTATCAAATGCATCCAATTTAAATTTAAGGGCAGATGAGCAACTAAACCCTATATTGGATATTTATAATCCTAGAATTAGCTTGACAACAAAGTAAGAGACACTTTAGTTGAAAAATGGTCTGTAAGAGAATTGAATTTATGTTTCCTTTAGGCAATAACTCTTGATAATTTTAAATTTTTATTATTCTATAAAATTGAGTAATGGAGAAATTAGTGATAGAAAATAATTGGTTTACCCTAAACATATAGATAAAGTATATTGATTTTATTGTAAGTAGTTCAAATCTAATAGAAAACAAAATGCATTAGCAAATGATAGATTTAGAGATTGGAAGCATTTTAGTGAGAGACTTAAAGAAAAGGATAATAGTATTGAGCATATGACTAGCGTGAGGACTTAGAATGAATTAGGAGTAACATTGTGCAAAAATCAAACAATTGATAAAGATTTGCAATAAGAAATTGTAAAGGAGAAAGAACATTTGAGACAAGTTTTGATAAGAATAGTTTCTATTGTGAAATGTCTATATAATTTGGTTTTTTGAGGATCCAACGAGAAATTTTACCTAGATAGTAATGGTAATTTTTTGGGATTAATTGAGATGATTTTTGAGTTTAATGTAGTGATGCAAGATCATGTTAGATGCATTCAAAATCATAAAATTCATCACATTATCTTGGTTACAAAATTCAAGATGAGTTAATTTCTATATTGACCCATAGTGTTAGAAGTTCTATCATAAAGACCATTAAAGAGGCGAAATACTTTTCTCTTATTCTTAATTGTACCCCAAATTTGAGCCATCAGTGAGTTTATTAGTACGTTGTGTGAATATGTCAAATAAAAAATAAAAATATAGGAGTATTTTAGAGTTCTTAAAGGTAGATGACACATCTAGATTGAGACTTATCAATGAATTATTAAAGGTAAGTTGTTTCTATGATTTCCTCAATTAATTTTGTTTCAAAAATAGCCATGAAACCTCAAAACTCCAAAAATCTTGTGAGCTAGAAATTGCCATGCTCCCACAATCGTGGCCTTCATGGTTCCTTCTTGTTTGTCATGATTGTACATGGGGTCACGTTCGTGATAAAGGCTCCCATGCACGGCATGTTTGTTCGCCTGTCGCGATCGTAAGGATTTCCACGATTGTGGCCAGCCTCCATGTAGTCATTCCTTATCCTTTCTTTGATTTCCTATTTCCATACACTCATAAACACATCAAACACCTCTTAAAACATAAATTAAGATCAAATTCTTACTTTAAACCAATCAAGCACTTAAAACACATGCAAACACTAACAATAACACAATTCTAAGCCTACACACATGATAATCCTCTAGGAAAACACTTAAGTAATACTTAAACACCTAGAAAAACACACTATAATTTACACCTATTAGTAGGTTTTTAATTAAAAATGACATGAATGATAATATACATACTCATAAAGTAAGGTTAATGGCTAAAGGTTACAAACAAAAACAAAGGAGTTAATTTTGATAAAACATTTCAGCGATGGAAATGGGTCAGGCCGGGCCAGTGCCATCTTGGATCTTGGCCCGGCTTGAGGCTATATTGGGCCTAGGCCTGCCCGACTAGGCTAGGGGTGGCTCGGGCTTGACCTAACTTACTATTTTAAAATAATTTTCAAAACGACGTCATTTTGTCATTCCTATCAAGCCTCAAGCATGACTTGAGCCCAAGCCTAGAAAATAAGGTTGGCCTACTGACTTCAGACTGGATCAGGCCGAGCCGAGCCCAATTGCAGAACCTAAAACATTTTCTCCGTAGCTGTGCTTAAGTCCATTAAGATCATATTGGTTGTAGTTGTCTATCATGATTATAAAATTTGGCATATGGATTTCAATATAACATTCCTCAATAGGAATTTGCTTAAAGATATCTATATTACACAATCAAAAGGTTTTGAATCCAAGAGACTTTCTAATCAAGTATGTTAGTTGCAAAAATCTCTTTATAGACTTAAGCAAATGTCACGAAGTTGGAACATCCACTTTAATAAGACAATTAAAGAGTTTGATTTTATAAAAAATATGGATAAATTATAGGTCTATAAGAAGGTTGGTAGGAGTGCAATCATCTTCCTAATGCTATATATGGATAATATATTGTTGACTAAAAATGACATACCAATACCCCATTATGTAAAGATTTGGTCATTCAAGAAATTCTCTATGAAGAATATAAGAGAAGCAACCAATATTCTAAGAATAAAAATCTATAGAGGTAGATCAAAGAGGTTGCTTGGCTTATCCATATCTATATGCATAGACAAAATGCTAAAGAGGTTTAGCATAAGGATTCAAAGGGAATTCTTACCCCTATCTAAAAGGGGATTCAATATTCTATGTCTAATTGGATCATTAGATGAAAAAAGGATTAAATTAAACTCTATAACTATAAATGGATAGGTTGAATCAAACCATTTTGACGTTCATAATATTTGGGTGGTCATGACATTTTACTAAATGTTAATCTTAATCTATAATTATAAATTTTCTAATTAAGGAAATAAAGATAAATTAAAAGTAGTTTTAATTTGTTTAATTTTAATTATGAATTAGAATTAAAAATTTTAATCATCGTTAAAATATTAGGAACCTAATGAGTTATATATAAAATAATAGTTAAAAAGAGAAATTTTAATTTAAATTAAGTTGAACTTAATTGTGAAGTTTGAGAAAACAATCAAATATGAGATATTTGATATTATTAAACTGAAAATTCTAATTATAATTAGATTTTTATTTAATAAGAAAGAAATTTCTAGTATCTTTTTTTCCTATATATAAGAAAATAGACAAAAGTTACTTAGCAATGTTGCCTTCTCCTCTCAAAAGAGTTGAGTTTTTTTTTTTTTACATATACTATTTGAGACTAGATACTTAGACAGCTTGTGTTGATGTTTCATGAAAAAAGTTTTTGCAAGAATTCAATTCAAAGTATGATACAATTTACCTTTTATAATATATGTTTTTCAAAATTTTCAATCATTGATATGTAATAAGAAAACTGAAAATTTTTATTTTTCTACTAGTGATTAGATTATGGTTAGTTTTCCAAACAATGTATTCTTCTTTCTATATAATTTTATGGGAAACTAAAAGATATATAATGAATCCGCATAGTGTAACTTTCTAAAGATGAACCAAGTGTTGTGCGTGCAGTGTTTCCTCTGCTTTGGAGGGATATAAGACTATTCCGAGTTTGTACTTCTTCAACACAATACAATATACTTATAATTCAGAGATATGACAATATCTCCTTATGACCCTATATATATATATATATATATATATGTATATGTGTGTTTGTGTGTGTGTGTGCAGAACCAGCGTGAAGAAATGCAGATCCACCGCCATATACTAGATTCACTTTCTTCTCTTATTTGAAGATATTTTCTTTTCAAGTTAGAGGAGCATACCACTCTACTAACTTTCTCTTAGAGAGAGCAATGAGAAATGTAACACTCACCCACTGAAAAACGAATGTGAGCTCGGAAAGAAATGTGCCTCTCCAACTCGTACTTCCCAACCAAGATTTTTGTATGTAAGGGTATCAATAATGGAAGAGACTAGATCAAATAGGGCAAAATTCGTAACACTCTCTTCCGCAAAATTCGTAATACTCTCTTCCTTCCCTCTTCCTGTTCATGTATATATATATATATGTGTGTGTGTGTGTGTGTATGTATATATATATGTATGTATGTATGTATGTATGTATCATATGTCACATAGATTAGATCAAATACCTTATAACATGATATTATTACGTTGTCTTAACAAATAATATAATTAATCAAAGTCAAAACAGTTATACCGCAAACATTGGATGCATAACTTTTGCTGGCAAGTTTAGCAGACCCCCGACAATCACAAGTTTATAATTGGATTGGGTGTGCTTCATTAATTTAAGGCTACGATAAGCTGTTGTTCTTCAAGGAAAAGAATAGTTGAATGATCCAGCACAAGGGGGGAGAGAGAGACAGAGAGCGCGATAGAATAGAAATAGGATGAGCACAATTAGGTAGGGTCATTTCCAAAGTAGTATGGTTAGTCCAAGATCGTCGGGTTATATCGGAGAATAAGGGAAGAAGTATTAGCTAGGGATTTCAAGACCATACAAGAAATTTGCAAAAGAAGAGGTGTAACAAATATAAACATATTCTAGTAATTTTTACTTCAAAGAATTTGTAAACTAACATACATAGACTGTAGTTTTTGAAGTAACTCAAATCAATTATTTTGTAGTTTTGTTCATTTTCAATTCAAATAATTATGTTCTATAAAAGGTTATTAGACAAGATGGAAGAGTCACTTCCGAGATACCTGCAGGATATAAAAGCTACTGAATCATCCCATGTTATTCTAATTTACGAAAACTGTGCTTAATTCAGTGATGATATTTCAACTAAAAATCGTATCTAAACTCTTATGGTTTTTGGAGGAATTAAACTTCTCCTTTTCAACGATTAATATTGAATTACAATTGTTTTGATTTATAGGGAAATTCCATCCAAATTCCAACGGTAAAAATGTTCTCAAGATTCTATGTAGGAAGAGCCGAAATAGTCGTATAAGACTGCGGAATAGATCTATCTTCTGATTTCGAATTTCTGCTCTCTCTATACCCAAAGCCTCCTGAAAGACTTTGGGCACAGACAATAGGAATTCGGAAAGAACTTATCCCCTAACACTGCAGAACCAGATATCTGTACCTACTACTACACCTCCGATCGAAGTAAAACCAAAAAAAGTCAGATCATAAAACCTATATGAAAAGACATAAACCTGTCTTGATCTACTTCTGAAAAAATAGATATTGAGAGGAGTTCAAAAAAAACAGAGATGAAAGATTTATAAAGTTAAAAGAGATGAGAAGGTAACTTACACTAACAAGATATTGTTAAAAGGAATTTAGGATGTGAATTTAAGAACAAAATATCTGTTTGTATTTTATATAATAATTTCATTTAAAACAATGTATGTCAGAATAATTACGTTACGCTTGTGTACTATAATAATTAGTAATTGGCAATGACCTTACACTTCCTAGCTCCTGCAAGTCTAAGAAAGAAAGAAAAATAATAGTAAAGAGACAGAAAAGAAATGTAACGTGGCGGGCAGTGATAAGTGGTGCTGTACACTTATCGATATAATGGGTGTAGTGGGTCCTATGAGAACAAGTCGAAGCCGTCCCTTGCACATGCACATGGGGTACCTAAACCTTTCACAGTCCACTATTACGGCGGCTCCAATTTAAAGTCATATGCCCCACTCACTCCGCTCAACTTCATCTTAAAAGAAATTCCATCTCTACACGTTTTCTTTCGCATATGAAAACAAATTAAGAGATAAAACACAAGAAAAAGAAAAGTGTGATGGCATCAATTCATCTTTTTGAAATAGATAAAATTAGTTGTGTGATTTTAGTAAGTTGAAGAATGTGTTATTTTGCTATTATGTGACTAAGTAGTTGTTCATAGAAAAATATCTCATCTAAATGTATAGAGGTCAATTAAGTTCAAATCTTGGTTAGTGTTTCATATAATTTCAATCTCACCACAAAAGAGAAATCAAGAGATTAAGTTAATCACGAGATACCTTCCTTTTTAACTTAATTAGGTGAATCACAAGATTTGAAGACTTTACGAAAATAAAATAAAGGCTTGTGTTTCCAAAAAAAGAGAACAATTAACATTTACCGGAAGCATCATTTGCCTTGGTTTAAAAGGGTCTCCTTCACAAATATCTTCTTATGTAAAACTGGATATTGTCCCGGAATTACATCCGCCTTGACAATGAAACCAGTTAAGAAAATTTAGTGCGGACGCGTGCTCGATCAAAGAGCTCAGAATGGATCCAGCTACTTCAGTGACCTCACAAACCTAGCCGCTTTGATAGCTATGCATTTCCGATTTAAGACATACATGTAACCTAGCAACTCGATGAGGAACTAAACCCCTCACCACAAAGCCAAAACACTAAAACGATGTTACGATCCACGCTATCCACCAAGAACTGGTGTTACGTACACATTTAGGTATCAAACTAGTGTAATAAAATTAAAAAAATTGATATAAACTAAGGTTGCAATGAGCTGAATCTATCGGAGCTAAGTCTAAAGCATTTCATATTTGACTCAATTAATTCAGGTAAATTTAGAATTATTTAGATCTAAGCCTAGACCTGTATCTGGAGTGACAGTAGTTACTTGAACTTCCGTTAGATTCAACTTGCCTAAGTTTAACTTAAACTTAATCATTTTTCTGTGAATTAAACTTAATTATTTTTCTTATCAAACTCAAGTTAAGTTTGAATTAGGCTTATTAAACTCAAAAAATAAGCACTTATGATGAAGGTTTGAAATTCATTAACAGAAAATACAAATAAAAATGTAAATTAAAAGCTTAATTAAACTAATAAAAAAAACAGTATGTCACATGATCTTCAAAGTCAGAATGTCTAACAAAGAAGCCTTTTGGTTCTACTTTTATTTTTGTGTTATAATTTTTAATTTTTTTAATTTTTTCTTTTTTCAAATAAAACTAAAAACATGTTTAGCTGTCATTGTCAATGTAGTTATATTTTTATTACTGATGATAATTATATATTAGATAAAACTTAAAGATAAAATTTATAAATATTAATTAAATTTATTTTAAACTCTTATATAATATTTATCAATAAATTATCAATAAAAATTATATTTTATTAAAATAAACAATTTAAAATTTTATTTAAAAATTAATATTTATATTAAATATATTTTATTTATTAACCAAATTCATTTGAAATTTATATATTTTGAAGATATTTTAAATTTAATTAAATTTAATTTAATTATAAAAATTAAATTAGTCATAGATTTTAATAATAATTAATTTTAATTAATTAAATATATAATATTAAATTAAAATTTTCATTAGTAAGTAATAATTAAATAATAATTATTTAATTGATAGAAACAAAAACAAAAACAACTTTTTGTAGTTTTCATAAATTCGAAAACTAGAAAAAATCAAAAATCAAAAACTCAAGCAAGCAAGATTTTTACTAAATTTGAAAACAAAAACATAAATAAAAACAAATAGGTCCTAAGTATTCACGTCCTTCTCTCATCATGTTATTCTTCTAATTTTTCTCTTTTAAAATATTCATAGTAGAATAAATTTCTTTTACATCTTCAATGATTTGTTATAATCGATGACAAATAGGCCATGATATGTTGGCAAACTATATGCCAGAATAATAATAGCAAATAAGCTTATCTTTGGTTTTGTTTTGATCTAAAGGGGTTTTTAAGCTAATCATTATCATCACCCAATTTGAAATCAACAAAGCGGAGTTTGGGGAGGTCTGATAGTACACAACCTTATCCCTACATAGTAGAGGGGCTATTTTCGGTAAACTCATATGCAAATGTGATAATGAAAAAGGGATGCAGGTTAAAAGGGTAAAAAGGAAAAACTAAGTATGTTAAAATTTTGGGTAAATGAAATGAAAACAAATACGTTATGATATGAAAATAAAATCGTATATTCATACATAAATAAATAAAAATAAGAAAGGAAATAGGAACAAAGGATGTACCTGATAAGGAGCCCAGATCTGCTAAATACCTGATAAGCTGCAACAGCATAGCTCTGCTCGTCTCTATTTAGGCTAAGAGTTCTTGCGCTGCAACCTTATATGGATGACAATCCTACAGTTTCCAGTATCCTCGCTAGACCTTTCCCTTAAACCTGTGCTGAAAAGACAAGTAATATGATAGAACGACTAGTCTACGACTCGTAAACTAGAAAAGACAGATTTTACTTCCTCCGTGGTAAATACGTTGTGTGAGCGTTATAGTAAACAACTCGTAATACACTTACTCGACTACCTTGGTGTATTTTAAAGGGTTTCTCTTACGTTTATCCTATCCCACCAAAATTTTCTATTTCTGACCGTTTCCACAGTAAGGGCCAACTCTAGCTTATCTTTCTTGACCATTTCCCTCCAAGTCTTGTATGGCCTGCCTTTTCTCCTCTTGTAACCATTAAGGATTATTAGCTCACATCGTCTTACCGAAGCATTAGGGTGCCTCCTGCTCACATGCCTAAATCACTTAAGCCTGATCTCTCTCATCTTGACGGCAATATTGGCCACCAATAGTCTGTCTCTCACCACACGATTACGGACCTTATCTTGTCTGGTAACGTCACACATCCACCAAAGCATGCGCATTTCTGCTACCAACAACTGTCTTGTATGTCGACTTTTGGCAGGCCAACATTCTGCCCCATATAACATGGTTGGCCGAATCACCATTCTATAAAACTTACCTTTGAGCTTTAACGGAATCTTTTTATCACATAAGACTCCTGATGTGCTTTACCATTTGCCCTACCTAGATCTGATATGATTGACTATATCGTCATCGATATTACCATCACTATGGATGATGGACCTAAGTTATTTAAAACTTTATTTTTGTGGTATGACGTCAGTTCCAATTGTTACTGCCGCCTCATGTCTAGCTTCTCGAAAAGTTGCATTCTAAATACTCCGTCTTAGACCTGCTTATTCTAAAACCTTTCGACTCTAACGTCTCTCTCCAACATTCTAACTTGGAATTAACCCCCGCCCTGGTCTCACCGACCAGGACAATATCGTCAACAAGTAATATACACCAAGGTATTTCTCCTTGAATATATTTGGTAAGCTCATCTAACACCAATGCGAACAGAAAAGGGCTTAAAGCGGAGCTTTGGTGTAGGCCAATACCAATGGGAAATGCTTCCGTGTCACCCCCTATTGTCCTTACGCTAGTCAATGCTCCTTCATATATATCTCTAATAACGCGTATATAGGTCATATGGATTCTCTTTGCCTCCAAGCACCTCCATAAGATTCCTTAAGAAACCTATCATATGCCTTCTCCAAATAAAAAAAACATGTATAAATCTCGTTTACGTTCCCTGTAGCATTCCATAAGCCTACGGAGAAGATGTATTGCTTCTGTCGTGGACCTACTAAGCATAAATCTAAATTGGTTGACTAATATAGAAGTCGCTTTACGGACTCTCTTCTTAATTACCTTCTTCCGCAGCTTTATGGTATGACTTAATAATTTGTTGTCTCTATAGTTGTGACAATGTTGGATGTCCCCTTTGGCCTTATAAATTGGGATCAACCTAGTCAATCTCCATTCATCCGGCATTTTGGCTGAGTCTAGGATCACATTAAAAAGCCAAACTAACCACTCAGTACTAGCAATTCCTATTCGCTTCCATACCTTTATAGGGATCTCATTTGGCCCGAATGCCCTTCTGCTCCCCATCTCTCTCATTACCTTTGTAATTTCTCCCCTTTTGACCCTTTCTTATTGGGACCAGTTAGGAAAAAAAATTCGGTACGGCATGTTCTCCTAAATCTATGTTGCCTAAGATGCCTTCGTTATACAAGCCATAAAAGTATCTCTACCACCTACTCTTTATGGCTTGTGTCTCCATGAGTACCTGACCTGCTTCACCACGGATACAGTAGACTTGGTTGAAATTCCTCATCTCACGTGCCTTATCTCGCGCCAACTTGAAAATTCTTTGTGCTCCTTTAGACGTATCCAAACCCTTGTACATAGTCTCGTATGCACCCCTTTCGCTACTGAAATTGTCTTCTTTGCCTTCTGCTTTGCTAGTGTGTACCTTACTCTATTAGTTACTTACTTCGTATCTGTTGTACTTGCTACTAGATCTTTGTATGCTCTTTTTTTCGCCTTTACCGTCCCCTGAACCTTTTTAAACCACCACCAGGATTCCATCCGCCCACCCCTCTGCCCTTTAGAGACTCCTAGGAGTTTTGTAGTGGTTTCTCTCACATAGGCTCCCACATCCGATTAGCATCCCCTCTTATGGCCCAAACAGCTCTATACCAGATTTGAGTCCCAAAACGTTACACCATATCCCCTTTTAGATTCCACCACCTAATTTTACAATATCACTTAGGAAATTGATATGTCCTCCATCCCTTAATTCCTATATCCAAAACCAACAATTTATGTGGGGTTAACAAGCATGCGACCGGAAGCACCTTACAATCCTTGCATCATCCTCTAGCTCTCTTCCTGATGAAATAATCGATCTATGTCTTGGTCGTGCTACTCTTAAACGTCACCAAGTGCGCCTTGTTTTTCTTAAAAAAGGAATTGGCTATCATCAACTTAAACACCACGACCATGTCCAGTAAGACATTTCCACTTTCATTTCCAGTAAGACATTTCCACTTTCATTTCTATTACATATTAATGCCACTTCAATATGTAATAAGAAGGCTAACATTAAGATGGATAAGCTCTTTTATAGTAATATAGGGATGACCAAACAAGATAAACCATACATAAGCTTAATTAGATGCAAACGAAGGTGGTACGGGGATAAATAAGAATATTAAACTCCTTGATTTAAAAGTTTTCAGTTTAATCCATACTACAAAATGAACCAAATTGCTTGCAACTAAAATGAGTACTTTACTAAACAAAAGTACAAGGTCAATGTATAAGTAGTTGGAGACTTAGAACTTATCAAAAAGTAGCATGTTATTTATAGAGGGTTTCAACAAGTGAAAAGTGCTTATTAAGTCGAAATATCTAGACTTGACAATCAATAATCTGGGTGTTAATGATATGCCAGTTTCATAATCCATTCCTAAGCCTAAGATCGAAAAAGATGAATAAGTGAATACATAAACATCTTAAAGGACTTAGGTGATAGTTGGAAGATGATATTTCCAAAAGCTAGAGGCTCTAAGTATGATTTATTGTTTGTTTTATAAAAATTTTGGTTTGCAAATTTGTAGTCTCTCATGAATTGATGGATATTAGGGTGTTTGTCTCTTTTTTTAGAATGCTTTATTTTCATGTACTTATTTTTCTTTTATTTTGTATATGACTTATCGATATTTTTCCAAATGAATGTTTGAAAAATCATTGGACTTATGACATTTATGTCATAAGATTGTGGATGCTTGGATGGTTTAAAGTTGTTTAGTCTTATGACAAGTCTTTCATAAGATTATCGAGTTTTGTTTAACTTTGGGAGCCTTAGAAAAAAAGATTTTACAAATTTTACATTTAATATCCTTTGGGTTAGAGTAGTCATTTTTTAATGTGCTCTATAGTACCCTTCATGGATTTTCCTTAAGATAAAGATATACTTATGTTAGACCAACAAACTTGAAATAAGGCATCATGAGGAATAGCCTATTCAACTACCCCTTATTATGCCATATATTACAAATTTACATATTATCTTACATGTTTGCCCCTTATCATAAGGAAGCTCCCATTTTTTTTATGTAACTAAAAAATAGAATTGTCCAATCTTTCTCACACTCCATCGCTTAAGCTACAATCGTTCTCTCAAATGCATATTTATCTCTTTCCTCTAAAATACTCCTAGTGTTTGAACTCCTTTAATCTTCTTTAGCAAATTGGTCTACTAGTTGCTCGTCCTTTTTAGAAAACAATTTGACTTTAATGTTCATCTCAACAATAACATTTTAAAGAACTCCTTTTTATTTTCACTTCACAACATCCTTTGCTTCATAACATTCGTTCAAATGGTTGAAAACTAACTAAGAATATGATTTTATAAGGATGTTCATGATTTGTTTGTCTTACACTAGTCGAATTGTGCATAAATGGCTTCATATTTTACTTTATGCTTCAACTAATATTTATGCACAATTTGACTAGTGAAAGACAAACATATCAACTAAGGATGTTCATGATTTGTTTATCTTTCACTAGTCGAATTGTTCTAAATTTATGCTTCAACTAATATTTGATATATATCCTCAATGGTCTAACTCCATCCTCATTATGTTATAGTGGCAAGTTCACGAAAAAGTTGATATTATGGGCTTGAAAGTAGTATTGAAGACTTCTTCTCGAAGTCACTAGAACGAGGATGAGCTTCTCTATGCTTGTATATCTCTTTTCTAGACTTGAAAGATTTTGCTCATCTAATAAATATATTTTTAGTGTTTAAGGTCTCTTAACAACATGGTACCCATCGACTCATTTAAAATTTCCAAGTAAAGATACCACTCTTCCTCATTAATTGGCATAGCTAAAAGTGACATATTTTTCATATATTTTTTTAGTTATTGAAAAGCATTTGCTTATTCTTCATTCCACTTAAAATTCTTTTATTGATCTAACAACTTTAAACTAACTTTTTTTTTACAAATTTAGGTATATATATTTTTATGATCTTGAGAACAATTATGTTCAAAATTACCATGATCTTATTTTAATTGAACTTTATTGCCCTTTGACTGACCATAAATCTCAAAACATGTTGCTTGAGTTGCCAAATAAATAGTTTTCAAGGTTAAGTTTCATGTCAAGCTCCTTGAGCATCTTAAAGCATTCACCCATGTCTGAGCATCTCAAAGCATTCACCTATGTCTGATATATAATTGAATCCTCGTGTGATCTTTACTGTCATCATATCATTGTCATAGTCTTCCGTTTTTCTTTCTAGTTGTTCTCGAAAAATTATGTTGATGAGCTTTTCATATGATGCACTTGAATTTTTTAACTAAAAAAGGCATCATCATATAGCAATATGTCTTGTTGTAAGTTGTGAATAAAGTCTTCTTTAACATGATTTGAACATTTAAATATAGTTATATCTTAAACATGAATTCATAAAGCTTAGCATCTAATAACCTGATATTGTGTCCACAAGTTAGTCAATTTTAGAGAAAGGATAGCAGTCTTCCGAGCACACTTTGTTTAAATATGATAAGTCCATACTTATCTTCAACAATCAAGAAACGTTGTCGTGTTGTAAATGTAGGGACCCAGAAATGAAGTCGTTTTTGTTAAGAATGTGATTAGTAGTTGTTGGTTAGTTTTGGAAAAGGAGTATAACTCCGAAAGTTGTGCTATTTCTTGACTCATTTTAAATATATATACTCCATTTAATTTTTCATAAAAAATGATAACATTCGCTGTCTATTAGGGATGGTTGATTACACTTATAAATCTTGCATTGAGTGAGCTTATAGACATCTTCTTATATTACAATTTGTCATTATTTTGCTAATATTGTAGTCTTATTTCTAACAAGTTTGTATGTAGGATCTGTATAGAGCTTATGGGTGATTATTCTAGAATTATCCCACTTAAATCTTTTGGAAATCAAGTCAACACATTGCCATATAAGGATATATGCTACCTCATTTCATATTTACTCCCCCAAATCATCAAGGGCATTAGGTTAGTTTTTTTGTTTCGTTTTTGGTGGCATATATGATGTTGAATTATTGTTTAGTTGTTGAGAGCATTAAGAATCTTCATTAGGGCCACTAAGTTGGTTTTCTTAAACTCTTCATGGGATATGATTGAAATTATCACCATTTCTTATAAACTACACCAACTAATATCTGTTGGTTTATGCCCTACAGTCAATTGCTTTGGTTGTATTTTAGTGACCAATTATTTAAAGGCATTATTTATCTTGTACATGTTTAGATGTATATGATAAAGTCCATGGAATAATTGTATATTGCAAATGAAATTATAATGAGATTATAATTATGAGATTCACATTGCATTTATATATTACTCCTAAATGTTCCTAGTCATTGTTCTATTAAGATTGGACATTAATAGAATGTAAAAAGACTAGCATACGTTGTGTTTTTC
>JAOQMS010000005.1:33618321-33629553 GCA_027563885.1 Erythroxylum longipes | reverse complement strand
GAAACTTTATAATTAAATATGAGATATTTAATAAATAAGGATCAATATGAGATATTGAATCTTATATGGGCATAATTACTATTTAATTAGAATTATTTGTAATTCTAATTAAAGTTTAATTGAAATTATAATTTAATTTTAATTAAATTACTAAAACGTCCAAAGCTTATTATAAATAGGCTTAAGCTTTATGGAGCTAGTACTCCATGCTTAACCCTCTATGTAAGAGTTCCAGAGTTTTCTCAACCTGTTCTGTGGATACCGTTAGAGGTCAGACACTTGTGCGGCTATTGTGGTTGAGACGGATCAGTTTCAAAAATTATTTGAGAGATACGATAAGATTAAGATCAAGCTTCAGAATAAAGGTACAAATTAAGTCTTTATTATGATTTATGTTAATTATTTTATTGAATTAAAAAGATTTTGGTTTCGAGAAATCAAACGTAAAGAAAATATTTCGTGATTATTCCGCTACGATCGGATCAGATCTAAACTTGGTTTCTCAACAATATCTACATGTTTGCAAGTTTACTCATATATGTTGACTAGTTGGTATCTACAAGTTTGTATATTTATTGCTCTTGTCTGCTTATTTAGATTAGTTTGACCTATCAAAAAATATAAGAGGTTTGACCTAATATTGTACTCCGAAATTTAAGTCAAAAAGTAGATTAAATTTCAAACTTAACAACTTAATATTCTAATATATTTATTTGGGCTTTCAATTCTCAACTTGCTTATATATATATATATATATATATATATTAGATATTAGATATTTGATATTATAAATAATTTAAAATTATGTACAACCAAAAAAATCAACGTACTTATAACTTGTAAAACTATAAACATGCTTTTAAAAAACTTAGATTTAAAACGATTTTGTATTTGAATCTTAAAATAAGTTACTAAAAAATTTGTTTATAAATTTTAAAAAGTCGATAAGTTATTTGTTATATATGTTTGTATAAGTTTTGACTCGTTTTTAAAACAATTCGAATATAGTACAATTCACAAGTTTTTGTTGAATATTTTATGTAATTTTAAATTATAAATATAATTAAAAACTATTATTAAAAAATTTGAAATACACTACTATTTTATAAACTTGTAATTATATTTTCTTTCTTTATTATATAATTTTGGTTTTTTATAAATCCTTATTTTATTCTCTCAAATAGGAAAAATACGTTAAAGATTAAGTAAAAAAAAAAAGGCGAAGTATCTACATCATCATTACTCCGAGATAAGTAGTATATTAATGTGTCTGTCCTATCACTATATAACTCCCGAAATGGTATAGTAGTTGAAAATTAGGCACCGATTAAGATGCATACAGTTTTATGTGGGATGAATGAACTGACTTTGACAAGCACTGAGGACATTGTCGTGATCAGAGTTGTAACGGGGCATTAGGGAAAGAATCAAGCGTCACTGCTGCAGCCACACTAGCATATGCAAATATATATATATAAACACACGAAGAAGAACACAGGAGTTGGAGGAATATAGTGAAAGTGAGGTGCCACTTAGAAAGAACATAGATACATTGAACCTTTGCTGTGTCTTTTGTCTATTTAATAGTTCTCTTCTGTTCTTAATTTGACCAACGAACTGATTTTTAACGTTTATCGCTCTCACGTTCAAGGTCCATTGCGTTTCACGCGTTAAAATAAGTCACCAGGTCAAAATATGTGGAGACTTCATTTTTCATTCTTGAAAGAAATAAGCTCTGCTAAACCATATTTCCCTTGGGTAGGTATTAAAATTGATCTTTCTTTAAATTGGAATGAAAATCTAGGGAAAGAAAAGAAAAGCTTCAAAATTCAGAAACGGCTAACCAGTTAACTTAATAAATGTCGTATCTGATTCTTTAGAATCGTAACACAAGATTTGCCCCTTGAAACAAGTTACTAATGATGCTTAAACAGCTAAAATCATTTCATTCCACCTTTTATGATAACGAAAGATATTTGAAGTTGATAAAGATCTAATGGAGTGACTTATGTTCCATATACAAAGGGAAAAGCTTTCTTGTGAGAGAGGGGTTGGAATTTATTAGTAAAATTGCAAGTTAAAAAGACAAAATATCTCACTATCACCCAACTGTCCCAGGCCAAGTCTCCTTCAACTTTACAGGTTATATATTAATTGCAGCATCAGATCTAGCCATCTTTTTTTTTCCACTTAAAATAATGTATACGATATATTTTTTTTGGTTGATATTCACAACAAATTTAAGAGACTACATGTTCAGTAATCTTTGCTCCGAAATTAGAATCCTTTAAATATATGAAAGAATGGAAAGCACCGTGCTACTGACCGAGTATGAGCTTCTATTAACACTCATTTAGTTAATTAAAACAATATTATTAACTCAATTGAAGATTTCATTCCTTTTCTACCATATAATGTTAAGACAGATCTTATGCGACTCTCTTCTTCTCTTTTACTTCTCCCCTTTGTTCCTGAAATATGAGTTACATATTGTTCGACAGAAGTGGATTTTAGATGGACTCAATAAAGGTAGTTGCTGTTATAGATTTTAGTGCCTTCAGGTAAATGCATGATTTCTACAAGATTTGCTATTTTATTAGAAAGAGTTTTCTTAAGATGAGAGGGAAACTGTCCCAGAGAAAGATATGAAGAGAACTATACTGGGTTGATGAGGTAGGAACTTCACTCATAATTATTTAGGTCTCTCCCTACTCACTCTTATCAATAATAACTTTACCACTATTATTAGAAAAGCGTATGACTTTGGTAACCCTATGGAACCCTGGCTAGAGGGTTATAGGGATAACAGGAAACCACCGGTGATATAATAAAGCAGTCCCTTATGAGAGTTCTAAGATAGACAAAGAAAACTAGTAGATAAGAACCTAAGTATGCTAGCCGAGACACAAGTTCTTTCTCCTCAAAGAGCGTCAACTCTTGAGGTCTACCTCTTAGGGATCTAAGCTGAACAATCCTCCGTACAACTTATAACTCAAATAAGATCATAGTTTCGATACTTTCTTATACATAAGATCTTTATACAAAGGCAAGTGCAGAGCATACTTGTATCTTTGTATGATAGAAATAAACTTATTGAAGACTCAAGCTTTTAGGGGAGAGAGAGACTTTAGAGAAAAGTCATATGGAAGCACACAACTTTTATTAATAAAACTAGCTTAAATTTGAACTTGGTTACATTGGAAGAAGTCTCTTGGTTTTATAGGCAAAGGAGGTTATAAAAAGACAAACATAATTGGATAAGAACAAAGTCACATCACATCCTAAACGAATAAGAACAACATAATATCACCTATTTTAGATAAGAAGAACGTCACATATACTATTTTAAATAAGAATAATGTCACATCATATAGTAAACGGATAGGAACGATGTCACAATAGAAAAGACACTTAAACATAAAGACAAACAATTAAATAAAGAGACCCACAATAATAGGTGTGATCTTAGTCATCATCCCTATCAGATAGGATCTTGCAACGATTGCCAATTTGACAGGGACGCCCCTCCACTCATCTTGCCAGTACCATTACTAGTTATTCTCCATCTTTTATGGGCCTCACTTCTGCATTGCGTAAATTTCTCAAAAAATTATTTAGATCCTCTTATTGATGATAGGAATTTCATCATCTAGATCTTGGGCATCCTAGAAGGAGGAGGCTTGAGTTTGAGATGGTCCCACAATGTCAAGACCTAAGTTTATTAGATTGTTTGGGATGTGAAAGTCTAACATTTGAAGTTCACCAGGAATGAATTCTCTTGGGTAAGGTCTAATAGATGTAGAGATAACTAGAAGTGTGTATTTAGGATAATGGTTTAGATCCTTAAGAAAATGCCTAAGGTTTTTAAAAACATTATCCTTATATCATGACCATTGGATTGAGGTATATTGAAAATACACATGATTCTTAAAGTATATAGATCCATCATGTGTTGTGCTATATGGTCAATGAAAAATAAAGAAGCAATGGGAGGATTGCTTCTCCAATGGAGTCCCTCATAACTTGAGATCCTCAATAACTTGTGAGAGTTGCATCCTCCAAATCATCATTAGTAGATATTAGACAAGTAAAACTCTACAAGACGAAACCTTCATTCTCGCTATCATATAAGTTTTTGATAGACCTGTAAGGAAGGAAGAGAGATAGCACATACATAACGGGTAGAGAGTGCCCATAAGTACCACAATGCATTTTTTGAGAGTGGGCCATTGATGAAAAATATAGTAAAATATGGTGCCTGTATATTAAATAGGGATGGGAAACAATGTAATTTTCTTGGTTGAGGAAGAGGTGGAGGTTATAGAAAAGGCTTAACTAGGAAAGAGAAGTTATCTCATCAACAGTACTGGGCGTGTTTGCAATGAGAGGGAAGAATTTCTTTGTCTTGGCAATGATGGGCAGGTTGACCATTAAAAGTAGGAGAGGAATATTTCTAGAGGGAATGATAAGGCTGATATGCTTTTGAGGCAGAGAGAGGAAATATGCTAGAATGTTATAGTGGTCTTTGATGTGGTAAACTGTGAATTTATAGTGAGAGAACCAATCTTTCTAGTAAAACAATTGGCTCTCTAATAAAAGTTTTTTGTTTGGATCTAGTATCTTTGGAAAGGGAATAATATCTATTTCTATTGTAAAGAGATAAGGGCTGAGGTAGAAATTAAACCTTTCTATAGCTCTTTTGACTGTCATAATCTCTTTGTAGATTGAGTGATAATGTCTTTTGAGGGTTTAAACTGTCCGCTGACATGTCCACACTAAAACCTTTTTCCCTCCATCTCCTTTATTAAAATTGTTCTTTGGAAATCTTTATTAGCATCAATTTGCAAGATTTGTTTTCCTTTGTCGGGAATCTTTAGTGGAGGTGGATGTTGACTGATCTTCTTTAATTGCTTGACTACTTTTATCTGGCCAGGGCCCCATAGTGTTGGCTTTTTTTTCAGTAGCTTTGACAGCTAGCATATATATTCTGACATATGAGGGATGAAATCCCTAATATAATTCACAATTCTGTGAAACTGTTGGATCTGTATAACAATAAAGTTTGAATCTAAGAAGTTTAGTAGTTCACCAGCTATATATGGCCAGGCTAATAGAAGCATCATAAAACTTAATGCCCAAAAATTTTATATAGGCTGAACTAATTTAGCTTTTATAGGCTGGGAGCATGATCCCATATTTCTTTGCAAAGTCTAAAAATTGTTACAATAGGTCCTGATGTTCTTATCAGGTCTAAGAGTAAAAGAGGATATCATCAATGTAAATTAAAACATTTGATATGATACCATTATAAATCCTTGTCGTGACTTTTTGAAACAATGTTGAGGCAAATTTTAGCCCAAATGACATAATTGTCCATTAGTACTGGGCATTAGAAATGCAAAATGTTATTTTATGCCGATCTTTTGGGTCAATACTCAATTGCCAAAATCTAGCTCTTTAAGTCAAACTTCGAGAATATTTTGACCTCTTTCAGAAATAACACATACGTATTTATCTTAGGTAGAGGGAACTTGTCATCTTGAAGAAAATGATTTAGAGGCTTGCAATCTATAAATAACCTCTTTTTTCCTTTGTTCTTTTCTGATCTTTTTTCATATAAAATGCTTGACATGCCTACTCTGATTTGGTCAACTCGATCAATCCTTGTTTTAGAAGTATAGCACATTCTTCTTGTGCCATATTTAGGTCCTCTGGATTCATTCCCGAATGAGTGACCTTTATTGGATTAATGTCCTCATTCTTCTTGAATGATAATTGGACATAAAATTTTGAGTTCTGACATAATGGATATGGATGATTGAATTGGTCATGGCTCTCCGGGCAATATTGTAAGATCTAATCTATGCTATTTTCACATCCAGTAGGAACATCTTATAGATCGACGATGTTACTGTCTTCATTGTACTCATGAAAATTTTGTTTGTAACGAATCTCCTTTGGCAAGATTGGTAACTTTTGTGCTTGGCAATATATATCCATCCTAATAAGAATGTCAGGACTAGGAAGATTACTTCCCAATATTGTTGTCCCAATGATACTGCTTGGGAAAAACTTTATCCTAATCCTTCTCTTCATGATACGATCTATCTTGAAAGATTTGCCGTTAGCTTCAGTAAAGTATTCTTCATATGGTTGTTATTCTTCCATTAGAAGAATATGTGTTTTGATTATACTTCTACAAGAGCTTGTATCAATGCAACCAATAGCTGAGATTGGTCTGTGATACTTCTCTAGATGCAACTGTAGCTTGATGTTTGGTCGTATTACTACTAACTTCTTAAGCTCTAGCTTTAAATAAAACTGTTTCATCATGTGCATTGGTTCGTCATCTTCTTCATTAAGAGAAGATACTTCATCATCAGTAGACTTATAGTTAAATAGTATGAATAATGTCTCTTCACCTTCATTAGACTATTCTTTAAAAAGAGATTTGACGTCCTCATAATCTCTTATAGGCATCATAACTTTAATAGACAGTAGGATTTTTATATCATTTTCAGAATTTTTTGGGCTATTTGTATAATGACCTAGTTTTCCAAAAAATTTATACTAATTTGACTGTCTGGTTTCAGAAGAACGCCTCTTGAAGAATCTTACTCCTTTTTTCTTCCTTCTGTTGAAAGGATGAACTCTTAACGATTTTCTTTTGAAATGATTCTCCTTCTTTGTGTTGTATGTGCATTTCTCCATATCTTTGCATTTAATCTTTATGTGCGACTTCTTGTATGCTTATTTGAGTTGAGGTCTACCTTTTAGCATTATTTTGAAGAACTTATGTTGCTCATATAATTCATCCAGTGTCACCAAATCTAATTGGTAGATTTCTCCGAGAGCGATTTCAGACATGTTTTAGTGAAGATAATTGATTGCTCTTTGTAATTCAGGTTACAACTCATCAAAAACAGAAATTATAATATTTTTCAGACATTTTTTGAAAATGTTTATGTAAATCTTTTCTATTCATAAGCAACACCTTTTAAAGTACTCATGTCTACTTTGTCGATTAATGAGTTGGAATCTCCAATGAACTCTTTATGAATCATTCCTAACAAGGAACTAGCTTCTGACAATTATAAGACTTGCATGTTCTTATATTCACCGAGGCTTTTGAACCATTCTCTTAAAGCTCCCATCATTCTAGAGACAAATTCTGTCAAGATGTCTTTAAAAGACAGATCAGGTCTTATGATCTGAAGATCTATCCGGGCACTGAATTTATGCATTTGACCTCTCCATTTAGTTGGTGGGATATCATCAAAAGTTAACCATGGACCTGAAATAAGTTTGTAAACAGGAGGTAATTATGGTCTAACTGGTTCAGTTATTGACTCAGCATTGTCAACCTTAGGTTCAACTTCTGTGTTTGATTGAGAAAAGTATGGAACAACCATCAACATTTGACATATTTGAGTGGTATCTACAAGTTGTTCTGCGCTTTTTAGCCTTCTATAAAAGAATCAGAGTCTTGGTTATCATTATGATTATCAGAGTTATCTGATATTATGTGAATTTCAGAGCTATCTGGAACTGATTGAAAGTTAGCTATGAATTTTTGTTTAGGAATGAGTTCTTTTGTCAGTAGCATCAGGATAAGATGGAGTGCTATAGGTAGGTCTTACGATTGGATATATCAAAGGGTATATATCATGTATAACTCTGGATTGTTGTTTTGCCATTTTGACTTAATTCATTTGAACTCTTCTTAAATATTTTAAAATTCTCTTTCCTTCTTAGAGAACTCTGTTCCATAATAATGCTGTTCATTATATCTTATCATATTCGAATCAAGTTGGGTAGCTTGATAGAGTAATCGTTGATGTAATGGTCCCACTTGAAGAGATATAGCATCAACTTTAGTCCTTGTGTCTGTTGGGATAGACCGTCAAGCTTTCAATCAATTCTATGAAGGACATTGTTTTGTTCCATAACATATTGTGTCTACCAATTTAGTACCTCTGTTGTAGTAGAAACAGGTACATGATTATCATGTGGAATGATACATGTTAATTTTGAGTATGACCTTATAGATACCCCGATGGTTTTATTATTTTAGGCTTCCAAAGGTTGAAAATCTCCCTCATATGATCTCATCATCATACAAGGTAATAGTTTGAGGATTTCCTTAGGGATTAAAGAAATTATTGGCATAGAGCATCTTGGTTGGATCAAGTGTTCTGTTTTAACTTCTCACAATAGTTCAGAGAGATCCTTTCGTCTAGGCTTAGTATTCATAAGACTAATCCAAGGTCTCGAGTCATCATTTTCATCATGTTTGGGTTGGATTTTCTTTTCTAGTTGACAAGAAGATTTTGACTTTCTACTGGGCTCTTCTCTCCATTGAGGGACATAAACTTCGTCATCACTATCAAAATTGTCATCCATCTAGCATTCACAATCTAAATTGCATATAGATGGATCTACATCCTAGATGAAATAGCCATTGACATGGCTGACATATACGTCATGTCTCTCGAGGTGTAAAAAATGGATTGGAGAGCCACTAATGCCTTTTTCATAATTTTGGGTTAGAAGAGGCTGTAGATGTTTTTGAGTAATTGTTTTTCCAAACTTGCTGAAAATGGATTTCACTATTCCATCCTTAAAACTTTTCAAGATTGAAGAAGTGGTGGGATGAATGAAGCGTTGATGAGGAGTATGAAATTCTTTTTCGTAATTCGTAATCCACTTTATCGACATGAACTTTGCCAATTATTGTGATGATAATTGTTGTGAAATTTGAATGGTTGTTGTCCTATTCTAAGGTCTGTCTACTACTAAATAAAGGGCATCTTGTGTAGAGTTTGAAAAGTCCATATCTAGAGCATAATTATATAATCTATAAATGATTTGATGATGGAGTGTGACCATGATAATAGTAGGGTCTTGATTAGCTCCAAAAATTTGAATATAAACCTTTAGTCTGTTGGATAGAGTTTGATCATCAAGCTTGATATTGAAATACGAAACTATGTTCATGATGATACTTCCATTGTTGAGAATGGTTTAGAGGGTGTCGATCAATGTATTCAGGTAAGATGTGTATGTCATATCAAGAAAATAAATTCTAGCTACGGTTTTAATTATCCAATTTGTTAGATAGTTTGATCTGTTGCATACAACTTTAAAAATATAATCGACAATTTTATTATTAAAAATATTTTATCTTATACAAAAATTATTAGACGATAATTATAAAGAAAAGTGAATTTAAGAATCATTTTAATAGGTTATTTATCATAAATATATTGATTTTTTGCATAAAAGTTTAAAATTTCTTTAAAAATTAAATTACACTCAATTGTTTGTTTCTTTAATTCTTTATATAGTTAGGTTGATATTAACAAATGATATTTATTTAAACTTAAGTGTTAATGTGATATATTTTTTTTTCGAATAAAAAGTTTTGATCATTGAAATACTCCAAAATTTTCCTAAAAATTTTTTTATTGATGATATACGTAATCCATACATTACAATCTTAACTTATTGTTGTGCTTATTCAGTACACATCTATAATTTCAATGTTCACAAAGGACTATATTGGTATCGACATTCTCATTTAACCGCTTAACTTTTACCATATAAAACGTAAGCATGAAAAATTACCAAAGAGCGAAAGCAAATTAATATAGCTCAAATAAAACGCTAATGAGTATAACGCTTGGGAAATTTGTGGATTTTTTATATATTTAAAATAAGAAAATAATTTTACCTAAAAGTGGTGGGGTACAAATTTGACTTCCTCTCTCGAAGCAAGGCCCGCCCATTGAGGTGGGTCTCTCTTCAACCCCAATTGCACGTTCCACCGTCACCTCAGTTCCGCCGCCGCCCCACTTTGCAATTATCCATGTGACTCCTACCGTGTGATAACTTACCGACTTTTCCGTATATGTAACCCACAACGTGTCAACTACTGATTGTGTCTCGAAGATAAACTAGTTAAAGTATATAAAATTGCATGCTCTGGGAAGACGGAGAAAGTTACTTTATGTTCACGTGCCTTCCTTTTTCACTCATTCTGATGTGTAACTAATTTTTTTCCTTATTTCTTCATTCTCACATGAATCATCTTAACATTTTTGTTGAAACATTAAGATCATCTGTGTACCGTAAATATATTTTAGTAAAGTTATTCATGGTTTGTTCTTCGATCCTTTTCATTTCAAGGAACTTGGGTATAAAGGGAAAAAAAAGAAGAAGATATTATTAAGAGTTTAAGTCTCCTGTTTCCGTTATCTTGTGATTATCTTATTTTACTATCCGAGCATCTATTTATTCAATTTTTCTCTGCCTCATTTATCAGATAAATAAATGCTCATAAAATAAGGTAAAACATATGGTAACGAGAAGCAGGCAATCTATTCTTTATTATTAAATCAATAATATCGTAATTAAATAATTGAGTTACATTAAAATAAGGTAAAACATATGGTAACGAGAAGCAGGTAATCTATTCCTTATTAGTAAATCAATAATATCGTAATTAAATAATTGAGTTACATTAATTATTTTAACATCCAAAACCAACTGCTCTAACTTTTATAATAAAAGCAGTAAACATATCAATTTTTTAAATAAAGAGTTTTTTATTTCTTCTATATTCTTACGGATGCAAGTATTAGCAAGTGTTTATGTTCTGTCTCTACTCGGCAAGTAAATATTAATTACTTTTATTGCATTAAGAAGGCTTTGTCTCTCTCATCTTCTTCCCATACATTTGCTTAATAATGAATCCATCCAAATGTTAATGTATCTGTTCATTATTTATAAGAAACTAACGTACGGGAAACAAACACGTAAACTAATAAATAAAGGACGGAACGCACCATAATTGGAGTGCAAGTGATCGCACCCAAGTGAGTGCCCACTGCCCAACCTTTCCCGTATTTAAAATCAAAACCTCACCACAGTTAACTGGCCCCCCCCTCCACACCCAGCCCCTACCACCCGAAGCTTACATTGCACTATCCATCTTCTCTTTCTGTGTCTGCCCTTTTTGTTGTGTCCTGTTACGTTTTACCTGTGGAGTAGATTAGGTGCATACCTACGCTTTATATATATATATACTATATAGATATATAGATAGATAGCTAATAAGATAGAATTATGGGTAAAAAAAGAAGGAAACAATAGAAATAGAAAAGAACAGCTGCACAACCTCAACATAAAGTCAGACTCAACCCTCTCTTCCTGCCCTTTTCCTCTCTCCTC
>JAOQMS010000005.1:33598757-33618221 GCA_027563885.1 Erythroxylum longipes | reverse complement strand
ACCCTCTCTTCCTGCCCTTTTCCTCTCTCCTCCCCCCCCCGCCCCCCCCTCTCTCTCTCTGTTTTCTTGACTTGCAATAGAGAGCTTTTATTGATCGCCGACGTCTTCGTCAGAGCTTCAATCCCTCTTCAGCTTTTGTATGTTACTTTCTTACCCTTTTTCTTGTCTTCCTCTCTTGTTCTCTCTGTCTGATTTGCTTTCTTTAATTGCTGGGTTCCATTTCTATCCATTAGATAATTAGATCTGTGTCTTATTAGCTTCAATTTTGTTGATTTAGCCATACCTATTTCTATCTCCTTATGTTGATGTTCAAAATTTAATTCTTGTTCAGCATCTGTTTTCTTCATCGCGTATTATCTGTGTTTTGCTTTTTAGTTGGTGAATCATGTCGTTTCACCTGAAGAGACCTGTCGTTTAGGAACTCCATGGCGGCTGTTATGGTGTCAGGTTCTGTTTTGACTTCCTTTTTTTTTCTTCTGGTTTTTGGTTTTACAATATTCACGGACAGTTTTAAGTTCACGAAATCAGTTTCTGATTTCTTGAATTGAAACTTGGGGTCTAAAAAACATGTTGGCATAATTAGATTTGGATGGAATCTTTGGTGATATCAAATTTACTTCATCCAACCAAACACGGTTTTGATCTTTAAATCTCTGCTGTCCTAAGCTTATGTTCCTTCTTTTACCATTTTTTGATAAATAAATTTCTTATATATATATATATATAAAGAAATTGTGTGTTTTTGGGATATACATGACATGAGAAAATGCAGTGCACCTAGGTGAATTTAAGACGGCACCACCTCTCTAGACAGCTCTTTGTCGACCACTTGTCCTGGGTCCCACTTTTCAAGGCCCAACACCGCTACTGGGCTTTTGTATTTGTTGGAAGTAAAAGTTTTATTTTGCAAAATCTTTTTGACTGGTTCTCAAATATTTTCCCCCTTAGCTCCGAGACTGATCCATCCAAAATTTTGTTGCTAATAATACTTGCTCCCTTGATACATTAAGCTATTCATAGGCCTTTGAACCTCAGTGGAAGAGGGACTTTTAAACATCTTTTGATATTGAGTCACTGGTGTTAAATAAGAGTAGTATGTAATATTTATTTAACACTATTGCCCTATAATGGCTTGTTTTTTCAGTTTCTTTGTTTGGTTAGAATTCTCTGTGTTTGTTCTATTCACTGAAAATATTTTTTAGCGATTTACTTCTTCTTTTGTACCTTCATTTATGTCATTTATAGATCACTGTGTATGGTTTTTTGTATATCAAATTGTTACTCTTTGCTGTCTTAATTGGAGAACTTAATATCACACAAGTTTAGTATGGGTTTCAATAGCTCCAACTCATGTATCATATTCTGTGCCACAGCTCCTAAACTGCAAAGCGCGAGGATGGTTGAATAAGCTGCAATTGATGATTCTTTAGAAAGATTGTGAGTGAAGAAGGGAAATCAAAATCATCCTTTATTAAGATTAAATTAGTTTTTTTTTTCTTTTTAATCTGAACTTATTCCTGCTCCAGCTCAAATGGGAATTTTTGAAGAAATTGGATTTTGTGGCAATTTTGATATGATCTCTGCTCCGTTTGGGGAAGGAGACGTGGCTCCAGAACGTGAACCAGGTCCAACAATAGAGGAGGATTACAGTGATGAAGAGATGGATGTTGATGAGCTTGAGAGGCGGATGTGGAGAGACAGAATGCGTTACAGAAAACTTAAAGAACAGAGTAAGAACAAGGAAGGCATTGACAATGCCAAGCAGCGTCAGTCTCAGGAGCAAGCTCGGAGGAAGAAGATGTCGCGGGCACAAGATGGCATCTTAAAATATATGCTGAAGATGATGGAAGTATGCAAAGCTCAGGGTTTTGTATATGGCATCATTCCTGAGAAGGGGAAGCCAGTGACTGGAGCATCTGATAATCTTCGGGCTTGGTGGAAGGAGAAGGTTAGATTTGATCGAAATGGACCAGCTGCAATTGCTAAGTATCAAGCAGATCATTCTGTGCCTGGAAAGACTGATGAATGTGGTATGGTGGCATCCACACCTCACACTTTACAAGAGCTCCAGGATACTACTCTTGGCTCGCTTCTGTCAGCTCTGATGCAGCACTGTGATCCACCTCAGAGGCGTTTCCCCCTGGAAAAGGGTGTTCCCCCGCCATGGTGGCCCATGGGGAATGAGGAATGGTGGCCACAACTGGGTCTGCCCAAGGATCAGGGTCCTCCTCCTTACAAGAAGCCTCATGATCTGAAGAAAGCGTGGAAGGTGAGTGTGCTCACAGCAGTTATCAAACACATGTCCCCTGACATTGCCAAGATCCGCAAACTTGTTCGTCAGTCCAAATGCTTGCAGGATAAGATGACTGCCAAGGAGAGTGCCACTTGGTTGGCAATAATCAACCAGGAAGAAGCATTGTCCAGAAAACTGTATCCAGATAGCTGTCCACCTGTCTCTACTGGTGGAAGTGGTTCTTTCGTCATTGGTGACACTAGTGATTATGATGTTGAAGGAGTGGATGAGGAACCAACTGTTGAAATAGAGGATAGTAAACCTCGTAATATCAATGTCTTTAATATGGGTACAGCAGCTGGACCAAAAGATAGACTAATGATGCCACCAATGGCTTCACATATCAAGGGAGAGCTTGTTGAAGCAAACTCGGATTTCATTCAGAAAAGGAAGCAGCCAGCTAATGAACCACATGTCATGATGGATCAGAAGTTATACACTTGTGAGTTCCCGCAGTGCCCTTACAGTGATTATCGGCTTGGATTTCTTGACAGGACCGCAAGAAATAATCATCAGTTGAATTGCCATTATCGAACTAGTAGTTCTCAAGGGTATGGATTGCCAAACTTCCAAATCAATGATGAGAAACCAGCAGTATTCTCTCTACCATTTTCTCAAGCTAAGCCAGCAGCTCAACCAATGAACCAGACAGCTGGAATCAATCTTTCGGGGCTTGGTCTTCCAGATGATGGCCAAAAGATGATTTCTGATCTTATGTCTTTGTATGATACAAATGTTCATCATGATAAGAACTTCAATCCGGCAGGTGCCAACAGTATTGCAGATCAAAATCAGCACCAGCATCAACAACAAAAATTTCAATTTCAGCTTGATGACAGCTTCTATAGCCAAGGTGGCATGCTGGGAAACATGACCAATGAAAACAACGTGGCAATTAAGACGTCTGTCTTTCCACCAACAGATATCCAGTTTGATCAGTTCAAGGCATTTGATTCTGGATTTGAAACCAATATTAACGACAATGCTACTGACTTTAGATTTGGTTCTCCATTCAATTTGGCATCAGTTGAGAGTCCAGTGGATCCAGTTCCAAAGCATGATGTATCTATGTGGTACCTTTGAAAAAAGCAGCAGAATGTCTGCATCCCCTTGTTTTCTTTGGTTCTGAACAGTGTAGATGGGAAAAGGCGGTGTACATTCTGGGAAGCAGGTATCACTGACACAATTTCTGCAAAATCTTGTTCCCATAATTTCAGTTTCCTAATATTTTAGTGTTTGTAGATGTCTTAAGAGCTTCATGAACTTTTGAGTCTATGCTTTGCAATTTCTTGAGCTAGGATGTGTAGGCTGTCTTAATTGCAGTGTTAAATAAGGGCCAAAACGAACACTAGGGAAGGACCCATCCATTCTCCAAGTACTGCAGATGCAAAAAAGTTTTATATGTTGCGTTATGTAGCTAAATGTATGTAGACATATATATCAATATATATCATGGTTTGATCTACTCTTTTGCATTCTTTATATCTAATTTGGTTGGTACCAATTTGTGCCAAATAGCTGACACATATAGTTTCTTGTAACTACATTTTCCGAAGGAGGTGGTAGTTTGACGAGGTCTATATTCTGTACTTGCATTGCATGTAGTATCAAGCATGCAGCTTTACATACCCTCTCGCATCCTGTAACCTACCAAACAATGTAATTATGTGATTTGGTTTCTATCTTTTCAAAAGTTCCCATTTCCTAACCATCCACTGTTGGTTGGAGACAATCCGTTGGGCGGCCCCGTTAGCTGGCTTGCCAATCCGCTCACCCGACTCCAAACTCTCATGTGTTTAACATTATGAAAGAAAAACCAAAGCTTCAAGGTCACTTGTGCTGACATTCTCTAATATACCGCGTTCGTAAGCCTCGATTGTTCCGACCCTTTTTGATTTGTGACTCAACTAACATATTACCAGAAAAAAAATAATCAATTGTTATGTTTCCTAATAATTATTCTTCTTTAATAATATGTTTTCAAAGTTAAGAAAATACCAAAAGTGCAAAAAGCTGTATCTATGATAGTTTTTAACCGTCATCCATAAGTAACGTAATTCTAATTATCAATTACAGAATTTTAATATTTACCATCTTTTTAATATTCTACATAATATTTTTACATTTTTACTTCTTTTGTTCTTTTGAAATAGCAAACTTTTGATATAGTTAGTTGATATACTACCAGACAAACACTGCACAAATGTGCACCGGTAATTCGGAAATGTATGATGCCCAGTTATTTTTTAAATTAAAGAGTGTGTATTTATAGGTTTTGGTATGAATGATTATTGTTAAAGTTAAAATTTTGAGGGTAAAATTAGAAGTTTATAATTTTAGACAAAATTTTGTAAGCAAAAGGAGGAAAAAAAATATGAGTGTAAAATTAAAAGTTTATAATTTTGGACAAAATTTTGTAAGCAAAAGGAGGAAAAAAATATAAGAGTTGAATATTTAAATTGGACTAATAAAAGTAGAAAGAAAAAATTAATAATCCATAACGGTAAGTAAAATTTAGAAATGTATGATGTTGAATTAATTTTAGGAATTAACGACTCCAATTTCATTTTAATTTGCATGTTGTTAATTATTCACTTTATGTGCATGTTATTATTAATTATTGATATTAGTTATTTATTAATTAAGTATTATATAGTAAGTGCGAGTGGGATGGTTGTTATGGGCATGGTATCTACTGGTTTGTTCAAATGAACTAAAATAATGATACCGAGTATTAGTCGATTCAAAGAATAGGAATTGAGTTCATCTTAGCTTTGCTTAGGCTGTTTTTTTTCCTGACAGATTTCTAGATGATAAAGCGGACTTGGTTTATCCTTATATTAAACACAAGATTGGAAACGGAGACAAAACTTGACACATTGTCTTTGTTTTGATCGTCTGCTCTGTTTCTATTTCCTCTTGGCTATCTGTGTCCTGTTTATGTATTAGAGGATATAGTCATAGCAAATTAAAGACTTATGATCACAAATAAGTACAGTGGTGGTGACTTGTGAATCTAAAACAAAACTTGTTCTCCTAAGCAAGGTATAAAATATTCCTTAATTATCATAGAAATACGGTAGTAAACTTGGTAAATGTCAACTACTTTAGATTTAACCAAGAGGAAACATACAGGAGGTTGGGCCAGCAAATTGAAGACTATTGAAATTGGAAGCACAAATATATTTAGTACATATTTGTGCTCTTTCCTATTGATTATCTCATGTTTTTTTGTATGGAGTTTTAGCCTTTTATGCAGCAGGTACAGATATAGGCTCTTTTTCTTTTCGTTTTATTTTTGCTTGATTTAAGCCTTAGATGCATATTTTTATCTCCAAACCTTTATCTAAATAACAATTCAATTCTAAACAATCTCAAAATATTTAGTTTAAATCAATATTTAATTACATATTTAGATTTGGTAGCACAATACACCTTTAAAGTAATTTATGATTTAGTTATAAAAAAACCATTGTTATTACTCAAATGTTAAAAAAGAAAAGGATTAAATTTCAAAGTAAAAGTTTAAAAAGCACTAAACCATTCTGGATTTTTTGTTATCCATTAGTCGAGATCTTTGTTCTAACTCCTTTTAACATTTTAGAGACCACACCATATTATCAAAAAGTTGGTAAAGAGAGGAACTGAAATGATATACCTTTTCTGTATGTCATCATATGATAAAACATGATCTTTATGAACATACATATTTATAATTTCATCCACTTCTTTCCTAGATAAATCATTTATATCATTTATATCTCGAATATAGAAAACCAGAAGTTAAAAAAATTCACTTTCGATCAATTAGCCTAAATGTAATTATATTAATGTTATCCCACCTTGTTTAGTATTAAGGATTTCTCTTCTGTGGCTCTTTCAAGAGAAGTTGTGAAGGAGCTAAGAAGGGAAGCAATTGAATTCAAAGTGGGTTGTACGACAACAGGAGAATGATAATTGTTTGAATTCAGAAGAACCTTGTCACACAATGTGCCAATCATACAGGTCTTTATTCTTTCTCATGATCAAAAACATTGGTTTACAGAGGGACATAAAGGATCACCCCCTCAAGGTGTATATATACCCGAAGTCTTAAAGATTTCCTTTTGACTAGAAAATAGAGATAGGAATTCAGACTGAAGCATAGCCTAGATGTGTAGAGTTCTGACTTCCTTTTACCCTAACCATTTACATAAAAGAAAAATTAGTATAAGATACAATCATGAAATTATCTTATTCCTTTTGATGGAGATCTCGTCACATGAAACATAAGCATACCTTAGAAGACTGTACTGGTCATTATAAGCAAAAACAACACGCATCATACTGAAGAGCCCTTGAACAAAAGCAAACTCATTCTCTTCGTAAGGCCATACCTACAAAGACATAATAAAGAACAATTTTAGAGGAGCACAAAAAGAGCTATTGAAAGAACACTCTTGTAACTTATACTAAGAAGCATATTCTAGACTCCATAAATGTTTCGGATCCTAACTATCTTTTAAAATTTTGTCAAAACTTTATCTGTTTATAGCTCAGTTTCCTACTTCTCCGTTAAATGATAATATAAAAGTTTCCATTTTTTTTTGAAATGATAAAAATTGATATGATACGGTATAATAAAATAGGGTTTCTCTTTCTATCTCATCCTACTAGATAGGTTTTGAAATTTATTAAATTTTTAGCAAGTACACGAGGGATGAAAGCACATCAACATAAGCAGTATTAAATAGTACGCTTAGAACTATATTTCCTATTAAATGGCTACAATTTAACTTATAGAACAAGCCCCAGGTAAAAGATGTAATTCAGATCGACACTTTGGGTTGGCATAGTAACTTGAAAGCAAAATTGAAAAGGGTAAGATTATGACATTGGCATCTTTGGACTTAAGTAGTTGCAAAACCTTTTGTAGTCCAACTGTCAAACAATTGTTTAAAGGAACATCCAACCAAGTATACGTACATCTTGGAATAAGCCCGCATCTAATATCATGTACATTACAAGTTTTTTCTGTGGCACATTTCCAAGTGTATTTATGTGGGTGTATGTATGAGAACATTCCATTTGATGGTCGATATTCTTAATATATATGCACATCACACAGATAGAGGAGAGTATTTAGAAAATTTTTTTGTAATGTACGCCTGATTAAATCTTTTCAATCAAACAAAATAAATTACTAAAGTATAGAATTCATGGGCAATAGAGGAAGATTCTCAACACATTCTTAAAGACCAATTGAATTTCAAATAAAAAAATAATATCAAATAAAAAGAACAATACAAATAATATTCAACTTTATACGTAACAATCATCAATACAACATGTAAAGGTAATAGCTTATATGTATCATCAGAACTTCGTTTCTCAAGCATGTACCTCTCTGTACGATCGCTAAATAAATTAAATTTGAGTTCATGATATTGGACTTAACCTTAGGCTTTTTATTTTCAATTTATACATCTTTAATTCTCCAAATTGAAATTACGTAAGGCTTTTTAGTTTCAATTATATGAATAATGAGCGAACAAGATGGAATGAGTAAATCAGATTAACAACAAAGGCTTGATTAAATATACATGATGATCAACTTATATGACATAAGGAAATACATTTCACAAGTAATTTCAGTGGCAACTGCAATCATATCATCTACAGTTAATCATCAGAAAATTAGTGTAGAGCATTTGGATATTCAACACAATTTAACATCATTAATCATTATAAAGAAGTCAATGAATAAGTGAAGATTGTTGCTTCCAACTTGTTCTTCAGAGAGGATTATCAAAACTTCTTAAATTTAAATCACTGAATTAATCATTTTCAGTTCTTAAAACTATTAATGATCTAAAGGCTAAAATATGCAATTAAATGAGAGCAATCTAAGCATGGTGCTGTATAAAATGAAATCAAGAAATCACAATTGAAAAAATATATATCTTATATTAATCTAAGTAGAAAAGATGTCAAAAAAACTGTTAACAAATGAGTACTTATAATAAGGAATCTAACTTTAAAATTATAAACGTTGTCCATAACCTTATATTTGTTTATATGTAATATTCCGTTCCCATATTAAGGGTTAGAGTTAGGGAATACCGCATATGAGAAATAGCAATGAGAGAGTAGAGAAATGCACTTCATGCTCATGCATAATATAGCATACATACACATGAATTTGATTATTGCACACATTACAATAATTTGTTCATGCACTCATTTGATATTTCCTGGTATAAATGATTAATTTAATGTGAATTATGTATTTTGTGTTTTGAAAATTTATTTGGTGTATTAAATAATTGATTTAAAATTTTTGCTGAAAATTAGGAAGTTTATGAAATTTTGGGTAAATTTTGAGCTAGGAAAAATGCCAAGTGGCAAAACAATTGATAAATAGAAGTAGAATTGAGAGTCAAATAATAGTGAAAATTTTTATAAATGACTTTGGGATTTAATGACATATGTCATTGAAATTTGGAGACAATTGGAGTAGAAATTGGAATTAAATAGACTAGTTGTTAAAGGAGGGACAAAGGAAACTATGAAAAAGTGACATGTGGCAGGTGAGATGTGTCACTTGCCACACCACTTGTTTCACCCAAGATATTTTTATCTTGCAAGACTATCTCTACTTGTCTTTCATTTGGACAAAGCACGTTTTCTTCTTCTCTCTATATTTATTCTTCATCTCTTTTATTCTTCTCTTCTTCCATCCATATACGACACTCTTCTTACAACCCTCATGATCTTTGATTTTCCTCAACTCCTTTACTCTGTTTCTTCAAGCTTCTTGTTGTCTTCTTCCTCTTTGTTACCAAAAACCTAGCTCATTCCTCTTTAAGTGGTGATGATCATATGAAGATGGAAAGCTATGGTTGAGTGTGATTTGAAGATCTTGAGCTTAAACAAGTAAGTAGCATGTTATTCTTCTTGAATTGTTGAGGGAAACATGCATGATGATAGTTAGATTTTGAAAGATCATGAAATGGGGATGAAAACATGTTAAAATGTGGATGAGAAAATGGATATACTGATTTTGTGTTTATGATGATTAATGATTCATAAATTGATGTAGAGATGATTCGGAGTTAGAATGAGTCCTAAAATGGGGTTGAAAGAAGTGCATAAAATTTGACTAGTAAATGAATGTTATATGTTTTGTTTTCAATATATATAATGTGTATCTCTTGGGTGATTTTATAAATGAAACAAAGATGAGTTTATAGCTGAAGAAAAGGATCAATGTGATGTCTTGAAATGAGGTAAATTAAAATGACAAATTAGAAGAGAAATGAAGGTGTTAATGAAGTTGAAAATGTGCAGAAAATATGATGAATGTGTGTATATGTATCTGTTCTCTTTTTGGGTTAATGATCAAACATAGATTATGATTTTTTTGTGTGATTGATATTGAGTTGAAATGGAAGTGGTAATGAAGAGGAAATAATGAGGATATGAGTTAGAAATGATAGCCTAAGCAAAAGAGATGAACTATGATGAAAATGATGATGAAGTGTGCTGAAATATGTTAGATGTAGTGTTCCACTGAACATGCACCTGTGTTTTAGCCATATCTTGATATGTAGACATCCAAATGGGATTATTTTAATATGGATTAAAATAGAGACATATGGCTACATTTTTCATGAAGGAATCAAAATTCAATTCTGTTTCTAAAGATTTTGAAATTTGACTTGAAGTTGAGAACTGGGAGCTGTTGCAGTTTGAGAACATTCAGTATTATTTTGTGTATAACGTGCAGAATACTGAACCAAATTGTATGAATTTTGTGTCTTTAGAAACTTAATACATATAATAACAATTGTTTAGAAGAAAGTGTTGCCAAAAAACCTCATTTACTAGGTCATAATGGTCATACAAAATTGACCTGAAAATAGAGTTCGAAAAAGTTGGAAATTGGAATGCCTAATGATGGCAGGAACTTTCTGCCAACAAATCCCACGTCCGTGGGAATTGGTTAAATAGAACACATAATACCTATATGAAGAATACATTGATAATATGCCAGATCACTTTTAAGAACTTGAATCTTAGTTTGAAACTGAGTTTGGCTCATTTTATAGAAGTCTTGTTAAACTAAGTTTGGATCATATAGAAAAGGCTATTTCAACAACATTTTAAGGAATTTTTTTGTTAAACAAGGTATTGTTCATTAAAGCTCATGTATTGAAATCTCAAAACAAAATGAAATAATATAAATGAAAATAAACGTCTAAAGGAAATCGCAAGGTCTTTAATGCTTTTAACTAATGTCCTTAATGAAATAGACTAAAAGGTATGTAAGTTAAGGATAGTAATGAGAGGAGTAAAAATGGAATATCATAGATTAATTTGACTAATTTGAAGCATAATTTATTGTTCTTAATATATAAGATTAACTTCAGATTAAAAAACAAAAGTAATTAAATTATAAATAGCTTAAATAATTAAGATGAAAATCTTAGAAAATTCATCTACACTAATGATATAAAGGATTGATCATCAATACCATAAAGTATTATATTTTGTTTAAATATTTAGTCCTAAAATATTAGAATGCTATAACTATTTTAATCTTTCTTTAGTATTAGTTAATTAGGATAAGCGTTACTTAGACCATGCCTAATTAAGGGATCTCATTATATTGGAAAAAAGGTTCTACATCACTTAATTGAAAAATAAACTTAGACCTTGCCTAGTTTACTGTTCCCTTTGAAAGAGCTACTAATATACTTCCTTATTTGATATGTCTATCAATTATTATAAGTATCTCGAATGAGATTGTATATTTTCCCTTTAAACCAGCTTGCTCCTTATCCCATTTTGTTATTGCCTACTAATAATGTGCTATCTTCAGGGAGGTCCCATCTTCTGATTATTTTAAGATTTAGTTGCATTTGCTTGGTCTTTGAGTAATTATCTTCCTTATCTAGGCAATTGTATGTTCAAGTTAAGTTTGGTTCTCCATAACTTTATGGTTAAATATTATATCATTCCTCTCTTTCTATATATAATAGATTGCACATCTAAAGAATAACTTAAATAACTTGTAGTATATTCTATTAAGCTTGTAAGGACTAATAACCCACATAACTATATGATCCCAGTCATAAAATCAACAATCATTATTAGAGAGTTACAGTATCCTTCTCTAAAGCCTATTAGTGAAATAACATTGGAAAAATTGAAAAAATGGATGCTCGACACACTCATTCTGTTAGTTTCATAAACTAAACACTAGATTGATATTGTTTAAGTAGCTTTTTATCCTATCCTTGGTGTTAAGCTAATTGCTTATAGTTAACTAGACAATGAACGAAGCTTTTGGAAGCCTTATCTCATTCCGTACCAACCTATGCTAGGAAACTCTCTAGTCATAAGTTTTGTACATCTTTTGGCAAGAATTGTTAGTGAAGATCTTATATTTGTGCATGAGCCATATAGCCTTGTCTTTTCCATTAGGATTTGGCTTGTAATTTAGGACATTCTCCTTCATTATGATCATCCCTATTGCATTGCAGTTCCAATGATCTGCATGTATTCTATCCTTAACCAGAACATATCATGGATGATATGTCTAGGGGATTCGAGATCTGGAAACATGTATAATGGATCTAAGTTGTTTCAGTTATCATTCTAAAAGGAAGTAAACTTACCATCCCAATCTTCATCTTCATTGTAATTTTTAAGGATTCTTTCAAGTTGAGAATTTGCAACATTATCCAAAAGAGTTGAATTTTGGCTTCTTTTTCCAAAAACTAGCTCTTTTAAGGAAATGAATATGAATCCCTTGGACCCATATTGCATCCTTATATGTGAAAATCCTCTGAGTACATTTTGTGGGCAATACTTTGTTGGAGGTCTTGATTGATTTAACACCTATCCCCTTTCTTCTTTAGGCAAACAAACCTTTTGTTATCTAACTTTTGCTCCTTTTTGGTTGTGGGAAGTACCCAACCCAAAAAAATTGTTCAATAGCTTTTCTAAATTCTTTGACAAGTTTCTTTGGAAGCATAAAAAGGGAAAGCCATCACACATGCATATTATTTCAATATAAAGGGTATGAGTTGGAACTTATCTGCAAAAAAGAGTAGTTTATTTCTCAAATTGCTAATTCTACTATAGATAGCTTTGAAGAGAGGCTTGCAATTCCCATCTATCAGTCTCTTAGTGGATATTTAAAAGGAGGTTCTTTAATATTTAGGAAAAATGGAGAGCCAAAATATTGTGTTTGATCATTAGTGTTGGTTGATACAAAGAGGTTGCTCTTATCCTTGTTTATTATAAGACTAGATATAAAGTTGAATTATTGAATTTATTAGTAACAATGTAGAATTGGAAGTGGCACCATATAAAAGGAGTAATTTATCAGCAAAATTCATACTAATAATTTTCAACTTCTTACACTTGTTGTGAAATATAAAGTTGTTTCCTTTCTAAATATTATATATTATTAGCCTGTTTAGAACCTCATTGCATAAGAAGAAGAGATAAGTGTTAGTTCAGTACTAGGATAAAACTCTCTAGAGTTTATGTGTTAGTTCAGTGAGATTTAATTAGAATATATTTCCCCTAGAAATTGAATGAAAAAACTTGGTCATAATCACTAATCTCAATTACTATTTAGGCTTAACTACTTAACAATAATAGATTTAATAGTTAAACTAGCAATAGATTAGATAAACAATTCATTTAGTGGATATTGATGTACAATTAACATAAAAAATCCACAAAAATCAATAAGAATAGATCAATACGAATAAAAGAAACAAGACTATAAACATCAAATAAGAAAAATTAGTTACTCATGATTTGAAAAATAACAAATAGATATTTGAACTAGTTCTAAGAATTGGTGTCTAGTAGATGTCTCCAAATGTGACTAAGGAAGTGTTTTTATAGCCATAAACACACTTTTAGATTTGGATTTATTTTAAATTAAGATATTAGTCAAATCTAAAATTTGTTCACAATTTTGATATGTCTTTATGAGGATAATTTTCTCAATATATATGATATTGATATGAATAAAAAAATTTAGAAACTAGAGATTGGTGTAGTTCTAATGACATATTATTTTCCTTGTGACTCTTCTTATAGGATTCCTAATCAAACTTGCTTAAAAAATCTATAAGTGGTTGTTAATTCTTAGATTCTCTCATTGACACTACAAAGTAGCCTTTTGACTATACGTTATAGAAATCTTAGCTAAAGGTAAGCCTTTGGCGACAATGTTGGAAATCGTTACCAAATGGTCACCCTTTGGTGACAATTTTGGAAATCACCGCCAAATGTTGAATCTTTGGTGATGGTTTTATGAAAGTGATGCCAAATATTTATCCTTTGGTGATGATCTTGAAAATTGTCATCAAATATTTATCCTTTGGTAACGATTTTGGAAATTGTCGCCAAAGGCTTACCTTTTGGCTAAAAACTCTCTTTTGTTGTGGTTTGTCATTATCTAAATTAATACTTTACCCTCATTGATTTACATCACAAAATCAAAAGGTAAGTAATCGTTTAAGAGAACAGGATAACAATTTTATTAAAGTAAAAACTGAAAAAGCTTCATTATTTTTCCTCCAATCATTTTGGAATCACTAGAGTAATAACATAATTCATTTTTTTGGTTTTTCTCCTAGCTACATTAGTATATAAAGTATTCAATGCATGAGCTTTTACTTATATCTTCTACAAATAATGTAATTAAATTAGCAAACTTAATATTTTGTGAAAACTTTGATCTTATGAAAAATAACATGTTGATATCTTATAATTATATAATAAATATTAAAAAGAAATTAATTATATATTAAATAATTATGCTTTGTAGAAAAAGTAAAATATTAAATCGTCACCAAAGGTTGAACCTTTGACGATGATTTATGCATATTGTCACCAAAAGCAATATAGCTAAATAGAAGTTAAAAAGGATCAAAATCGTCGACAAAGGATGACCTTTAGCGATGATTTAAGAAAGTGTCACCAAAGGTTAAACCTTAATATTTTGTGAAAATGACTTAGATCTTATGAAAATAAATAACATGTTTATATCGTATAATTATTTAATAAATATTAAGAGAGAGATTAATTGTATATTAAATAATTATACTCTATAGAAAAAGATAAAATACTTTAATATATCTAAGTTTCAATTAATTCTATATTATAAATGCAAATATTTTGATAATAAATATTTGATATTTATAATGAATTATTTGATATTTTAAATTTCCATTTCCAAAATAACTACTTTAAAAGTTTAAAATATATCACTTACTATTTAAAATTTAAAATAAATTAAACAATTAACTTAATTAAATTATTCATAATTCTTATTCTTAATTAATATTAAATAATTAAATAATATATTATTAAAAATAAAAATAAAAAACAACACCCTTAACGACCATGTAATTGTATAAAGTGTTTATATTGTAATACATTTTAATATTTAAGTTTGCAGCAAATAATATAACTTAAGAGATACATATAGTTAAATTACAAGGATAAATAACAAAATATAGCCATGACCTTTTGGCGACGAAAGTTTTGCTCCTATCCATTGCTTTGGCAACATTTTATATGACGTCATTCATAATTGTCATAATGTTCAAAAATAAGGATTACAAAGACACCAATTAATATGAAAGTCACTATTGATTGGCAAAGCATACATTTTCAAAGAAGCATATGAATGGGTAGACATTTATTAAGATAAAGGAGGTTAAACATTCCCCTAATAAACATAAAAGACTAAAGCAGTTCTCACACTTAAAATAAAGGATAAGAGAAGAGTATATATTGACATATCTATATAGTAAACCAATGAAAAGAAGGGGAAGTGATTAAGAATGTAGGCAATTCCTATAAAAAAGAAATGTTGACACTAACCTACTGCCACTAATTCCCTCATTTAACTATATACTGAATTATGTTCGAGACAAAAGCATACTGGAACCACTTAAAGATTTATTATGCAAATTTGTAAGATTAAATATTAATAAGTATCATCGATTTCGTACGGATTATGGGTACGATATTGAGTACTTTATATACTTGGAAGAAAGGTGTGGGAAGCCTACTTCAATAAGGGAAACTGGGAAAGTTTTTATCTTGTAAGTTAAGGGATGTTACTGGTTTTGGTTTGGGGGGGAGGGGTCATTAATATAATTGTCAGTAGGTGACAGTGAATTATGTCCAAAGGTTGACACGTGAGAGAAGAGCGCAGTCACAACTCTAATGACAAGACAAGATATTGCTAAGTTCAAATAGGTTAGGGTCATTAACATGATTGTCAATAGAGACATGAAGATGAGCACTTCCTAAATAGAAATATTATAAATATTATAGAGCAATCAACATCAAAACATGAATGCCATGGATCAATATCATTTAGTATGAAGAAATTATACTTATATAACTAAATGACATGATGGTGACTACAACCACCACACAAAGCTATAAAATTAAAAGAATCCTTATAGATAATGATAAATAGTTGAACATACTCTTTTATGATGCTTCTGTTTATGTTGAATATATCACATGTAGTTGAAGACTGCAAATACCTGTGATTGCATTTTGAGGCTGCCAAACATATGTGGAGGAGAAATGTTGGTTCCTCTTAAGTCAAGGATTTGTTCATAATAGATTGTTGTTATGGTTGAGTTCCATGTAGTAAAGAGTCTTATGACTTTCAATTTTATTTTAGGTATGCCTTCATTATGTTTGGTTAGAGATGTGTTGTGTCCTTACTAGTTAATGATGATATTTTCTATAAACTATGTGATACAGTAAGTGAGAGTAAACCTTATAATGGTGTAAAAGAATTTTATTTGACATCCTTAAAAAGTGATAAAAGATATCTCAATTTATGAATATAGATGAGATGCACCACTGTGACCCAGAACAAAAGGTTTAAGATCAGACCACTAAAGAGATATTGGAGGTTGGTATAGAAATTCCTATAGATAGGTTAATTATCTAGATTAATTGTTGGGCTTGGGTTTCGGTACTTATTTCATGGTGACAATACGCAAGGATTGAGAGAAGATTAAGTGAGAAAAGAAATTAAAAGAAAATAAAATAACAAAAAGAAGTCAAAAAGTCACAGAATATGACTAAGAAAATTACACCTGATAAGTAAAAAGTCACCATCATAACTAAGAGGAGTCATTGTCATGACTAATAAAAAGAATTAAAGTCACGATTGTGACTAAGAGAAGTCATGACCGTAAGTGAGAGAAATCACGGTCGTGACTTCTTATGTCATGGCCGTGCTTCAGTTATGGCACGATCGTGCAACTATTTAAAAGGGGCACTACACCATCGTGCTACTACACGATCGTGCCCTTTCATCTTTGAAGGGCTAGTGCAAGATCATGCTAGTGCACGATCGTGCACTTCTGAAATTCAAGAGCCAATGCACGATCGTGCACTCCTAAAATACACACCAATTTGTAACAATCATATCTCTCAGTTTCGATGTCCAAAAATTACAAACTTTATACCATTAGAAAGCGAAGAGAATGAGATACAACTTTTATGAAGACAACTTTGTCTAATTCTACCAAGATCAATACAATTTATTCATGAAATTCAGAACACAATTTCTGTCCCCCTTTTTCTCTACTGCCTATATGAACTTCTATACATTTTCCAAAAGACCGGAATCTAATAACACTAAAAGTACATGCATGACTTATAACATAACAGACTCCTAACATAATAATTCATTTCAAAACTATCCAAGGCCATTTAACAACATACAATTTCCATTTCCAATTGTATTTAACACTCCAACAATAAGGAAATTTTGAGCATGTACAAAAGAGAAATTCTTCAACTCTTACTTTCATTTCTCAACAAAACAGAGTTTGTACATTGCTTTAATTATATATTAAGGGTCGCAATAGCAGCATAATACAAAACAAACAAAAATGCTCATGTTTGATATGCTTCTATTTTACAAAAAGTATCCAAACTAACTTAGTTACAAAAAAAAAGTTTCTTGGAGATTACCGAAGTTTGCAAGGTTCAACGATCTGCTTGTTCTACACCTGAGGAGTGAAAATAATAAAATGAGCTATGAAGCTCAGTGGCTAATTGTAACGCCCTAATACCCCCTGGGAGGATATTGCGAGTGCCACGCACTCATAATATACTGAAGATGAAACATTTCGAAACATATAAAAGACTTGTACATATATACATTCATTTCCAGAATCTCAACAAACATACATCACATACCAAAATTTCCGAAAACAGCCTGAATTAATTCAAAATAAAATTTAGGATTCATATACATCAGATACAATTCGATCCAAAAACAATCTTAAAAATACTTTTGAGAAAAACAAAAAAATTAGAATCCATTGGCTATCGCAGTTGTCTTGTCCCAGTTCCTACATCCCTCTTTGATAACCTACACGGGGCAAATCTACCATGCTAAGCTTATAGCTTAGTAAGTAATAACTAAACTATAAGTCAACAACAAATACAGAAATTCAAAACAAAACAGAGTTTTATAAATAACAGAATTGTTCAACACAAGAGGGTATAAACCCTTCAGAAACAGAATAAAATTTAGCTTATGCCAAAATCAAACTGATATCAGAGTACAAAATCATAAGACTGCTAAATCCATTTATAGAAGTGGGTAACGGGACTATACAGAAGAGACCGAAGTCTCGACACCGAAGTGTCACAGAAGAGACCGAAGTCTCGACACCTAAGTGTCAATATCAGAAGACACGGAACTGTCAATAATAGAAGACATTGAAGTGTCACAGAAGTAACTGCAGACCCTTCTAGGAATGCCTATTTACCCATAACTAGGACTCAACATTTTTAAAACAAAACAAAGTCATTACAGACATTTCATGTGCAAAGTAAGTAGTCAATCATATTCATTTGTAAGTAGCATTTCCAATGATATAAACATGCATCAAACGCCTTGGACAATCATTGTCCGGAATTCCAACACAATCAGCATAAATCAAATTCAACAAGCAGAACAAAGTAAGGTGTGACCATGTAAGATTACTCACAAAATTTACCATCTAAATTACTTACTAAATCTCCCTTATTGCTTATTGCCTCGACGTCCCGGCAATGTCTGGAATCGGTCGCTCAATGGGTTCCTCTAAAACATTTAATACAAACACATATCATTATTGTGCACAATTATAAATTCAATTATGCACATGCATGTATACTGAATATGTGTGATGCATGTTTATGACAAATTATGGGTTTCTTATCCTTAATCTTGTCACATTCTCAATCATGCGAAATCATACTCAATTCCTCAATCCAGATTTATTTCACAACCAACTTTTAGGTCCACTTTGTTTAATTATTATCATCAGGTAGGTAAGGTAATTAGGTAATAATTCCTTCTAGAAAGTTCCTCTTTGTATTAGGTTTCCAATGATACCAAGTTCATCCAATTTGGTTCAGTATACTGAAAGTTATACCCAAAAGATTTTAGATTGTTCTTAAGCTTCAACCGAATTCTTATCTCAACTTCCAATTAGATTCTGAAATTCCTAGAGGCAGAATTAGAATTCCATTACTTCAGAAAATTTGTATCCTTATGAATATAGTTTAATTAAAAACAAGAATCACTCCATCTGGAAAACTACAGATCAAGATATAATCAGAATACTAAATTATGTTCAGTAAAACCATCCCAGTTATCATACTTCAGTACAGTCATATTTCCAACTTAAATTTTTCAATCAATACATTTCAGAAAGTCCTAATTTTTGGTGGAGATGAAGATTAATGTCTTAAGAGTCCATTGGTTCAATTCTCACGTCAATTGGATGTCAAGGGACGTAGTTATAACCAAAAGAATAAAGGATGTTCAAAACTAACAAACAACATCGTGCACTACCTTTTTTTCCAACTTCTTCCAGCTCTTCCCAAAACAGATCTTTGGATCAATCTTTCATGGTCATTCTGACAAGGAATATGAAGGATTTAGGCAAAACATTCTTCTGAAAAATTGTTCCTTTGTGCATTAAGTTTTTAATGACACCAAAATCATGAGTTTGGTTTAGTATTTTGCAAGTTATACCTAAAATACAGTATACTGTTCCCAAACAATGACAGAATCCTAATTTCAACTTTAGGCCAAATTTCATCATCCTTTGGGA
>JAOQMS010000005.1:33556088-33572311 GCA_027563885.1 Erythroxylum longipes | reverse complement strand
TTGGATTACGCCCACGTTATGGTAATAAGCTCACGTTTTATGACCTCTGAGTTGGACTCCGAAAACGGGGTCTAACATGTTTGGTTTTAGAGCAAGCAGGAGTTAGACTCCGAAAACGGGGTCTAACAAGTCTGACGTGACATTTATTTTTAGTTTTATTATTTATATGGGTCCTATAATGACACAAAAAGGTCACATGACATTGTCGAGCCTGCTCATTTTAATTAAACATAAATCATTTTTAATAAAATTATTCTTAATTTTAGACTAACTCTAATTAAACCTAATTTATTATAATAAATCCTAATTAACAGTAATAAATTCTAATTTAATATTAACCCTAGATATTTTTGATTAAAATTAAATAGTATTAATTTAACATTTACCTTAATTTAACCTAATAAAAACTAATATTAAAAATTCTCAATCTTACTTAGTGTTGGTAGACTCTCCACTAGTACTAAATACTTTATACCTTATAAAACATGAACTTTGTTGTAGCAAGTTCTAAATACTACTTGACATTGATGGTGGGTTGTGGTGGGGTGACAATGGTGGTGGTAGTGGCGACAGAGGAAGCAAATGAGAAGGGTAAATAACTCAATTAGAACAATGCAAAGATGAGAGAAAAAGATGGAGATGGTCATAATAAGGCGATGGCCCAAAATGGAGGAGCAAGTAGGGTGGGCGTAGAATAGGGAGGAGATGTTACCTAGAAGTTTTATGAAGGGGTTGGATGGTGGTGTGAGAAGCAGTGGCAACATGATTATATGAAGAAATGATTTTTAAGGAGAGATAGGTGTGAGGGAGAATGGGTACCTTTGTTTTGTTACGAATGAGATTATAGTAAGGGAGATTATGACGGGGGTTGGTTTATCAAAGGGACAATAGTGTTGAGTGGAAAAGGTGGTGTGTGGAGAGATGTTAATCATGGTGAGTTGCAATGGTGGTGATTAGTAAAGAGAAAAGAGAAAAGATGGAGAATGTTTATTTTGTTTATAGCCATTGTGATGCTTACTATATTTTCCTCTAGGCATAAAGAGCCAAAATAATCTTAACGTTTATAGCTAAATACAATTTAAACCTCACATTTTATTTTGTTCAAATTAAACTTTAATTCTTTACAAATGTTCAAATTTAATCTGTGTGGATGAAAATTCTAACAGAGACATGACGTCGTCAATCATTTGCCCTGTCATTACTGACGTGACAGAAATATTAATATTTTATTTTTAACGTGAGTCCATAGTGTCACTGTGAGACCCAGACATAAATTTAAAATTCTAAAATATTATAATCAATCAATTATTATCTTAATAAATAAAATACTATAACTAACTAATTTTTTAACCTAATAAAATCCCCAACCCTAATTTCACATTCCTCAAAATTCACCCATAACCTAATTCACTCTTCATCGTTCTCATCGTAATCTTTCACTGTCCTTTATTTCTTTCGCTGTAATCTTCAATTTCTTGTTTCTATTTACCTTTTACCTTTTACCTTTTACCTTTTAGATTGTGATATGGATGCAACTTGCATTATAATTTTGCATGTTGGATGACTTGAATAACATTTCAAGGTTGCGTTTCCCTGCATTAACAAGATGGTGTAATCAGGAATACTCCTTAAAGAAAAGACAAAGAGATTAAGAGAGAAGAGAGAGAAAAAATCAAAACAAGGTGAATTCCTATTAAAAACAATCACTTGATCTAAGAGTGCATAAGCTTGAAATAGTAAGAAAAGGAAGCAATCATCCCCCTTGTTCAATAGAAAAGAAGATGATAGCACCTCCAAAGTTGCATCAAAGTATTCAAAGAAGTAGAAGGTTAAAGATGGAAGCCTTAAGGATGGTTCTGAGCGTGATTTCTTAGTTAATATAACCTTAAAGAAGTAGAGAGCATCTTAAACAAACTATCCAAATCAATTTGTATTTTTTTGTTTTTATTAATTAGAAACAAGAAATAAAGGATAGTAAAAGAAAATGGTGAGAGAGGATAATAAATATTGAACTAAGGTTAGGGGTGAATTTTAGGGATTATGAGATTATAGTTAGGAGCCTCCTAAGGGGTGGTCGAGTTGGTGGAGTAAGGAGTATGGGGCCAAAAGGTCCTATGTTCGAATCCCCCTACCTACACGCTCTTGATCGAGCCTGTTGTATAGGGCTTACCTAGTGCAGAGTACTCGATTGGCATGATTTGTAGGTTATTGCGTCAATCCAGAGGTTTACCCAGTGTGCATCCAAAGGATAACGACTGCGAGTTCCTTCGTTCCAAGAAAAAAGATTATAGTTAGGGATTTTTTAGGTTAAAAAATTAGTTAGTTATAATATTTTATTTATTAAAACAATATTTTAGATTTTTAAATTTATGAACGGATGCTACAGTGCCATCTGGTCCACATGTGGCATTGTGGGCCCTTTTAAGATAAAATATTATTTTTGATTGATGACATCAAGTCTTTAGTATAATTTCTATCCACACAAGGTTAATTTTGAACATTTGTAAAACAATAAGGCTTAATTTAAACAAATTAAAATGTTTAATATTTAACTTGTATTTAGTTGTAAACGTTATGGTTATTGTTGCCTTTTTTTTCCCTTTTTGTCTCTGATATAATGATTCTTTAAAACATCTACCAAAGAAAGTTTTACAGAGGGTGACAAATGCGAAAGGCTGACGAAAGTTTTTTCAGTTGTGAGTAAATTACAAAAGTAGACGGAGGGTTGATAGAACTTTTGAATTCGGACCTTCAAGACAGCAAGACATAAAGAACGAAGAAAAGCTATAGAGTTTCTGAAAAAAGAAAATCTTAATTAAACTGGGATTATTTAAATTTGTTAAAGGTTATTTAAAGTTAATATTAAATTAGAGTTTATTAATATTAATTATGATTTATTATGACTAGTCTCAAATTAGGGATACTTTGATTAAAAATAATTTAGGCTTAATTAAAAATCAGCAAGTCCTGCTATACCATCTGGCTTCCATATGGAAAAAGTGGGACTAATGTAAAAATAAAAATAAAAAATGTCACATTTGATAGAGCTATAACTCCATTATAAGTTCCATTAATTTGAGATTAAAGTTTTCTTCTTGAATACTCCGAAAAGTTAGGGTTTGACCACTATTTTGGTACAAATGTTAGGATTAAAAGTACAATTCTTTTATCTTTTTAGATATGTAAATTTTCCTAGCCAAGGTAAATGTTTTAGACCTATAATTTAATTATACGCATGAAAAATGAGTATGGACATGCATAATTTGATGGTGGATGCTGCTTTTATTGATAGTTATATTAAATACGATAGCTTAAAGATTGCTATATTGTGTTTTGATGATTTAAAGTAAAGATTTTATTGGTATGATTAGGTGAATAGAATAAGATCACAATTTAATTATTATTGAAATAAATAAGTGATATGAGATAATATTACGAGTAAAAAACAAATTTTAATACAAACACTTCCTAACTATAAGATACAAATATTAATTTGTAATTTAGAACCTATAAGATTCAAATCCTCATAAGTTCTACAATTGATGGTATGTTTGGTTCAATGGAATAGAAATTCTATTCCTACACTATTCCTAACGTTTACGTATTCTTGTGTTTGGTTAGAAAAAAAGAAGTAGAATAGGCATTCTTAAGTTTTATTATTCCCAGACCATGGGGAATAGCTAAAGACAACCATACCTTGTCTTTAGCTATTATGGGTAATTAGGAATAATCTTACCCAAATTTCCTTTTTTTTATTAGTTGAAATTAATTATCACTTTATTTTGTTTATAACGCTACTTTTATTATCTTATAAATTATAGTTTCTTGGTGGGATCAATTCAAAAATGGTGTTCCAAAATTGAAAAGGTTTGCAATTCAGATTTTAAGTCATTGCATGAGTGCAACAAGTTGTGAATGAAACTGGAGCACATTTGAATTTATCTACTCCAAAAAAAGGAATAGATTGGAGCATAAGAGGTTGAACGACTTAGTTTTTATTCGATACAATTTAAAGCTTCGAGAAAAATATGTTATTATCATTATTAATTTTGATATAATTTCTTATATTTTGTAATAATTAAATTATATCCCTTTTGTGATTGTTGAAAATGGGAATTGTTTGAAATGGAAATTGTTATATGAATGCTTTTTTATTGTTGGAAATGAGAATTATTAGAAATTGTTGGAATTGGAAATTGTTTAATGAGAATTGTTGTGATTGTTGGAAATGGGAATTGTTGGGAATTGTTAAAAATGGAAATTATTTTATAAATGTTTTGTGATTGTTGGAAATTGTTGGAAATGGAAATTGTTATATGAATGTTTTGTGATTGTTGGAAATGTTGTAATTGTTGGAAATGACAATTGTTGGAAATGACAATTTTTTTATGAATGTTTTGTGATTGTTGGAAATGAGAATTGTTATATATTTTTGGAATTGGAAATTGTTATATGAATGTTTTGTGATTGATGGAAACGGGAATTGTTATATGTTGTTGGAATTAGAAAATATTTTATGAATTTTTTGTGATTGTCGGAAATGGGAATTGTTATATGTTGTTGGAAATGGAAATTCTTATATGAATGTTTTGTGATTAATAGAAATGGGAATTGTTAGGAATTGTTGGAATTGGAAATTGTTTTATGAATGTTTTGTGATTGTTGGAAATGAGAATTGTTGGAAATGGAAATTATTTTACAAATGTTTTTTGATTGTTAGAAATGGCAATTGTTGGGAATTGTTGGAATTGGAAATTGTTTTATAAATATTTTGTGATTGTTGGAAATGAGAATTGTTGGGAATTGTTGGAAATGAAAATTGTTTTATGAATGTTTTGTGATTGTTGGAAATGGCAATTATTGGGAATTGTTGAAACTAGAAATTATTTTATGAATGTTTTTGTGATTGTTGGAAATGACAATTGTTGGGAATTGTCAGGAAAGATATTTTATTATCTTTATTATTTTTGATATAATTTCTTATAATTTTTTAATAATTAAATTTTATTGTTTACTAGGAGTCTTAATAGTACAAGTAGTTCAACTGATCCAATTTTCATTGATAACATCGATCTTTTGACGGATTGGGTTTCTAAAGAATCAAATTTGGTATATGTCAATGACTTGGAAGATAATCTTAGATGGAAAAGCATTGACATGTCATTTGGTGCATTAAATTTGAATGATAATAATGATGAAACTCCTCTCAATGATGAAGATTTTGTACCAAATGATAACTGGGGCTAATGCAGTTATAGCAGGTATCCTCTCGTTGATGATTGAATTTCGCTCCAGGTTATTTTTTTCCTCTTCTTTTGATTTTACTTATATTTGATGTTTACCAATTTATGTTAAATTCTATATATATGATGTAATTGTAAATGTTTTTGTTTCAAGTTTAACTTCAGCTTGATTGTTTCCTCGTCATGATAAAATTGTAATAGTTAAGGATATTTATTTTTCTTTATATTGGATGTTTTGATGTAATTATTATTTATTAAAATGATGAAATTGTATTATTGTAATATTTTAGATACTTTGTATTATTCTTATTTTTATATTTGTATTATGATGATTGTCTTTTTTCATATTAATTGCGGTTATTATTTATATGTGAAATATTTAAAAATTATTGTTATTTCATATTAAATTATTAATTGTGATTATTATTTATTATTATGATTTTTAGAAACAGGGTTGATGTAAACGTTTAAAGTATAGAGTAAATAACTGTAAAATATACCAATAGACTATTTTGCAAATTTTAAAAAATTTCAGGGACTATTTCATAAATTTAAAAAATTACCCGAAACGATACCCAATATTGACCGGTATCGATATAGTACCGTATCAGAACCCAATCCTGTTCCAAGTCCAGTACGGTATTAACAACTTTGTTCACAACCCTTCGAATTATTTTTTAAGATGTACTAAATCATATTTAGATGGTTAGTGACCTCTTTATAATTTAGCGTATGATCACTAACCTCTAAACTTAATTGTCCTCGAACAAAGAGGCTAACACTGCTTAGTTGATTGTTTACTTAGAATTTAGATTTTGCCGTTAAAACATACCAGATAACGGATTTTATTAAGACAATTTCCTTTTTGAAACTTTTAGGTGAAGAATCATTTTGCTGTTGCATACTATTGATATCATAGTTGCAATTTTAGCGACAAGCCTCTAATTTAAACTCTGAAACATGAACTATCACCAGATCCCAAAATGCTGAACATTCGTCTAAAAAAGCAGAAATATAAATCATTTGAAAGTGAAAGTCGCTGCGTATGTCCTCAGTTGTGCCTGAACGGGAGTTTCCCACTTATTGCTAGAAGGAATCCATAAATAGTGTTAAAAGTACAAATTCTATTCAAGAACAGCTCAATTCAAGCTTTGAAAATGTCAGATAGGTACCAAAACTAGCTTCAATAATGGCCAAATAATATTAACTGAAAATTCACATGATGTCACAAGCTGTTCAAGATGTACATCCGAATCCAGATCAGTCTTTTCTCGAAGAAAATTTTGAACATCCTACCTATTGTTTGATACAGATCATTGCTAAACCTATAGGAAACTGATCAGAAAGAATATCTAGACTCCTTGGACATATATTTAGAGACTTAAACATGAAAGCATAACTATAAATGAAAATCTAACTACGCGGTAAGATGCACAAATTAAGAGTCAATCAATACTCTCTCGTGTTGTAATCGTCTCTCCCCTTTAAGGTGGTAATCACCTTTTCTCTTCAAATTTTCCCAGGCTCACACTCTTGAAAAACTCCCAACTTTGAATGGATCTTTCATATGAAAAAGAGAGAATGCAACCACTTAAAATGACTCGATCAAGAAACCAAGTTGTACAAGCTCATTTACACTCATAGTTGCTCACAGATGTATGCCATTGATCTCATCATGGAGCCTAGTGTGTCTCTGGAAACCTGAAATTTCACCTCTGTTTCCCCAGTTGTTGTCTTGGCATCTTGAAGCTAAGACGGATGCGAAAATTTATACAAGTCAGAAACATTCTGCCTTCTAGATGCATAGAGCAAAATACATCTCAAGAAATTACACTCGTTGATGTGAATAAGTTTCAAAAATCAGAAAAATTTACTTCCTACTTGAAATGCCATGAGCAAAATGGAAGTTTCATATTGAGACAACCAATAGCGAGGTAATTCAAAAGCTCATGCTACATTTACTCAATAAACCCAAGATAACCAGATGTAACCAAAACCATTCATTATAAAGATACTATTACAATAGATGGCAAAAATGAATGGATGATTTCCTAAAACCTTCTAAAAATGTCCAAAGGAAGATCATAACTTTATTCATTCGATCAGAGATCTCCACCAGAACATAGGAAGCCTTTCTCCTAATAAATTTTAACAAATTATAACAGCACATTATTCCAAATTGATGTCATATAACTTATCATTTGCTAAGAAAAGAAATTGTCCATCAGAACGTGTGCCTCACATATCCTTTGCATTTCTTTTTGTGTAGCCTATGGGCCACTAAGCCTCAAATAGAGATGAAAGAAAATAAAGAAAGATCGAACATTATTTTCTCACACGAAAATGTGTTGCAGTTTCTGATACTGACTAGGATTAATATTTTAACATCAAGAAAAATGTGATGAGAAATGAAACCCTGTACTTAACTCGAATTGTTCTGTAACCTCCAAGAGAGTGTCTCAAGAATATCCTCCCTAACTACATTTTGAAGGTCACCTAAAGTTTTTGAACAAAATGAAATCCAAAACACCTGTTTATATCAGGTTGTAGGTCAAGAACATTAAATCCTACAATGGTAAGTTATTAAAAAAACCACATAAGCATAGGCAAGAAAGAAGGGGTTACAATGTTTAAACTGGAATACCTTCAGATTTATGACAGCAGCTCGATTGGCTGGTGTTGAAAGCTGCTGGCTAATATAGGCCATGGATCTCAACATTGGCTCCAGTGTGACCCTTGTTAATCTAAAATGCACTTCGGACTCCCCTGATGGAACTTTTCCATAATCTTGCAGCTGAAAGAGATAAAGATGCTAACAGACTAGTGCAAACGATGATAGATACGAGTAACAATGGATCTATATTGTTCTCAATCACCTGATGTTTTCCACACTTGATTTGTAGACGTAAAAATTGGTACAGTTAACTAGCCTCCAATATTTTGGCAGTGGACAACATTTAGAAGTCAACAATATTTGATACTCAAGGCCTTACTTATCAAAAGGAAGCCTTTCAAAATGAAGTGATATTTTTACAATGAGTATCATTTAAGCATATCTTCTTACTTGTAAATCATTAACCAAAATTTCAAACTAAATTATAGAATTATCCAATATAATGTCCCACAGTGTATCATGCACCAAATTAAAGGTACTCTCAGGTAAATTCTAGCTAGATGTTTTGTCAGAAATTGCAAAACATTTCAACTATTAACACCCAATGAAGGATCACATAGTTTATAGCAGTTTGCATCACCCCATGAACTATTAAAACAAATATGCATTAGTAATATTTTACAAGATACAACTGGTATCTGCTAATGGAAAGGCAAGGTGGCATACCTTCAACTTGACTACAGCTACCTTTCCAGATGGTGTATTGGGCTTATTTTCTATCCTCCAAGTCATGGACTTAAAACAAGTAAGAACCACCTAGATAATTTTAACAAAGGAAACATTAAAAGATCCTTCCATGTAAAAAGAATAAAACACATGCTGAATGTCAAAATCACATTGTTACTTCATACCGAATTATCAGAGAGGCCACCATCACATTTGATAGACACAGGGGCCACATTGGGTTGATTCAGATCAGCAACAGGAACTCCCATATCGTTGAGATTGAACTGTTGAGGCGTTGGATCTTGCCAGGGCCACAGTGATGGGACAATATCAGAAACTGATAAAGGTGTTCTCTTGTTATTGGCTTCCTGGCTATTTCCACTTGCATTATGCGGAGGCTGTGTGATCTTAGCAACATTTTTCTTTATAGATGCAACCTCTTTTTCGCCTTCTCTTAAGGCATTGATTGCCACATTGTAAGTCTCAGCGGCAACTGCTCCTTCCTCCGCAAATTTGATGGCTTCCATGCACAATTTGTTAAAGCGTGTGGTCAGACTTTCAATTCCCTGTAAATCTGTATTCTGTTCCTCCACTCCAACTGAAGATTTGGCATTCCTTGTCCATCTTTTCAATATGTACTTTGATGGAAGGGTAAGAACATTTGTTACTGTAAAGACAGTTAATATATGTCTGCAGAGAACACCACAGTACTCGAACATCTGACAGCTGCAATTAGATTTCATCTCTGAGATATTCAATGTCACTATGTATGCCTTGTCATCATGTTCATATTTGGCAACCCTGTACTTACCGATCACTCCATCACCCTCGATGTTATTAGCAGTATAAACAAAAGTTTCAACTAGTTCTTCCTGAAATTTGGAGAACACCTTTTTTGTATAGAAATTTGCAGCCTGTTGTTCCATTGGTGATGGAGTTCTGAGCACTGGTGTGGTGCAGATTGTATCATAATCTGCTTCAATTTCCTTTTCTAAAGAATGCTCTAGAGCTCTTTCATATTGCTTGAAGAATAGAGATAGAGTTGTCTGTTGATTCACATACCCATCGAAGAACGAGCTTACACCTAGATTTGATGGAAGGGCAGCAAAGAAAGTGCCACGAAAGTAAACTGGTGCCCACTGTTTCCGAGCGTTATACACAGCCTGAAGCCACTCATTCTTTTGAAGATCATATTTATCAAGAAGGGTGCACCATGTTGATTCAAAATCCTCAATTGTCTCACAAAAGTTGATACAGCTATAGAGCTCTCCATAGAAACAAGGATGAGCAAGGTATATATGAGCTAACCTTTCTTGACCTTCTCTCAAAATGTGCCACTTGCATATGCAATGGCGTGTTTCAGGAAACACCTGAGAAACTGCCATTTGGATGGCTCTGTCTTGGTCTGTAGTGAAAGAAACAGGGGCCTGTTCATTCATTGCAGATAACCAGGTCCTGAATAGCCAAACAAAGGAAGATTCAGACTCGTCTAGAAGCAATCCACAACCAAACAATATCGTATGACCATGGTGGTTTACCCCTGTGAAAGGAGCAAATGGAACCTGATATTGATTTGGTCTGTACATTGTGTCAAAAATTACTGCATCACCAAAGTGATTGTAGGCTGCCCTTGATCTAGCATCAGCCCAGAAGACATTAGTCATGCAATTCTCATCATCAAGTTGTATTGCATAATAAAAGCCGGGATTCTCTGCTTGCATTTTCTTGAAATAATTTAGGAGATTATGAGCATCCTTCCCCAGGGTCCTTTTTCTTCTTGGAGGCCTTACATAATTTGCTGGTGTAGATGTAATTTTTCTATCTTGGCAATTGGGTTCTACAGGGAAGGAATTCCTAACATCATTTTCATAAGATAAATTATTTCCATCCATGGAAACATAGATGTCACCAGTCGTATAGAGCATTTCAGCCACATTTTTTGTAGCACCAGCAAAATGCCTCCGAGGTCGAAGATAATGAACCTTGCTAGGTGCTACTAGAGAATGGTTATGGTCCTCTACAAATTTAGTTACAACCCAATATTCCGACTCCTTTCTCTCTATCCTAAGCATTGCATTGCAACTCTCTATATTCTTTCTTTTGAACACCTCTCTAGAACATGTAAATTCCCATGTAACAATTGGTCCATCAGGATTGGAACGTGTAAACTGACCAACCTGAGTGGTGAAATTCATATGCCTGGCATATGAATCGTAGAATATTTTTGCAGCCTCTTCTGATTCAAACTCCATACCAACATGAGGTAAATATATTCCATCATGTCCCTCATTTCTCACCACTCTGTCTGTAGACTTATCAATTAAATTATGTTTATCTGATTCATTACAGTCACTTTCACCTGCAATAGGGTCATCTCCTTTTTTAACCTCCACATCTATATCCCTAACATCCATGATGTAGAATTTTAGTCCGTTTCCTAATCACTAGGCAGGCTGTAACAAAACCTTCATACTTACTCAATTTGACTGGAAGCAGAGACAGGCTGCATTAGGAATACACCTGCACAGTTAATAATCAAAATGGTAATCGATTCCCAAATGGAAATATGGAGAGGCCATCACTGTTGTTTTAAACCAAGCAAGAAATTTTCCATTGAATAAAATGCTAAATACAATGAAAACACGATAAAGCAAAGTATAAACATGAAATCAAACAATTTCAGCCCAAATCTCTGTTTATTAAGGCGAAACAAACGTCATTCAGTAAGTCGTCGAGCTAACATGGTGTAACCCTTGTCATTTAACTACCTAGTCTTTCCACAGTTGCAAAATCCAGAGTGTCAACCACCCGTTGAATTAGACAGACATATATGCCTGCAGAGAGCCGTCAGTTCGCCAAAAATAATTCCTCCCGAAAGCAAGGGCATAATTGAATTATTCACAAGTTGTTGTGAATGTTAAGCAAACAATAAATAATGCTAATTGCTTTGCAAAAAGAAAAAGGAAGAACTTACCTTAAACTTGGGAAGAACTCCGATCGAGGAACCAGAAACCCCATTTCCTTCTCATTCTCTCTCTCTCTCTCTCTCCACACGCACGCTCACTCTGCCTCTGGTGGGATTTTCTTTTCTTTTTCTTTTGGATTCGATTAGTTTTATTTTATTAATTTTGGTTCGATCGATTATTTGGCTCGTTTGAGTCTGTTAGCTTTCACTTTCTTTCAGTATCCGCTTACCTAAAGTAATCTTAAAATTATAAAGAACGCCGAAACTATCAATCTCTCAAACAGTTGGGTTCGCTATTCCTTTGTTTTCTACCTTATCTCAAAGTTTCTGTCATTTCTCCGTTTCACTTTCACCATCCCATGTATCTTTGATTTTCTTTTCTTCAAAGAAAAACACAAATACCATTAATAGAATTTAAATTTCAGTTATCATATTAAGGACTAAAAAAACTAAATTCTATTCTCAACCTCAATTGAGATATTGTCTGTTGTTTGTCTTTCTCGTATTCATATTCTTGGAAATTCATATCTTCTCTTCAACTTACTCCTTATTTGCCTCTTCTATCAATCTCTCCTGTACTCACTATCATCATTGCCAACGATGCCGCATATCGCTTTTATCTTCTCCACTTCCATCGTCTTTTTCGTTGCTGTTTAGACTTTATCTTCTGCTCATTGTCGCTTCATCTTCTCACTTTTCATCTTTTATCCATTGTCGCTCGACTTCTCCGTTACTATTTGGGACTCATCAAAACATCAACTACTCATCTTCTCCCCGCTCCCCGCCACTAACTGCTCGTCTTCTCCCTGCTTATTACTAATTTTTAGGCTGCTATAATTTATTCCAAGTATTAAAACTGAAAGAGGATTGTATTGTATTTTATCTTGTATTAGTTGTGAATTGAATCAACTGATTGCTCCTAGGTATTTTTATGAATCAATTGATGTATTTACTAATCAGATATACCATGCATACAATTTCCAGTTTTCAGTCTTCTCAATTGCTTTTGGGTATACATCAAAGAGGTTGATATATAAAGCATACAGGCCTAATTATACGTTAAGCTCATGATTTGAGCGACTAACTAAAGAAAAATCATTTTTTTAGATTTCAATTTTATTGCATAAACTAGCTAAGTTCACAATTTGATACAGATTTACTAATATTATTCACTATAAATACAGATGAACACACGTCTGAGAAGTAAACAAAACCAGGAACAATTAACCAATGTGGAAATAGAAATAATAAAACCATGCATCAGCTATGAATGCTATAGCATAACCACGAGTCACAAAGAACAACATGAAACTGAAAAGTTTCAAACCAAGATTCAGAACTAAACAAATTGTGTCCAGGATGATAAACGCATACAAATACATGAGGTTATAAACTTCAAGAAAACAAATGGATATGTTTTGGAAAGTTGGCTTGAGAATGCAAATGCTTATTGGCTTGTTCAATTTATATTATTATCATTTTTATAGATAGCGTTGAAATAAAGATAAAAACTACATAGCATAATATAGTGAGGCACTATTTTGTAATTTTATAAAATTTAGGTACTATTTTATAATTTTAAAAAAATTATCTGAAATAGTGTTCATTACTCCGATACTGTATCATACCAAGCCTAATATGATATTCATCACATTGTTTCTTTATTTCTTTTTCCTTTTAAAACCAATGATTTAGGCTTTTTTATTTATTAATAAAGGACCAGGTTTTATTTGTTATTTTCTATATTATACTTTGACATTTTTATCAAGATTCACATAATTACTATTTGAAGAACTTTAATAAAATATATTTTACTTATTTTTACGTGTTATTTTTTCTTAGTATCTATGATAAGTATATTATTATATATTGCAAACTTCTTTCTACTATAATCGATTATGCAAAATTATAAGTTTTGATGATTTTTATTAATAGCTCAAATTATAAAAAGATATATATATATATATATATATATATATATAGATTATTGGTCCTTAGACAACACATAAAGTTAGGGTGGTGAATTGCTTGTAATATGAACTGTTGGTCTATTTAAAAATTAATGAATGAAATGTCTAGTTATTTAAATGTGTTATTTCAATGTGCATATACAATTTTATTCAAGCAACCATAAACACACAAAATTGAAACAAAAAACTACAATAATAGTAGATAGAGTAGGAAAAGAGACCAAAACAATTTATAGTGGTTCGATCAAACATCCTTCAACTTATGTCGACTCTTTAAGTTTCAGTTTCAATATTAATTTCATTATTTCTCTTCCTTCAAAGATTGAAAAAGAAAATCTTCCACCAAACATCTTCTTTAATATGAGCGAAGAGGAACCTTTACTACCATCTTGTTTTACCGTGAATGACGATAAATCCTAAATTGTTCAAGACGTTCTTCCCGATTGATATACTGGCAAAACCATAAATACCTTAACACCTTTCGCTTTTTTTTTATATTAATGAATTAGAGATGTAATGCTAACATACACTTTGTAGCCTTTTACGACTCTTAACAACTCTTTATTATGTTAAAAGTTATTTTCACAACTCCATTGTGATATATTTATACCTAAAACCACTTTAATGCTTGTTAAACATACAAACTTACTATTGTAAGACTAGTTTCTTAACATAATTAGTTAGCCAACCATGCTTAACTAGCCTATGTTTCTTCAGCTTGGGATTTAACTAATATATTCCCTATCCTAATAGATTGCATCCATTCTATAACTCTTTTGTTACTAGAGCTAGCCAAACCAAACCCTTAGGCTAAAAGAACCCTTATAGAAACTAACTTTTACAAATACTAAATTTTCAATACTTCAAGTTTTCTAAAAAGCGTCGAAACAACCATTTTGATAAAAAAATTGAAAGTTTTTAAAAAGTTTCTAAAAGTTTGTTTGAAGATCAAAAGATTTTCTTTAAATTTCAAAACAAATTCTCTTGATCATAAAAGGATCTAATTTATACATCATTAAATATGAATAATCAAGTTTCAATGTCACTGCCTTTTTCTCCCTTTTGTTAATATTAAAACATAACACCTCTCTCCCCTTTTTAAAACTTTATTGAATAAGAAAAGTTCTTATAAAAGCATTCTTAAAATCAAAAATCAATTCTAATATTACTCATATAACAATTTCAAATATCAATCTATTTTCTCCTCTTATGTACATGCAATAATGCTTTCTCCTCTAAATATGTATGCCAAATCTATATACTCTAATATTATCAATATAAAAACAAAGGGGTACCTCCTTTAACGTACCATAAATGGATAACTCTTTTTTCTTCTTCACTTTTTAACGATTGGCCTTTTTTACAAAAATTTCATTGCTCTGGCTCATGTGAAGGCTCTTGGTGATTTTCTTACAGAATTTTTTTTACGGATGCCATAATTGTTACAAATTTGATAGCAGTATAGATGTTGTCAATTAGTGGTATTCATTTGATATTGACTTATTAGGAATATAAATTAACATGATCTTGGGCCCTTGAGGATTAGTTCTTAAACTTTTTTTAATATATATTTTTTTAGTTCTACTTAATAACATTGTTTCAAAAAAATCTATTGATTTGTTAATAATTACCCCAAAAATAACATCTGACATAAAATATTAAAAAATGTAATTTTAGGTCTTCTTTAGTTGTGTTAGTGAATGGAAGTTCTCTTTTAGATATGCGGGGGAGGGAAGGGGGAAAGAAGTTCTTCTTATATAATGAAAAGATCTAAGAATATATCAAGCTCTTTCATCAAAATATGACCTATAGTTATAATGAATTTGTTTAATACTACTATGATGTTAAAGAGGCATAAATGAACATGAAGGATGTTTTATTGTCTTTTGGTATGGTATTGTATGAAAATTATGCCTATTTTTCCTTATAAACTATGTCTTCTAGGTATAGGTTATAAATCATATATAAATACATAAAATTTCCTATTAGCTTTGGACCTAGAAGATGATGCATAAGCATCAAAGTTTTCAGGCTAAATTCTCGGATCGTGATAAAAAAATATTTCAATCCGTGATTTGTGATAAAGAAAGTGGGGTGGGATGGGAGTAGGGCAACTCGCCGGTGTGAATGGCGGGATTGTACAGCGTGGTGTTGGACCGATGTGTCCACCCCGCCATGCTCAATGGCGGGGTGGCATGTCCAACCGCCCCCACCCATCTCAATTTTTAATAATTATTATAATTTAGGGTTTTATTTTTTTAGGGTTTAGTTTTATTTAGGGTTGTAATTTTTTTAACATTAAATAGTTTTTTTATTTTAGGATTTAAAACATCTATACAAATTAAATTTAAAGTACAAGTTTTAATTAGTTATGTTTTTCTTACATTGAAATTATTTTGACTTAATTTATTTATTTTTACAAATTTTATAATATACACATTTGAAAAATGAAAAAAAAACTTGTACTTCAAATTTAATTTGTATAGATGTTCTAAACCCTAAATAAAACTTAACCCTAAAATAAAAAAATTTAATGCTAATAAAAATTGACAACCCTAGACAAAACTAAGGCATTTAATTTAGTTATAAATTTTAATTCGTTTTAATTGTCCCAAATGTAATTTTAATAAAATATAACGAATATAATAATTTTCATTAATAATAATAATAATAATAATAATAATAATAATAATAATAATAATAAT
>JAOQMS010000005.1:33544024-33555988 GCA_027563885.1 Erythroxylum longipes | reverse complement strand
TAATCTTAAAAATTAACATCACAAATATCTAATATAAAAATTAACATATCTACAATAAATCAATATTACATATTATAAAAATTACATATTATGTAATTTAAAACCTGTGGAAGACAAGAGAGGATGAACCACAATATATGTATGCCGCAAGGAAGAATGAAGCAGAGAGAAGCTGTGAAGAAAAAGGATTGAGGAGAGAACCGAGGCAGCAAAATGAAACCCACCATTCGGTATTAACAGGCAGAGAGCAAATATTCTCTGAAAAAGCCTGACCATCCTGCCATTGGGAATGGCAGGGTGAGCAGGCTTTTTCAGCAACTCGCCATTCAGGATGGTGGGTTGCTGAATGTCACCCCGCCATGCAGGATAGTGGGTGAGTCCGTGAACACGTATGGCACCCCGCCAAATGCTACGGCGGGGTGTTTGCCACGTACCCAATCCCGCCATCAGCCTTGGCGAGTTGTCCTATATCTAACCATCCCCATTTTTTTTGTCACATATCAGGGATTGAGAATAACTGTTGTAATAAACCGAGTATTTGGCCAAGTTTTCATTTCTAAAATTGAATGTTATATGCTCATGCGAAGATTTAAGCAATAATTCATTATTATGTGTATATTTTTTGTTCAAAATAATTATCTTGAGCATTGGGAAATTCATTTTCATAAGTGTGTCCACTCCTATGCCTATCATATGCGCTACTTGGATCTCTAAGCATACTGTTCAATTTTCATTCCTTAAGGTGAACATAGAAACTGATTGTTTAATAACATTGATCTCCTTCTTTAATACATCATTCTTATGTAACAAATTATCCTCTTTTCATTGCCAACATCACAATTTTAAAATATAATGTATCATGAATTTCATATTTTGATTTCTCGTTCTCAATCATGCATACATCTAAGAGTTTCTTCCTTTTAGTTATCATGACATTTAACCATTCAACAATCTCATCATATGAAAGTTGAATATCTCATCACAATCATTATCATCAATAGATTTTGACACAGAGCATACTTTGTTATTGTTTGCTAGAAAACATATGCTTGCCACCTTAATTTCCAATTTTTCACTTTGTAAAGCCTCTGGTACCTGCACGTCAGAAGGTAACAACTTCTGGTGATCTTCAATTAGTTGTATAGAAGCCAAATCATACCTTTTGGAGAGCTTTCCAATGAGTCCAAGGCGACTGTCATTTCCATAAGCTCTTCTCCCATCTCAACATCAGTGTTGGCTTCTACTTCCATGTCCTCAGTTAAAACAGTTTCCAAATGATCCCTGTAAACTAATTTAAACATTTCCTGCACCAAATGATCAATCACATCTATGAAAAAAACACAATGATCATCAAGAGGAAGTTAAAAGGATGTTTCATGGCATAAAAAATATTGAAATGAACCACTTCCCTATCAAATTCCATTGAAAGAGTGCCCTCACGAACATCTATCTTAGTTTGAGTCATATTAGGAAATTGTTTCCCCAACAAGATAGGTATCAGATTACATTAGGTGTCATCATTCATATCCACAATATAGATATCTGCAGGAAACACTAATTTATTCACTTGCACCAAAACATCCTCAACCACACCATCAAGATAACCATTAGTGCGATCAGCCAGTTGTATGATTACACTAATTTCTTTCAATGGACCTAAATTCAAAAAAGCATAAATTGAACAAGACATCACATTAATAGAAGCACCCAAATCCAACATAGCTTTATTGATCACAATATTAACAATTTTGCAAGGAATGGTAAACATACCTGGATCTCGACATTTTAGAGGTATCTTCTTTCTGAATACTGCCAACACATTCTCACCCATTATCACTTTCTCATCACCCCTCAGTTTCCTCTTATGTTTACACAGTTCTTTGAGGAATTTGGCATACCTTGGTACTCGTTTGATTACCTCAAGCAAAGGTATATTGACTTCCACGTTTTAGAAAGTCTCCAATATCTCTTTATGCTTTTCTCCTTGTTTGGTCTTGTTAATCTGCTCGGAAAAGGTGTAGGGTTAGTTTTAATAATATTGGGGCTTTTGAAATTTACCTTTATACTTGATGACAGATCTTCTTCCTTTCTCAATTCCTTCTCGATCTCTTCCTCGGTAGCAATCCTTGCTGGAATTCTCTTGGGACCCTCAATCTCTTCTCTGCTCCTTAGGTTTATAGCACTGACATTCTTCGGGTTTGGGATGGCAATTTTCCTCCAGTTTGCGATTTTAGGCGATTGAGCCTTACTACCATCTGACTCATTTGATTTTCCAAATTTTGTGTGCTTGCTTTTGATGAATTTGTTATACACTCTGATTAAGCTGCTGCGTATCTTGCTGAAACTAAAGACTGTTAGTAGTAGAAACCTTGATAAATTCATCTAGAGCATTACCTGAACTAGAAAGAGGGGCTTATTGTGCCCTTGGTTGAAATTGTTGTGCTCCTTTTGACCGATTCTGGAAGTAATTTTGCCGTCAGTTCCCTCCATAACTCATGTTGGGGTGATCCCTCTAACTTAGGTTATACGTTTGCAAGTACAAGTTGTATTGGTTCGGGAAGTTGCCTCCTGCAACATTCACGTACTGCATACTCCCCTCTTGCAACATTGGGCACTCATTAGTTGAATGCCTCGTGTTTGAACATATCCCGCAGACTTTCACTTGTGCCTATCCAATTGCAACCTGTCTCACAAAAGATGATAGTTCATATAAATGAAGTTCAATGGATGAAGTGCTTAACTCGTTTACTCATCAAACATCGTTGCGAGTGCCATATATTAGCTTTGTGATTATTGGAAGATTTTTGGAAAAGATGGCATCGAAGTTATTCAAATTTAAAAAGCAACGACTAGTTAAAGAAATTAACTATTTAAAGAAGAGCCACAACACATATGAATAAACGACCATACACAGACTCTTGAAATATTTGAGCAACATCTATATTCTTAAGAATCATATCATTCTTATTGTGCCTTAAAAAGTAAAATCACTAGATCAAGAGAGAAATATGTACTTATGAGCTTGGAGAGGCTCGTCAAATTTAATATTCGCATTTTTATAGTGAAACACTCAAGTTGGATACTTAGGGACTGGACCTAGGCTTGGGTTGTAAGCCGAACCAGTATAAATCAACTATGTCCTTCTTCTCTCTCTCTTTAACTTGTAAATTTTCGCATTATATTGTGTGTGTATTCTTTTTAGCAAAAGGCTTCTTCACTTTTATAAGATGCTCCTTCTTTTTTTAACTTGCAAGAGATTCCTTTCAGTTTTAATAAGCGCCTTCTATTTTTAAATTGTTTTAATAGGATTTATCATTTAGTAAGCTCTTTTCATTTAACCAGGGTCCTATCCCACAAAAAACTCCTATCACTTAACAGGCTCCTGTCGTTTAAAAAGCTTTATTTTACGTTAACTAGGGTTTACGTATTATTCGAATTGAAAGAACTTGCGAAAATTTTTCGACACACACAATTCACCTCTTCTTACGTGTGTTTGCTTTATCATTTTCTTATATTATAACTTTCATTTTAAAAGGGATTTTTTTTTCAAAACAAAAATTTTAAAGTATAAAGCAAACACTTTAAATGTGTATATTCATAATATATAAACCATTCTAAGTCATTAAAATTAGTTTTGAAACAAGGCAACATGAAATAAAGATCAAGGCAAACCCTACAAGAATTTAATTATTCAACTTCTTATGCTTTGAATACGAATTAACATTATTGCATTTTTTGTGATCAGATTATTGAAGTTTGATGTCCTATTCACTCAATGAATCACGTATTCACCTATCAAGTGAAATAAGCGTTTTCCTGCTACTATTGATCCTTATAACCAGTAAACCACCCGAAGAAAACAGAAAACAGAAGAAAAACGCCCAAACCAAATCAAGTATTGCATTATTGCTTCATAAACTTGGCATAATTTATATACAAGATCATCTATTCAATAGTTTTTTTTATATCTAACAATATTGTATACTAAAAGCAAAGTTTATATCAAAAACAGAAAATTCTTTTTTTTATTTTATTTAGTCTTTCTGTTTTCTTTCAAACAAAGAAAAACTGAAAACAAAGACGAAGACGAAGACATTCTTATAAAACTTTTCCTTTTCCTTTTTCCTTTTCCCACCCACAAACAGAAGCCAACAACAAATCTCACCACAAACCTCATCAACCCCCCAGCCTCGAAGACAAAACCCTTTTAAACAGAGAAGTCAAAAGAAACGGAGCCTTCCTTCCTGTTTTCAGAAATGCTAAAATCCTCGACCTCGATCACCCCACAGCCCGAGTTGTCCGACGCGCATTCCGTCTGTGACTGTGTCCCATTCTCATAGCAACATGCGTCAAATATCATATCTATGTTTTCTTCAAACCCCCTGTCGTTAAACAAGTCCGGTAACTCACAACCATTTCCAATTCCCAGCGAGAGCTCAGGTACTGAAAGTGACTCTAAGCAGAATCCCCATGTGAGGTCCTGGTCCTGCCCTTCCATGGTGTCCATTGCCATTAAAGAACTTGATTCCATGCATGGAGTAAGAAGCTGTGGTAACGATGCATGATGTTCTTCTTGTTGTTTCTTGTAAGGAGGTGATGCTACTGTCGTTAGTTGTTGGGTTGGTTGTGGTAGCGGCGGATACGGTGGTGGTGGTGGCGGTTGTTCAACCTCTGCTTCGGCATCTTCAGACTCGGTAGATGAGTTGGTGGGAGGTTCATGGAGGATGTGTTCCAAAGGGACACCTTTCTTCTTGAGGCGGTCAATGTAATTGCTAATATCAAAATTGGTCACTGCGTTTGATCCTCTGTACTCTATTGCTGCCATGTCATACGCTGCTGCTGCCTCTTCTTGTGTATCTGATTATTTTAGATGAAGTTTGGATTGAAAATCCCACAAGGGGGTAACGCGAAAAATGAGATTAGACATCTGATTTAGCGAGTTAAAGTAATTGTCTAAGAAAAGATCTTAAATAAACAAAAGTAAGTTGATATCTAGGGTTTACAATGGTAAATCTAGATTGGAAATCACGTGGCCACTACTTGACAACAAGTACTTCCTATTTTGGTAACTAATTTTAATTGGCTCACGGGAATCGAATAAAATGGCTTAGGGTAATATATAAAATGTAAAAGTATATCAAAAAAAAAAAACAAAAGAAGGTGTAGGTGGTGGGCAACCAAAACCCACCAAACTAGTTACATCTACGGTGCCTTACGCGTTGACAAGTTGCATAAAACAAGGGGATAGATGAGATGATGTTACTTGCACAAGTACAACAATTGCCAAAAGAATCCTACTTTGAACTGTAGGTTGTTCATTTTCCGCAAGGAACAGTAAGTGCTTATGATATCTTTCATGTGATTCTTTTTTAGATTAAAAAAACAATGAACGAATAAGTTGATATGTGTACGTACGTTAATTTTTAACTACATAACGTCTAAATTTTTTTTTCCAATAAGATAGTAAAAGCACACGCCATTTTGACTAATAATTGTCCACCACCTTCTAAGATTTGGTTTTCGGTTTGCAATTTGAGACGAAGGAAATATAGAAATCAATCATGACTCGCTGTCTACCTAGGTTTATTAACCTTTCACTATTTGGACAAGGAAACCAACTGGAAATAGAGAAGAATAAAATTTTTCTTCCACAGTAGGAATCAACTTTACTTTTTCTAATATAAAGAAATGCTGCAAGGGAAAAAGACAGTATTTGGGGTTTTATTAGATTTATATAGAAAAAGATCTTATAAAATTAACAGCCCTTTTTTTTTTATGTCAACACTTCAATTGCCTAAATTCATAGGTAATATCAGAGGCTATATAAAATGAAAAAAAGATGCAACAGAAAACTTATTCGTAAAAACACAAATGCTTGAAGGAAAAAAAAAAGAAAAAGAAATTTTAGCTTGGACCACAAAATCTTTTACTCAAGACACCTTGGATTTGTGGTCCACTAACAGTGTCCGAACTAATTAGGCCATTGGGGGTTCCAACATCTAGCAAATTTACGTGCAAAATGAACTCCATTAGGAGATGTAGAGTATCTATACGCCTAACCATTACGTAGCAGATCATGTAAGAAAGTGACACATTAAAACCAGAATGTTATTGGTCAGCGACTAGCCTTTGGGTCATTCTAAGTAATGGAAAGCATTTTATCTTTAAGGCAAAAGCAACGTGGGGTTAGAGAGAGTTGGAGATCTAACACAAGGGCTTGTGAACAGGACTGACACGCCAATCTCTACTTTAATACATTGGTTTAGACTTTGGACAAAACAAAAGGTCAATACTCAATACACTTCTTAGGATGTGGGTTCTCACGTGCTCAACTGGTAGCAATTGTAGCTTATCACTTGCACAACACACGCATTCACGCTTATACTAGTTGTGATGACGCTCGGACTAATCCAAAACCGGTGCTGGGATCTGACAAACCAAATATTGTTTGCTTTTTTGTGTCCCTTCCTCGTGGACCTGGCGTATTTTCAGGTCCTCCAACCCACAAATGTCTAAAACAGTTGACACTTATATTGCCATTTTTTATTTAAAAAAATCAATTACAGTTAATTTTTAAAAGTTTCATATTCAGAGTATCACCTACCCTGTTTCTGATAAAGATTTGTTTTAATGGTAAAGAAAGAAAATTTACATAATCATGATCCTAGTAAATATTTATTTATGATTATAAAAATTAGTATCTTTTCATATCTTAAATTACTTGTTAATACAAAAGAATGTTTTAAATAACATTAATCTAAATAATTATGAAAACTACCAAAATAATAGCGATGTAATTGAATTTTATGGACAAATTCGGTCCTCTTTTTTTAAATTTAAAAAATAATTTCTGTTTTTCTAAGAAAAAAATTTATTCAAAAAGAGCGAGCCTGCCACGCTAGCATGTAGACTGACAGTGTTAACTTTGAAGTTGGCATCTCGTCAGCTCACTTTGGTTGGCCTGATTCTGTTCCTCACAGAAATCCAGGACAGTATAAACCGCTAACACTCAAGTCCCAAAACAAATCCAGTTCTCTAAATCTAAGACAGTTGGGTGTGATGTATATGACTTGGAAGACAAAAGTTGGAAAAGCAAAGAGAGTAAATATTTAGATGAAGGCTAATTGGTTCACAAAATGAGTCACCTAGGCAAACGCAACACTTTCCCCGTAAGGGGATGGGGTCAAAACGGTGGTTGGGAGTCAATTAAGGCATATTACTTGCTTCCAACCCTCAACCTCCAGAGGCTGCAATTGCCTTCAATTTAGTCGGTTGGGAGGCAATTGGAATAGCAATTTTTCTAGTTTTTGATTTGAAGTGCTGGTATTGACAAAGCCTAATTAATGAAAACATGAAACGACTAACAGTTGAAATATGTGAATTAGAGAGCTTACTATAAGTTCCAAGGTAGAGGTATTTGTTGCCAAATACTCGTCCAATTCTAGCCTCCCACCGTCCGTTGTGGTGATGCCTTATTGACCCAACCAAGGAATAATAATTCAAGAAAGCTTCAGCAAAATAAGTACCCTAAAAAATGAAAATGAAGCAATTGCTATTAGAATGACACGAGTAAGTATGTACCTGGCCACCCCACGGTATTTAGAGACACCTCTTGAAAAGCCACTGCTTCGTCGACGAAGAGACGCCAAGTACTCTTCTTTGCTTACCTTTTGCATCTCTTCAAGCTCTTTGGTATATGTTTCTATCTGAATCAGCAATCAAACTTGATTTCAGTGATTAATTAAGACGACATTTAGATAGGTAGCAATTAAATGGAATATATTTGGCACCGCAAAATTCAAGGTTGTCTCTGGCCCCCAGTACTTGAGGGCAGCAAGGTCGTATGTATGAGCAGCAGCTTCCTCATTATCATATGCTCCTGTATTATTCAAATGCCAATTAATAATAATTATAAAGTAAGGAAATATTGATCTTTAACAAAATATCATAATTTTAATCCCGAAACAGGAAAGGGAAATAAAGAAATTGAATTTAAGATCCAGAAGAGCTTACCCAAATAAACTGACCAGCGACATAAGTGTTGCATTGTAACGTTACGAGTGTTTTCGAGATTATGAAGAATAAAACATAGTCAGAACATATGAAGAAAGTCAGAAAAAAAGGTTCTTCAAGTAAACAATTAATACTAAACAAAGGTTTACAGATCTCCCCTTGAACTCTCTTCTCTTTTCTCTCTCTTTGGTTTCTGGGTTTTAACAAGAAGACATTCATGGGAGCAGAGAAATTATTCACCTTGCTTTCCCTTCTTGTTCTGAATGTTATTCCAGGAACTCTTGTCCCACAGGTGCGCCTCGAACCTTCCAGTCCATCTATGCCTGTTGATCAACACAAAAATTCACTACATGCAATTCGATAAAACCGCATAAAATCTGCACATCTACACCCACATTTAATGAATTCCGCCATTGACATTTATGTATATTATATGTTTAAGTAACCAACATATCAATGCAATGCATATATGCAAGAGGACGAGAAACAGAAAGAGAGATACCGAGTGACTCCTCTGTAAATGGAACTTCTACCGGAACTAGAACTGATGGCACCGTTCTGGAACTTATCTTGCTGGTTTTGGCTTTTTCTAGCACGTTTGGACCTGGGTTTCCCAGCTGGTGGCGATTGGTGGCTTGGAGGAACATTGGTCCCAATACAAGATGACGAAGAAGATGATGAAGTTGTTGTTGTAGTAGAAGAAGAATAGGAGGAGCAAGATGAATTAGCAGGGGACCTCTTCATTTACTTCTCCACACTAGAGTCTTAATTCTGTGTTCCACACAATAAAAAAGAACTCAGACAATGAAAATACAAAAACCAGACACACACCAATGTCAGCAAGCAAACAGCAAGTAAAAGACTTGACAGATAGAAATGGGTATGGTTAGGTCTCCCTCTTTCTCCACTGTCTGGTTTAGATTTTGTGACTTGAAAAAATGTGTACTTTGGTAACCAAAGTTGGTTACCAAAACAAAGAGAAGCAAAAGAAAGAAGTAGAGAGCCAAAATAAGGAAAAAAAATTAAATAAAAAGAACAGAGAAAGAGAGGGAGGAGTGGTTAAAGTTATGAGTCGGGTTACTTAACCTTGAGTTAATTTAGTGGCCAACACTTGGCTTAAGGTGCAGCCATGCTACCAATAAGATTTTACTCTGCTATGCTGGATTTGTTGCAATAAAGTTCTAACATAAAGAGGAATCTATTCATGAGTATATGTAAAATATGTAATCTTCCCTTTTTTTCTTCCAAGTTTTATAGATCGAAATAGCACCAAGTATTAATGGATGTTTGTATTCAGATACTCTGGTGTCCCGTTTTTGTAACGTCAATTACTTTCTGGGCTGGCGTCTCTGAATCATTTCGACGTGTGTAAGGACACATCTGAAGAAGTGTCAAAGGCAAATTAAAGAAGAAAATGAACAATAAGAGCAATTCCAAGAACAATACAAAAGACCAGCATTGCACGAAGAGACAGGGTTATTGCAAGCAGCGGGGGCTAGGGACAGGAGTCATTGCAAAGGAAAGGTTACTTGTCCTATGACCCTCGTTCGGATTGAAAATGGACCTGAGCATGTGTAGCTGGCAAGGACATGAGCATGGCAATTTTCTTGGGTCAATATTGGAAATTATTAGCAGGGCTTTGGATGCAATGTACATGTTCATCACGCTCGTTTTCTTCTTCTCTGTGCGCTTGATTCTCGTGGTCTTGGAGTTAGACTATGCAAGCTATTTATTACGCCTCAAACTGGGATAAAGGAGGCCAATTGAAACACGATTTTCGTTCTCATTCAACCTATTAAATTTTTATAACTTGATGTCTGAGTTTGGGACCACTGCAAAATTTTAAGTGTATTCGAGAATTATGTAACTCTTCTCTCATTGAATGAATTTCTTTATTTAGAAAATTTTAATAAAACAAAGTCCAGAAAATAACTACAAAATATTATAAAAAGTTCAAAGCTTACAAGCTCATTTTTCCCTTCTATAAATCCAATTCAGTGTTTGGCTAGTAATAAAGTTATCTCCTGATACCCCAAGTCATCAAGTAAACAAATAACATAAATAGTTTTGTGTAGATGCAGTCGAGTAGCATGCATCCTGTGCCTAATTAGGATCAATTGGGTCTTGGGTTCCATTTTCATTTTTCCCTCCAAAAGGCCCAATTGTTTGACAGAAATAGAATCCATTTACTGGCAGATCCAGTGTACTTGGTTCAATCTCTTAATCCATATACTTTGTGATCTTATTGGGTCTCTTTTTTTCTTTTCTCATGACTATAGTAATTTATATTGGGGTTATTTCGTCGAATACAAGTAACAATAGTAAGTGCCAGCAGATGGGACGATGACTGGCCCAAATGCCAATTGACTGAGATGGACAATCTAGCAATTTTAATCCCAAGTGACATGCTCCTGCTTGTGTTGCTAACTTATCCAACATGTTTAGCATACTTCGTAGTTAAACGGGGCTAGGATTCCCCAGTTATTAATATTTCACAGTTAGGTTTTTGTTGAACTTGGACTGTGAGAGATGGTGAATATTATAGTAATCAAAGCCGATGCACATTACAAAAATCAATATAGTTTATATATACGCCATATACACCACTAGCTTCAACTCCGATATTATTCAGACAAATTGGTAAGTGCAGTAATATGAGAGTAATTATTAAAATGATAAGAGAGTGGATTCATTTCTACGTCCGAATAGTTGCTAGTTGTCAAAATGTCAATAAACCATGCAGATGCTAATAAGAGATTTAAAAAAGGTATAAGGGTAAACTTTAATTTTATTTTTTACTATATTTTAATTTAAATTTAAATGTTTTGACTTTTGACATATTTAGAAAGAATCTTAATGCTTCACAAATATTTATTTTGAACTCTAACTTCTTCGTCAGGCCTTTATTATAAAAAGTATACATGTCGTCTTTTATATATGTCTCTTACTAAATATATGTCATACTTAGCAAGTAAGTCCAAAAAATTTGAAAAACAATAAATATTCTTCTTCTACTCTTCTTTCCTCCCTCCTCTCTTTCTCTCTTTTCCTTTTACCATTTCTCTAAAAACAACAAATATGTTACAGGATGACCTTAAACTCAATGCACAAGTTGCAGACTATTGCCTCCATCGACTTATGACTTAGGCTAACACTATAGAACATATATTTGATGATGGGGTGTTACATATCATGCACCAGGATTGGTTATTTCCAAGAAACCATTTCTATCATTCAACTAAGATATTTATGCCTTTGGATTATTGTTGTTGGAACTTCTAACTGGCAGATGTGCTAGTGATGTGATTTATGCGCAACACAACCTAGTTGACTTGACAAATAGGGTTCGATTCAGGGTTGTAGAAGGCCATGATTTGATATAAGTAATCTAATGGTTGAGAAGGGAATGTAGGACACTACAAGAAAACTGTCATTTTGCGACGGAAAATACCGACGGAAAACACAAATAACTGACGGAATGTACCGACAGATAAAAACGTTAGAGAATCGGTCATAGTTAAATTTATCGACGGTACAAGAACTTACCGTAGGTAAATTTAGTGTTGAAAAATGATAAACTGTCGGTAAATATACCAAAAATGTACCGACCGTAACAACTGTTCTGTCCATAAATTTACCGACGGTTAAACATTTTCCAACGCTAAATTTACCGATGGTAAGTTCTTAAACCGTAGGTAAATTTGGTTATGGAATGTTTACGACCGTCGGTAAATTTACCGAAGGTAACATGTTTTCCGTCCGTAAATATGATGAACACTTACCGACAGAATTTAACATTCATCGGTATAGTTTATGAATTACCGACGAAATATAGCCTTTACCGTCAGTAAGTTATTTAGAAAGTTACCGACGAACGTTTATTTCCGTCGGTAAATTTATTGCTTAAATTTTTTTTAAAAATATATTGTCATTATATTTAAATTATAGTTG
>JAOQMS010000005.1:33521624-33534418 GCA_027563885.1 Erythroxylum longipes | reverse complement strand
CCATGTGGAGTTCTGTAGTGATCGCACGTAGCGCTCCCTTATCTTAGGGTTCGTATTGGAATGACCTACGGGCGTCCTTGTGCGTACCCTAGGGTAATGGGGTGTTACACTAAAATCTATAGAATGTGTGACAACACTATATGGTAACAACAACTGTACATATTTATGACAAGTTTGTCGACACAAATAATATAAAGTAGTGACGAATTAAGTGGTAACAAAATGTAATTAAATTCTGACAAAAGTGTCGACACTAAAACCTATGGAATGTGTGACAACAATATATGGTCACATAAACTTTACATTTTTACGACAAATATGTCGACACAAATAATATAAAGTAGTGACAAATAAAGTCGTAACAATATTTCATTTTATTGTTACAAAAATATCGACACTAAAATAGTAATATTAGTGATAAAATATTTGTCACTAATAATTTTGTCATCAGTGTCCATTACTTGTTGGTCACTAATATTTGAATAAAATATTGTCAACATCATTTCGTCACAAAAATGAAAATTGGTTATTACAAAAAGTATTGTCACTAATGTTTTTATTATTATCACAAAGAAAACTATCAATTTATCAACGAAATTACATTAGCAATAAAAGAAATTTGCATTAGTGGCTATATTGTCTAGCAGATTTCGTCATAAGTATTAAATTTTAATGTAGTAAAAAAACTGAGTATGTAGTTAAAAAACTGAGACAGCTAAACAGTAATAGAGATAGCGTGACCAAAGCCTTTCTACACACATAACCTGGATATGGGTAGCGGGGCTAGAAGCATAGGTGAGCTAGTTTGTAGATCTTGAAAACTCCACTGCTTCGCCAATAATAGTAGTAATAATGATAATAAAAAATAAAATAAATAAATATTTACAATATTTAGTAAATATAATACAATAATTGATAATGAGCTATTTTAAATAAAATATAACTGGAACATATATTAACTATAAATATTAGATATATTAATCAAATAATTATTTTACATCAAATAATTAATTATAATAATTTAAATAAAACTAAAAAAAGGTATAGAGCAACGACTTTATTCTAATTGGATTCTAAATGGAAAAGAAAATGTAACACACTTTTAAGTGAATGAGTTGCTTGAGAGTGTGTTTGTGTATAATGTCAATGCAAACGAATACATGCATATTCACTTCCAACATTTTTAGGAATCCAAGTGAAAGATTATCATTTTTGAGAAGAATAATTGTGAAAACAAAGTCCCAGGATGTAATGCCTTCTGACTTTAACATGAAAATAAAAATGTAGTTTTAACATAACTTGCTATCATCCCTGCATGTTCACACAAGTAGAAATCATTGTTTTGAGGATGACACACCCTATTAGGTCATTTAAACTAAACTTATTTGTTGTTTGTATTAAAACACTTATTTCTTAAGAACTCAAAAGTCAAGGTGGTCCTCAATGACATTCAATGGTCTTGAAATCATGTAGATTTCTTCTTAAGTATGGATAATGTCCCAATTATAGACCACTTGAAGCACTCATTAGGACATTTTACTAAACACTTATAAAGAGATCTTTTGTCCACATTCCTAGAAAGTGTCTTGGTATAATCTAATTTGGTTTAACCAAAAACTTCCAAACGTTTCCTTCTTAATATGTCTAAAAGTAAAAAGGAATTACCTACAATGGATAGATTGAGACTTATCATCAATCATCAAGGCTACAAAGTTTGTAAGACTTAAATACAAACCTTGTGTAATACCCCATACTCGATAATGGAATTGGTATACCGAGTGTTACCATATTCTTAGATATCTAATACTTCGAACTACAACAATTTTCTATTTAAAGCCTCATTACTCTAGTAATTTCTATTCACTTAAAAAAAATTTAGACAGAGTTTCCTCTATATTCACTTAATACCTCCTACAAGAAACTTCAATACACTTCTCATGCATGTTTCTCAACTATCCATCTCTGCGTCAAACTCCTTGACAAAATAATTTATCCATGCTTCAAAACCTTTCAACACATCTAAACCATATTTCATACATAACTTTCATTTAGTCAAATATAAATCACAATAAAATCTTGTAAGATCCTTCACTTCTTTATATGTACATGCGATAACCAAAAAACAAATAAAAATTCATAGTACATCCACCTCCAATTCTTTCAAGGTCCTCTATATGGCTCTTGTCTTGTAGTAGATCCATAATAACTTTCTTCTATTTCTCTTCAAAACCTACTCATGGAAAGAAAATCCACACGCTAAGCTATAGGCTTAGTGGTGTTCAAGCAATTCCAATTCTCATTCAATCATAACATGCATGATATATAACATTTTGCACATATAAATATCTTCACTTATTTTTAAGCAAAAATAAGCATTTAAAAATCAAATTATGAAATACAAGCATGTATCTATTATAATAGTTTATTTTGAAATATACAATGATCTCATTTTAAGTCCTTTAATCATTAATCATACATTTATCTACTTTTTGTAATTTCCCCAAAGTAAAATCCATTAGATCGGGTTATAGGAACCATACTATTCTGTTTTTATATACATTCACGTTGGAGCTGAGCTCTTGGAGCCATGTAGTTCATAACCCAAATCAAATGTCTTACATCGGAATCAAGCTCTCAGAGCAATACAGTCCAGCAACATATATCATGACACAGTACAGCTAACTCCCTAATTGGTATGCCAACCTTATCACATTCCTCTAATTCCTATCTATTTTACTAGGGACAAATCTAATAAATTCCATTGAAATTTAACGATATCACTCATAATAGGATATTCAAGCTATTCCATATTCGACCAAAGCAACTGTCATTCTTTAATGTCATTTTTGGTTATTGGTTTTAATTTAATTCATATAACATTCAAGACATATTCATCTCAGCAATTAGTCAAAAATAACATGCATATCAAGTTTGTCAATTTAAATATAATGTATGCCAATTGGGGAAAATACAAATTATAAGTCCAAAATCTCAATTAATTACATATATTACTTTATTTAACATCTAATTAAATATTTTTAACAACAATTACATAAACCACAAATTTTTACTCAAGAACCCTAAATTTCCTTATACACAATTTTTAGGAAAAAGTAGAATTGCAAGAACACATACTAAATTGATGTCCAAATCTTCAAATTAAACTTCCATAAACTTCAATTTCATCATTAATTCCTTATTCCTTCTCTTTCTCTTTCTCTCTCTCCTTCAATTCATTTTCTTTATCTTTATAATATTGCATAAAAAATTCAATTTTTGATTCTCTAATGCATGCAATCATAACAAAATCATGTACTCAAAATAATTAAAACTCCATTAACTTACCTAATAAAATTTCAGGTACGATTCATCAAGAACATCCATATGCCTTTTCTTCATCCTTTCCCTATTTTTTTGTTGATATGGTGAGTTTAGGGACCCTAGGTTGATGATTTAGTGTTTAATAGGTGATTTAAGGGTTAAAACTAAAGAAAATTGGCTTGAAAATGTAAGAAATGAAAGAAAAATGGAGAAGAAAGGAGGGATGGTAGTTCTCAGCACTCCTTAGTGAAGAAGAGAGGTAGGTGGCCAAGAAAATGACAAAAATGTCATGTGTTACATTAAAAGTTTTCTAAATTTTTTTAGATTAACTTTATCTATTAATTCTTTTGCTCAATAAAAAATACCCATAAGAAACATATCAACCTTACATAAAGACCTTAATTAATATCTTTTATTTTCATTAATATTTTTTGGATTGACTTTCACCATTTCTCAGGTCAAACTTTGAACATTGTTCAACTATTGGTCAAACCATCAAAACGAACTCGTTTGGAGCTTTAATTTGATCCTCGGACTGTCCTTGAACAATATTATTTGGGTCACGAGTCTCATTATTCACCTCAGGATACACTATTCACGACCCAAAAAGTACTATTTATGAAATCAAGTTTTTTGGGGCGTTATAATTCTTCCCCTCTAAAATAAAATTTCACCCTCAAAATTTACCTGTGTCAAGTAGTCATGGATAATACTTTCTCATGGTTTCTTCTGGTTCTCATGTAGCTTCCTTGATCTCATGATTCGTCTATAGTACTTTCACCAGTGGAACTGTCCTATTTCTTAGTTGTTTTGTATATTTTTCTAGAATCTTCACCGATTTCTCTTCATAAGTTAAATTTGGTTGTATTTCAATATCTTCCAGTTTTATAAAGTGTGATGGATCAGTTTGATATTTCCTTAACATAGACACATGGAAGACATCATGAATCTTTTCCATATCTTATGGCAATGCTAATTTGTAGGCTACTGGTCCCACATGCTCAATGATCTCAAATGGACAAATGAATCTAGGGCTTAACTTACCCTTCTTATTAAATTGAAACACTTTCTTCCATGGTGAAACTTTCAAGAAAACCTTGTCACCAACAACATATTCAATGTCCTTTCTCTTCAAATCTGTGTATGATTTTTAGCGATCAGAAGCAGCTTTCAACCTTTCCTTTATAAGCTTAACTTTATCCTCAGTTTCCTCTATCAATTATGGACCCACAATCTTACTTTCACTAAGTTCTGTCCAACATAAGGATGTTCTGCACTTTCTACCCTAAAGAACCCCATACAGTGCCATCTATATGCTTGCTTGATAGCTATTATTGTATACAAATTCAATCAATAGGAGTTGTTCATCCCAACTTCCTTTAAAATCAATAACACAACTCCTAAGCATATCTTCTAGCACCTGAATCACTATTTCTAATTGTCCATCCTTTTGAGAATGAAAAGCTGTATTAAAATTTAGCTTAGTACCTAAGGCCTCATGTAATTTCTTCCAAAATCTTGAGGTGAATCTTAGAACCCGGTCTAAGATAATAGAAGATGGTACTCCATGCAACCGTACTATCTCACTAATGTATAATTCTGTATACTTTTAGAGTTTGTAGTCAATTCTGATAGGTAAGAAGTGAGCTGACTTGGTCAGTTTATCTATAATCACCTATACGACATTATGCTTATTCCTAGTTTGAGGCAAACTAGACACAAAATCCATTATGATTCGATCCTATTTCCAGTCGGGTATTGTTATTGGTTGAAGTAAACCCAATGGAACTTGATGTTTAGCTTTTACTTGTTCGCATGTAAGACACTTGGTAACATAATCTGAAATGTCTCTCTTCATAACTGACCACCAATAATGTGTCTTCAAATCTTGGTACATTTTAGTACTTCCTGGGTGCACAACATATGAACTGCTATGGGCTTCCTTCAGGATATTCTTTTTCAACTCATCGTCATTAAGGACACAGATTCTATCTTTGTGATACAAGTAGCCATCCTCTTTAATTGCATATTCACTAACTTTCCCCTCCTGAATTTGTTTAAGAATGATAACAAGCTTTCCATCTTGTTTCTGTGCTTCCTTGACTTGCTGTAATAAGTTTAGTTTAAGCCTCAACTCAGCTACAATGGTTTCACCATTGGCTATAGATAATCTAGCATTCATTGCTTGTAAAGCTGATAACGATTTCCTACTAAAAGAATTGTCTACTACTTTTGCTTTGCCTAGATGATAGTCAATGAGGCAATCATAATCGTTAATCAACTCTATCAATCTTCTTTGCCTTAAGTTCATCTCTTTCTGTGTGGGCAAATATTTAAGATTTTGTGATCTATGTAAATATAACATTTCTCGCTATATAGGTAATGCCTCCAAATCTTTAAAGAAAAGATTATGACTGCCAATTCTAATTCATGGGTCAGGTAATTTCTTTCATGAGGCTTAAGTTACCTAGAAGCATAAGTAATTACCTTTCCCTCTTACATGAGTACACATCCTAGCTCATTATGTGAGGCATCATTGTAGGTCACGAAGTCTCTACCAAATGCAGGTTGTGTAAGAATAGGCACTTTAGTCAATATAGACTTTAACTTCTCAAAGCTTTCCTGATATTTATTACTCCACACGAATTTTTCATTATTTTGAAGTAACTTAGTCAAAGATGCTGTGATTATGGAGAATCCCTTAAAAAATCTTCTATAATATCCTGCCAATCCTAAGAAACTTATAATCTCTGTAGCATCCCTAATTGGCTTCCATCCTAGAATGGCTTCTATCTTCTTTGGATCAACTCTAATCCCATCTGATGATATGACATGACCAAGGAAAGAAACTTCACTAAGCCAAAATTCATATTTATTGAACTTGGTATAAAGTTGTTATCCCTTAAAGTTTGCATAATAATTCTCAAATGCTCATTATGCTCTTCTCGATTATTAGAAAAAACCAACTTATCATCAATGAAGACTACCACAAGTTGATACAAGTAAGGATGGAAAATACGATTCATGGGATCCATAAAGGCTGCTGGAGCATTTCTGTACCCAAAAGGCATCACTAAAAATTCATAATGCCCATATCTCATTCTAAAAGTTATCTTCAGGACATCTGCTTCCTTTACTCTTAACTGGTAATATCCTAATTTTAGATCAATCTTAGAGAAAACACCCACACCTTTAAGCTGATAAAAAAGGTCACCTATTCTAGGTAGTGGATACTTATTCTTCACAGTCACTTTATTCAGTTGTTTGTAATCTACACATAGCCTAAGAGACCCATCTTTCTTCTTGACAAATAACACAGGTGCACCCTAGGGAGATACACTAGGATTATAAAACCTTTTTCAAGAATTTCTTGTAGCTATATTTTCAGTTTTATGGGTGCCATCTGATATGGTACAATGGATACTAGTGTTATACCAAGTATCACATCAACATAAAATTCAACTTCCTTTTCTAGTGGTAACCCTGGCAACTCCTCAGGAAATATATTTTGGAAGTCACATACAGTTGATATATCTTAAATTTTAGGATCATCCTTTCTAGCTTCGAGAACACAAGCTACATAGGTTACACATCCTTTGCGAATAAGCCTTTTTGCTATAATCGCTGATATAATATTGAAGAGAAAATTTAACCTTTCACTAATAATTGTGATCTCATCAATATCAACTGTTCTAAGAGTGATTCTTTTAATATGATAATCTACCACTGCATGATGTCTAGATAGCCAGTCCATACCAAGGATCACATCAAATTCACGAAAAGGTAGTTCAATCAAATCACCAGGAAATTCATAACCTTGTATTCTTAATGGTTAATTCATCTAAACCCTATTTACCACCACACTATGACCCAAAGGATTTGTATCTAGAATATCATATTCAAGAGTGTTAATAAGTAACCCTATATTTTTAGCAATGGCATACATGTATAAGAATGTGTAGATCCTGGGTCTATCAATGCATGAATAGAAATGTCAAAGATAGTAAAACTACCCCTAATCACATATGGGGCATCGTGGTTATCACGAGCCCATATAACATATACCCAAGCTGAAGTACGAGTATTAGGTCCATCAACTGTCTCCGATGTGATCCTCTGACTACAATCACCAGAACTAGCTCTTATGCTTCTACCTCTACCCCTCAGAGTTGTAGGAACTGGTCTCTTTGCTTGACTCATTATTTAATACCGTTTATTAGGGCAATCTCTCTAAAAATGCTCCATAAATCCACATCGTAGGCATGCTTCCATCACCTTCCAACATTGTCCACCATATTTCTTCCTATAATGATCACATGGGATATCTAGCTCACGTCTTGACCCACTTACTGTACTAGCTATATATGGGGCCAGTTGTCTTACCCTAACCATTGATCTCTGACTCTGCCCTGATTAGCGGTAGGATGTTTGTGTTTGTGCTGAATCCTAAGACCTTGAACCTTTGTGCTTCTTACTGGCTAAGAAGGATGAACTAGATTGTCCTTGACTCCTCTTCTGTTGTCCCCTATTTCTCCATTTTTGTTCATCCATATTAGCCTTTTTAATCCTTAAGGCTGCTTTCACCATCTCTCCATAATCCCTAATCTGCAGTGCAACAAGGAGTTTCTTAATGTCATAGTGGAGGCCTGCTTCAAATCTTTTACACTTATATGCCCCCGTAGGAATTAATCTCTTTGCATACATACTCAATCGATCAAAGTCTTTCTCATATTCTGATATTATCCTATACCTTTGTTTCAAATGAAGGAATGCATCCCTTATCTCATCCTTATAAGCCTCCCTTACATACTTATCTGCAAATTAGGACAAAAAGTACTCCAAAGTAAGATCTTCTGGTGGAACAAGTCATTTACTAGACTTCTACCACTGATATGTTGGTCCTTGAAGAAGACCATTTGCACATTCCAATCTCTCTTCTAGTCTGCAATGGAGAAGATCAAAAATTGTTTTATCATGATTAGCCAAAACTCCACTTATGGAGTAGTAAATGCTGACCCCCTTCCCGAAAATCCTCTACTCCCAACCTCTTGGCTTTCTCCAATGTAAGCTTTTATAGTGGAAGAGGTGGTTGTGGCTATACAAGAGGAGTGGCAACCATCTATTGTTTTATATAATCCACCATAGTTTAGAAAAACTTTGTCGAGTTAGGAATTAAATGATCGGCAAGTGGTGGTATGGGATGTACTGGTTACCCCGCCATGCCCCTATCTGTATCACTAGCTGAGGCATGACTTTCCTCCATTGGCTCAGCGGCTCCCAGAGAGCTTGATTCCATTCTTTAATCTATAACACATAGAAAGGGTGGATCTATATTAGATTCACATCATATTCTCATATAATCCTTCATTTGGCATGTACACAATTTACTTCTCCTTTATTTCCTTAATTATAGACCCCAAAACTGCCCAACCTGGCTCTAATACCAATAAATGTAACACACCATACCCAATAATGGAATTGGCATACCAAGTGTTACCATATTCTTAAATATCTAATACTTCGAACTATAACAATTTTCTATTTAAAACTTCATTATTCTAGTAATTACTATTCACTTAAAAAATTTAGATAGAGTTTCCTCTATATTTACTTAAAACCTCCTGTAAGAAACTTCAATACGCTTATCATGCATGTTTCTTAACTATCCATCTCTATGTCATACTCATTAACAAAATAATTTACCCATCCTCCAATACCTTTCAACACATCTAAACCATATTTCATACATAACTTTCATTTATTCATATATAATTCACAATAAAATTTTGTAAGATCCTTCACTTCTTTATATGTACATGCCATAACCAAAAACTAAATAAAAATTTGTAGTTCATCCACCTCCAAATCTTTTAAGGTCCTCTATGTGACTCTTGCCTTGTAGTAGATCCACCACAACTTTCTTCTAGTTCTCTTCAAAACCTACTTGTAGAAAGTAAATCTAGATGTGAAGCTATAGGCTTAGTGGTGTTCAAGCAATTCCTATTCTCATTCAATCATAATCATTCATAATAGCCAATTCAAGCTATTCCATATTTGACCAAAGTAACTGTCATTATTTAATGTCATTTTTTGTTATTGGTTTTAATTTAATTCATATAACATTCAAGACATATTCATCTCACCAATTAGTCAAAAATAACATGCATATCAAGTTTGTCAATTTAAATATAATGTATGCCAATTGGGGAAAATACAAATTATAAGTCCAAAATCTCAATTAATCGAGATTTTTGGATCGTTACACTTTGTACCATCTCTTCTTTCTTTATGAATTCTCAGTAAGTATCTGGACTAAACTGCAATTGCTCTATAAGCTCAAAGACATTGCACTTAATCACACTGAGATCATTGATTAGCTAAGTATAGATAAAAGTATAATCAAAAGAGATAACAGAATCTATAAAATAGCCTTGTCAATACAATATATGCTATCTAAAGAAAAAGGATTATTAGATTATTCTAGGGTAAAGAAAGACGCAAAAATGAAGCATCTCTTGAATTGATCTACCAGATCAAAGAGCGACTGCTGATAAACTAAGTAAACAAGCCTATAGAATTATAGTAGCTTCCTCCTAAATAATATTGGACCATCAATAACCTCAAAAGGATTAAGGATGTTCAAAAATAAGTAGGCCAGATAATGAGCATATAGTAACTTGAACTTCTTAAGGAGTATGAAAGTAACCATCAATAGGGATAATGCTTCAACAACAATAGATGAAGCGGACATTCTTGGAATCTTAATCAAATGAAAACTTAATGGTACATTCATGGTCATCGATACATCAAAAATTAGACGTTCTTTAGATCTTATTAATGTCCTTAACTCTCACTTCCTCTATTTATTTTTATTTTTTATTGTATAGTTCAATATCACTAAGAAAAAATATTTTTAAACACAATAACAAGCATATCTCAGGAGCTAGTTCAAGGACTTCACTAATTAAGAAGTACACTTCTTTTTATAGTAAAGAAAGAAAATTGGTACAAGTAGAAAAATATTTTTTAAATTGAGAAACTATGTTTCATATCATTGTTTTACATTAATAAACAATATAATATAAGGAAAACATGAAACAAAAAATTAGAGAAACTAACCTTAAGTTTATCTTCTCTTTTAAACATGTATGATTTTTAAATGATGTAAAACAAATTATAATGAAATAATGATGAAATCATAACTATGATTTATATTGCAATCAAGTATTGTACCTAAATTTTTCCTAATCATTACTCTATTAATGAGAACATTAATAGAGTGGAAAAATATTGCATATTATATCTTTCCTTTGGAGAAAGTAGTTAATCTCATCTAAAAAAGTATAGAAATACTTATACAAACATATAGGTTCTTGTTAAAGAAAAGTTCACTAAATTGACTTGCCATGATAATTCTATATTGAACATTATTTATGTATCTATGGAAATGGTCTTATGTATAATTATGTAAGTAACCAATTGACATGAAATATCTAAGTATCTCTTATAGGAATTACTATGTTTTGATACCACATAAGACATATCTAGTCTAACGTAGCAGAATTAGTATTCATTAGATATGACATTAACTTATAAAGATAGTTGAGTGACTGGTATAAGATTCATCATTATAAAGTAATTAAGGAGAATGTTTCATTATTTTTAATTAATATTAATTTGAGAAATACTTGCTTAAGGTGGATTGAACTATGAAAATATTTTTTATATGTCACAAATGAATTAATTACTATTTTTTAGAATTAATATGATTGGAATAAAATTGAGTATAACTATATGTCTAATTTGAATATTGCAGGATGAAAGGATTGAATTATAAAAAAAACTTATGCATAGCAAGGTTAGTTAAAACAAATTTGACATTTCTAATATTTGGTTGGTCATTATATGTTTCTAAACATCATATATCAATATTGATTTATAAATATAAATCTTTTAATAGGAGAATTAATAAAATTTTGAGAATTTAATTTACAAGATCTTAAAAATAACTTAAGATTATAATTTATATACATTTTAAACATAAGAACCTAATAGTCATATAAAAGGAATGACTAAGAAAGAAAAAAGGTAATTTAATCAAGTTAGACTTGAAAGTAAAGTTTGATAAACTTCAGAGTTAAAAATAAGATATTTGATAGATAAGGACCAATATTAGGTTTTGGATTTAATTGAGACAAACTTGGTGTTTTATTAGAATTTATTTTAAAATTAATTTAAATTCAATTGAAATATCAAATATATTTCAATTAAATTGGTCAAATATTTTATATCCTATTATAAATAGGTGTATGCTCTATATGAGCTAGCAATTTAGACATAATCCTCTCTACAAAACTTGTTTTTTCTCATCTTATTTATGTGAATATTGTTAGGACTGCATATTTAGGCAACTATGGTGATTTTCAATAATCTTTTTCAGAATTTGGCTTTATGATCAAGTTACTAAATAAAAGAATCAAGATTTCTTATAAGATATGATTATGGTTTTTTTATTGAGTTTTTTATACTAAACATGTTATATAGTTAAAGTGATCTTAGTTTATAGGAAATAATAAAATTTTATTATTATTTTATTGTAAAAGTCATGATATTGCATGATTTCTTTTTTGATAAATTAAATAAATTACAATGGGCTCAAAAGTACAAGTCTAATCTTACAACCCCTCATCTAAAGGGCAAAGCTAGGAGATGAGAGTGATCTTACAAACTATTAGGAGTTATAACCAAAATTGCTGATAATCAAATGCTATAATTAGAAAATATGAGTGTAAGCATTTTCTAATTCAATGTGCATCTAACATATGTAGCTTTAGATGAAAAGTTTCTGAATTTAGGATCTTTTGACACCAATGATGTCAAAAGGAAACTTCCAAACAATGTCCAATTAGCTACAACAAATTTTATGGATAAACTGAATTAATATTTGCATTTTTGGCTACTACTACTTATATGGATAAACTGAATTAATATTTGCATTCTAATTGTAATATCCTATTGCCTTTGGGAGGTTAGAATAGTAAATATGAGTGATTAATGAGAGCTTAGAAATGCATTTTTCATGATCATGTATAATATGACATACGCATACAAGTGAATAGTGAAATGTTGCACATTTAAAATGACTATACATGCATTCATTGACATTCCGGATATAATTATTTATAAATGTGAGTATATTGAGAAATGTGGTTTTTATATGTTGGAAATTTATTTAGGGAGTGTATAAATTGATTTAGAATTTTTGTAATTTTTGGAGAAATTTCTGGAAATTGTTGGGCATTTTTGAACTAGGAAGATTTGCTAACTAGCAAAACAATTGTTAAACGGTAGTAGAAATTATTGTCCAATGGAAATGGAAATTTTGATAAATGACTTTAGGATTTATTGACAAGTGCCATTGAAAATTGGGGAACAATTGGAGTAGGAATTGAAATTGATGGGACTAGTTAAAT
>JAOQMS010000005.1:33492401-33516287 GCA_027563885.1 Erythroxylum longipes | reverse complement strand
TTTGTATATTTTCCTCTTTCATGTAGTACTTTTGTACTAGGTTTTGATGATGTACATATAGTAAGTGTTTAAAGGTAAATGTAGACTTTCGGTTTTGTGAAGTGAAATGAGGAAAAAGTTGGTTTTAAAATTTGTGATTTTCTTATGATACTTTATAAGCGAATAATGATATGATGCCATGTGAAGTGAATGTAGTGATCGAACGTAGCTCGCCCTTATCGTAGGATATGTACAGGAATGACCTTCGGGCATCCCGGTTTGTACCCTGTGGTAAAGGAGCTCTACACTAATTCTTCCAATTAGATCAAAGAGTAGTACATTCCTCTATATAGCTTGACTATGAAAGATCCTTTCTTTCATGTTAAATGTAATAAACTATATAGCCAAGGGAGATCCTGAAGACTAAGTAGTCTCCTTTACTAATAAAATTTTTCTAACAACTCTACTTTATAATCTTAGACCAATATGTAGGATAAGAGTTTATTCTACAAAGCTAACGTATATCTCAAGACATAAGAAGAGTAATACAACTTGAAAAATAGGTGATTCAATATTTCTAGATCTTACTTACATATCCCTAGAATAGTTAAAAACCTTGAAACATTGTTAAAGGTACTCAATTTCTCTTTGATTGTTAATTGCTTCATAATTTCTTAATAGTTGAATTAGATTTATCTTCAATTCTTTAAGCTGATTTTTATTAAAGTTTTTTTAAGAAATTCAAATGAATTTAAGCCTTAAAGGGTAACAATTTAAAAGGTACATATTATTTAAAAACTTGAAAGACAACAAAAAAGCTTTACATTTAGCACTAGGGTATTGCCCATAAAGAATCATAGTGAAAATAATGCTAATAGATGAGTTTAGAGGAGGTTCCATTTATCACTTATAAGTGAGTTGCATCTATGTTTGTCCTTGTATAAGAGTATATATATTTTTTATGTTGCTAATAAATTCTTCTAAAAAGCCTATTTGTATGTGAACTTGCTTGCAAAAGTCCTTTTATTACATTCGTCCCAAATGTTGCCTACCAAATGGCTCAAAGCGATATTAAAGATGCATTTATCCCCTTCATTTCTATACTTTACCTAATAACACCATTCTATAATCTCTAGCCAGTCATCAATAGAGTTATTCGTATTACACAGTTGTAAAGTTTCTTTTCGTGCATAACTAATAATTACACATTTGAAAAACAAATGATTCAAAGACTCTTGGTCTTACTTATAGAGCATTCACCTATTAGGAATGGATAAGATCTTATATAATATATCTAAAGTACTTAGTGTTCCTCTATCTACCAATTATAAAGTAAAAGGAAGCATGCAAATTTCAATGCCTATTCTAGACTAATCCTAACTAATTGGCTGTAGGCGCTAAAGTCCTGAAGAAATTTATACATGATGCATTTGAAAATTCATATGTAGAAGTTCCTTTTTAGTAAATGGTATCAACCTTATTTTAATCTAAGTTGAAATTGTAAAGAAATATGCATGGATTAGATCCTAGAAGTTGATCAAGAATAAGTGCTCAATTAGATAGGACCTAATTCACGGTTACATTGATATGTAAAAATGTTTCAGTGGAGCCAACTCATCCATCCCATCCAAAGGGCTATATAAGGACCAATTGTCAAACTATAAGGAGGTGTTATAACTATTACATATCTTATAGTAGAATTCCATCCTACCTTTGTCCCTAATTTTAAGTATGTGTTTCATAGTCCAAGAAGCATTGTAAGCTAAAGGAAAGCACCAGAAGCTTTTTTCTTTTATGTAATAAGCATGAACCCATATGACCTAAAGAGCTTGCCTGTCCTTAAGTAATCTCCAAATTCCTTTTACCAACAAATCTTTGTTTGTGATTTTTAATGGTTGAACCATTAATTCACCTTGATTCTTTAGATAACATATCTCTAACCGTATAACTTTTTCTATGGATTCCTTTCCATAATTTCCTGACCAAAGGAATCTTCTAAGTAATATGTCAATGGTTTTAACAATATTATAAGGGAATGCAACATAAAAAGCAAATACAAATTTAATGAATTGAATAAAAAGTATAACTTAGCTCTTTTGTAGAAAGGCTTTTAGAACTCTAACTATTTATTAAGTTTTGTATTTTTTGTATTAAAGGTTTGAAGTCAAAGAGTGAAGACTTATTTGAATAAATAGGAATTCCCAAACATGTCAGGGATAGTTTCAAATGTTAAAAGCATATGAGAGTAGAGAACTATGCTACTTGATGCTCTTCCTTAGAGGAAATGTATAAGCCACTTTTCTTCGTATTTGTAGCTAAGCCTGATAATTTTTTAAAGATTTTCATTACTATTATTAGATAGGAGATGGAACCTCCTCAGCCTTGACAAACATGTTTAAGTTATTTTATGAAAAGTTTCTTAATTAATTTGAATAATTTTATTCTTAATAAGATTAGAAATGTTATTTTTTTAATTTATGAAAAATTTTCTTCTAAATTAAGGAATTTTATTTAATATATTAGAAATTTTAAATTTCAAATTAATTATGAAAGTTGCTAATTAACTAGGGATTTAATCCTTAGATAAATAATATAGAATATTTTCTTAATTAAAATTTATAACTTTTCTTATTTAATTTGAATATATTTTTTATAATATTAGAAAATGATTTTGTAATGAACAACATTTTATTTTTTTAAATTGAAAAAAAGCATTCAATTTAAGGAAATGATTACATCAGGCCTACCATTACTAGAACCTAAACTTCAATATACAAGTTGAACTAGAAAAACTAGTGAGCTTAAGCAGACAAGAAGACTTAATTCATACACCATATGTATAAGTTAGATAAGTCATACCCTCTTAGTGTGCTTCCTCAATCCAATAAGGAATTATCATTAGGATTTTCAAGAGTTACTCAACAAGTCAATTGGAAGATAGCTCAGAGCTTATACTTAGTTGTATTTTTTTTGGCTAAAATTATCTTTATAGTCTATTAAGAAATGATTAGAATGAAAATTTGAATGTCTGGTAATCATTTTAGTATAATCATATATTCGTCTCTCTTTGTATATCACAAATGCGGCATAGCTATGCACTAGTTTTAAGATTTTTAAATTACCTTGTTGATTAAATATCACCTGCTTAATTAAAGCCATAAATTAAGGCTAGTTGCTTTTATGGAAATGTATTCTACGAAGGCTTAGTTCTTGTCACTAAAATGTGCTTAAGAAGAAAAATAGTATAAAGGATGATTTAAGATTTCATGAGCTTGGTTATAGTGTTTACAGAGGATGTTGGTTAGAGAAATACCTTTTAATCTATGTATTTCTTCACTCCTTACTTGATAGCTTGCTAGATTATGAAGGATTCTTTAAGGGAGTTATTACTAAACCAAACTAACTTCCATCAAGTATGTAACATCCCATTATCCCATGATTAGGGTTAGAACCATAGGACACTAGATATGAGAGTTTGTTGAGAATTTAAAAGTGCATTTCATGCATTATATGGCATACACATGCACATGAATAATGTTTTCACTCATGAACATAATTGTACATGCATTCATTGACATTTTCTGGTTATAAGTGATTTTTATGTAATTAAAGTGTGAATTATGGATTAATTGTCTTGAAAATTAAATTGGTGTGTATTAGAATTATTTTTCGCATTTCTGGAGACATTTCGGATGTTTTGCAAATTATCAAAAATTTGGGGTATTTTAGATTAGAAAAAATATAGAAATAAAAGACAAATAGAATGTGTGACAATTGGACAAATTACTATGTGAAAAGTGGAGCAATAGCTAAGTGACATATGGTAGCTTGACATGATGACAAATGTAAGACATGCATTAGAGACATGTGGCAAAGCTAAGTTAAGCCACCTAAGTCACGTTTTTTGTTAGGCAAGGAAGATTTCTGCGGCTCTCTTATGCTTCACCGAAATTCTCCATCACCAAAAACATCCCTTCTTGCTTATCCATCACTGAATCCTAGCTTGTTCATATGTCTTTGGTGTTTGCTTAATACACTTTGCAATGTCTTCAACTATTTAGACGTTTTTGATTGTTGCTAAATGCTTGTGTTTTTTCCATCCACCAAAATCTCTCATTTTGTTTCCCCCCATTTCTGGAATTGTACTAAAGAGAGTGAAGCTTAAGAAAAGTAAGTTATGCTTAAAGTTGTATGGGTAGTGTAAATGATATTAAGATGAGGTTTTTAATGTTTGTAAAATGGATGCATGCATGAGTAACGTATGTTTCCATGTTTATAGATTGATGCATAAGTGAATGGCGTAGATGCATGTGTGGCTGGTGAAGGAAGAAGCAAATTCGGTGATATGATTAACAAGATGAAGGATTTTAGCGATGAAGTGAGCTAAAGCATGTTATATGCAATGTTTTTACTCAACATGCATCTGTAATTTGGACATAACTTGATATGTGAATATCTAAATTGGATGGATTTTGATTTAGAGTAAATTAGAGACATATGGCTACATTTTTCATGAAGGAATAGAATTTGAAATATGTCCTTAAGAGTTGTGTTATGTCAAGGTAGAACATTTGATTAGAAGAAGGTGTTGTCTAAATACATCATTGTCTAGGTCATAATGGTCATATAAATTTGACCCAAAATCTGCTTAAGAAAATCTGGAAATTTTTTTTTGCAGAACATGTGATATGGAAAAATATGGATTTGGTATTGTTTTGGGGTTTATGAATAACCGTGAATTGTTGAACTGTGCATTGATGTTACTGAACTGAAACTGAAGTAAAAATGAATAGGTCATCAATTGTAAATGATGGAATTTTGATAATGAAGTGTTTGATAAAATGGATATCATGTTATGGAAAAGGATAGGTTTTATGAATAATATTGTGTAGTTAAAGAGGTTTAATCAATTAATTAGAGTTTGATAATTTCATCAAAACAAATTGGTATGTGAATGAGTATGGAATGTTATTGTGTTTATGGTAAAGTAATCTAGACAATTGGAGTGAACTTAGTGTTAAAATGTATGCGAGTTTCGGACAAACAGAAGAAAGGAGGAAAAAAATGTAGAAGGGCACGATCGTGCATCTACACAATCGGAACCTTTGATACAAAAGAAGGAAGTTGCGATCGTGCACCTGCACGATTGCTACTCTACCGAAAAGGAGGAAAGTCACGATCATGCACTTGCACAATCGTGACCTGAGAGGAAATGCAAAGGGTGTTATTTTTGAGTGATTTTCAGACTAATAAAGGCTAGGATGTTTCCATATGAAGTATTAAGGTTTAAATGAGTTCTTAAATGAATTTAATTGATGTTGAATGAAAGAATTAAAGTGAAAAAATGTATTAAGGATTAAAAGAATGTTTTGAAGGTGTTGTAAATTGTTTATAAAGAGTATTAAAGAAACATACCTGAGAAATTGTCATTGAATATGCATGATACATGATACATTCATAAATGTATTTATAACTAATTATTCTTATGAAAATACATATGAGTGACATATAAATGCATATGATTGCATATAGAGTAACAAGTCGAGTGACCATTTCTAGACATTGATGGGACTTCAAGGCAATAAGCTAAAGGAGGCATTAGTGAGTCAACCTAGGTGATTTTCCTAGGGTTGATTAATTGATTCTGTTTAACTTCCAATTATTGAATTTTTTGTGATCTGTATGTGAATTCCAGACTTTAAAGGTCTGAGGAGTTTGATATTCAGGAATGTATTGGAAGTGTTCTATTTGTATCTGAAATTTGAATGATATATGTTTGCAACTAATTTCTGAATACCCAAAAAAAGTTAAATGTGGATTGAGGTCCAATGAATATAAGATTCTGTCTGTACATCATAAGTGGATGTTATTTATGGCATATTCTGTTATTTGATGCATTTTATAAAATGCATGTTCAGATAAAGGGGTTGTGATCATAGTAGCCAGTCTGAAAGAGCTATAAGCTCAAAATTCTGCATGTAGAGCTTTGCTCCGTGATTTCTGTATAATTCTACACATAAAGCTTTGCTTCATGATTTCTGTATTTGACTGAGCCCAATGGGCCAGTATCTGTATCTGTATCTGAAAGGCACTCGGTCACAATAAATAATAATGAATCTAGAGTCTCATATAAATCTGTATTTGTGTATTTATGATTTTGAAATATATGCTTGTGAAATCTTTTCTGAAATTGTGATGTTAAAGTGATATGCCATGATAATGTGATTGATTGGGTTGTACAAGTTCTAAAAGAACGTATGTGATGTGTATGACATTCATTATGTCTTATTATGATGGAAAATGCTATGAATTTGGTTGGTTGTATGATATTTGTGTGTTTGCCTGGAGTGAGATCATTAATGATGGTTCGCTCATTGAGTTCGCAAAACTGATCAAATATTACAATGTGGCTTTTCAGGTACGAGACAGGAGACCTAGATTTCTAAGATCCTCTAGAAGAACATTTTGGACTAAGATATGGCTCAAAAGTCTGTCAATTAGCATTTGAGGAGTTGTAGTTGTTTTTAAGTAGTTTACATATGTCATGTAGAACTTGTGTATAAAGGTTGTAAATATTGGTTTTAATGTCTACTATGTAAACCTTTATGAATGAAGTGAAAAGATGAAGTTTTTAAGTATTGTGTTTTCTTTATGATGCCATTTAATAGATTAGGTTTGATCCAACATACCATTGTCATAGGATATGTACTTGAATATCCTCTGGATGTTCAGGTATATACTCTATGGTAGTGGGATGCAACAAAGTAGCCTTTTAAATATTTCCTTTAATTGATTTAGGTAAGTTTTATTGGTGAAACTTTATGAGTTGTATATTCTCCATATCAACTTATCATTTGCCTCTATGTTTAGTCTCTAATTAGGTACCTTGTTCATAATTATGTTGAAACACTTATATTTATATAACCACTCACCATATGCTATGATCACACTTATTTTTATCTTTTAAAGGATTAGTAGCTTAAGATTATCCAAAGCTTAAACTCTGAAAAGGGTGTTAATTTGGTTTTATTCATTAATGAAACAACATGCTATAGCCATTCTTAACATTTTTTTTCATTTCCTAGCATATAATACTTCCCAGATTTAACATTTGGTTGAGAGTCCACAAGTTATTTTCATTGGATTTGATGCCCCTAAAATTTTGGTCCTTTATGATGTATGATTATGTCCACTTGACCTAAATTAATTTAGTATATACAAATGATTTTCAAATCTTTCCCAAAAGCATCTTATTCTTATTTCTAATTGAATTTATTGCCAAGCCTCCTTCCTCCTCAGCAATAACATACCTCATTCCATTTTACTTTGAACCACAAATCATTATGTGATTTACTACACTATAGAAATTCTTTAATATTCTCTTTATGTCTTTTATTAGGTTTTGTGGCAAGTATAAGTGGGAAAACCAATATATGTGGAGATTGTTTTAATTAGTCATAGCCTTCTAACATATAATAGGAAATTTCTTTTCTAATAGTCAATTCTTTTTTGAATTGAATCATATAGAGTTTTGCAATCTTTACAACAGACCTTTTTGGCTAGAGATCAAACTAAAATAAATGAAAAGATTTTATTATAATTTGAACAAAACTAAGGTTAGCTACATATATTAGCAGAAGGTCATGTGTAAATGAAAGGTCATATAACGTTGGCTTTTTAAATTTGTGGCAAAATTTGAGAATGTCCTAAAGACAAATTTGTATTGCCTCATATGGATGTGTAGACCAAACACACTACTTTCTAATTTATAGATGGCTTTTGGGATAAAACTACATTAAAATGATTAAAAAAGATCCCTTCATTACTCAGTATGGAAGCTTTTGTTATAAAATAATGCCCTTTGGTTTAAAAAAAATTGAGATAATTTAGCAAAGACTTGTAGTTACTTTGTTTCAAGCTATGATGCACATTGAAATAAAAGCATATATCAATGACATAACTGTAGAGTCCAAAAATGGAGGGAGTCATATAGAGAACTTAATCAACTCTCTTAAAAGACCTTATAAATACCAATTTAGGTTAAATCATGTTAAATTCATCTTTAATATTTAACACATAGCATGAACGTTATTACATGTCCCAGATCATTCATGAAAGAGAAATAAACGAAGTAAATGCAGAAATACCTAATTTCAGTTTAATCACACTTCCGAGGTGGTTTTTGCTGCTAAAACAAGTTCTAATCAATTGGGACCTTCACAAGAACTCCTCACCAGATCGTGGTTAATGCCTTTCTATAGTTTTCTCAATATGTAAGCTCTCCTAATAGGTCAGAGATTTCATACGCTTACAAATGATATAAGCATCTACAGGAGACCTTAACCTTTATGGGGAACACAATTAAATATTGTCCAACTTTATGGGAAATGTTAAAAATATCCAACATTCTCCCCTTTGGACAATACTTATTTGCGGTGTTGACTCAAGTTTAAAACAACTTAAAAGATCGGTTAAGCCACGCCACTGTATTGTTACTAAGTTTAAAAAGCAAAAACATTTGATCCAAAGATAAAGAAAGTCCAACATTTTGTCTCGCAAGGCTTTCAATGCCAAAAGATATCAAACCTATGTGGCATGTGTGACATAGATCTAATGTAATGACGCATATTTAATACGTTACTAACATTAATAGGAAAATGAAGTGTGGCAAACTAGGATAATACCTTTATGGGATTAACAACTTATATCACCCTATGTCATGTCAAAATTTATGGATATCTGTACTAAATTATATATGTCTAAATGATATAGGCTCAAGGTCAATCTGTATATATGCCCAATGACCTTTAAATGCTTAAGATCAATATAAGTCTTAAGACTTCCACATGTATTATGACTTTACACAATAATAGGTATTATTGAGGATAAATAGATGATCATCTATATTAATAAACAATCATAGCGTCATAATACATCAAAATGTACAAATATACAAGGAGCAAATATGACAATCCCTAACTAACACTATCTAAGGACTTTAACATGCTCATACTGAATACATGTCTTTTTAACATAAGTGGGCAAAGTCCTTTAGTCAAATGATCGTATAACATCTCCTTAGTCCTAATATACTCCACTTCAATGTCACCTTTCTGAATCAACTCTTTAACGGTCAAGTATTTGACCTCTAAATTTTTAGACCCTGTGATATTCTTATTATTATTACTAAACAACACAGCAGTAAGATTATCATAGTATAATCGAATGGGTCTAGCTACTGAATCTACTACAGACAAATCAAAAATCAAGTTTATGAACCAAACTGCCTATGTAGTAGCTCCATAACAAGCAACAAACTTTGTATGCATTGTCAAGAAAGTTACCAGTGTCTGTTTGACACTCATCCATGATACTGTACCGCCTGCCAACATAAAATGTATCTTAAAGTGGATTTGTGAGCATTCAAACACATAGCAAAATCAGAATCTGTGCTTTCCATCGTATTGAGTGGTACTTGGGCATACCCTATAAGGTTTGGATCATTGACCTCCTGTATCTCAACATATAATCCTTGGTATCCTTTAAGTATCTCAACACTTGCTTAACCACATTCCAATGTTCTACATCTGGGTTAGCTAGATATCGACCTATTAATCCAACAGCAAATGCAATGTCCGATCTAATGTACAACTGAACATACATTAGGCTACCAACCTCACTAGAATACATAATATTCCTTGTAGACTCTCTCTTAACTTCATTCTTTGGACATTGGGCCAAAGATAATCTCTCACCATAAGAGGTAGGTGCTACAATAGTTCTATAGTCAGCCATATTAAACCTTTATAACACTCGCTAAATGTATGCGTTTTGTGACGGGCTTAATGAGTGTTGAGATATGTTCCAGTGAATCTATATACTAAGGAAAAAAGATGATTCACTAAAGTCCTTCATGTAAAAGTGCTTGGTCAAAAGTTACTTAACTTTATGCAACATGGTCAAGTCTTTTGACGTGAGCAATATATCATCCACATACAACATTAGGAAAATGACTTTACTCCCCTTGATCCTATAATACAAGCATCTTTCAACTTTGTTTTCCATAAAGTCAAAAGAGGTCAAAATCTCATAAAAACTTTAAGTACCACTTCCCAAAAGCTTGTTTTAGACCATATATTGATTTGGTCAACTTGAAAACTTTGTCAGTTGCTCGTTGATCCTAAAATTCTTCAGGTTACTCCATACAGACCTCCTCATATAGGTCACCATTTAACAAAGAGGTTTTAACATCCATCTAATTTAGCTTTATGTTATAATGAGTTACGATTGCCATAATCACTCTAAATACATCCTTTAAGGATACGGGAGAGAAGGTAACATTAAATTCAACTGCTTTTTTCTAAGTGAACCCTTTAGCAACCAATTGAGCTTTAAACCGCTCAACTTTACCCTAAGTTTCCTTTTTGGTCTTAAATATCCATTTGCAACTGACCGGTCTGTAATGTTAAGGCAAATCAATCAGCTCTCATACCTTATTAAACTACATGGATTGCATCTCATCCTTCATTATTCCCCACTACAAGTTTGCATGGGGCCTAGAAACAACTTATGTAAAAGTAAATAGTTCCACAACATATCCTATATCATAATATTGTTCACCTAAATAGACTATATAATCAAATGAAATAGCAGGTCATCTCTATTTAGTAGATCTATGTAACTATATAGGTTCTTGTACCCCAGGAACCTCTGCCTGAATAGGTATAAGATCCTATGCCTGCATAGGCATGGTACTCAAACCTTGATCCACTATACCTAACTGTATGAGCCACAGATACAAAATCTAGTATCCGTCCTGCTATCACCTGGAGGGTGAGAGGGCCCACCCTCGTTATAGACTTTGTATTCCAAAAATTTATCCATTTGTGACTCCACTATTCTAGTCCCTCCTTCTCTACAGTCAAATTTGTAACCCTTAGAGTGGTCAGGATATCCTACTAGATAGTAACCAGTGGAAAGAGGTTGTAATTGTCCTTCATAAGGATTATATAACTGTACCTCAGCAGGGTAGCCCTACACATAAATGTGTGCAAGGTTTGGTTTCCTACTAACCCAGAGTTCAAAAGGCATCTTGGGCACTGACTTACTTAGGACTCTATTTAATATATATAATTTTGTCTTAATGGCTTTGCCTCAAACGTATTCAAATAGGTTAGTCATGCTTTAAATCAACCTCATTATGTCCTTTAGGGTGCGATTACACCTTTTGCCCACACCATTTTTTCTCAGGACTACTTGATATAGTGAATTGAGTCACTATTCCAATCGATTCCAAGTACCTGGGAAACAGACCATTTTCTTTTCCTGCAACACATCAGTAAATTAAGGCATTAATTTCCTAGACCTCATCTTGAAAGATATATGATGTTACTAGCATCTTAAACTCTCACGAGAGAGTATTAAGGGCCTGGCGCGCTATAAGTGTGTTAGGAATGGGCACATCCAGTGCCTTCAGCTTACTTTGAAGGTAAACCATCCAAATAATGTATTCCCTGATGCCTCCTTCTCCTGTATACCTTATGGAGAATAGATCCTTAATTAAGGTGCTCAACTCCACATTGGACGACACCTTATAACTCTACAAAACACTATCCATGAACTCCTTCGTTATGTTTGTGTCTAGTAATACACTTAGCAGATGATCCGGTATCGACCTTTTAATGATCAAATAACACATCCTATTTGACTACTCACAGATCGCCATAGCTGCCTTATTAGCTTCTGAGCTGATGTCTGTAAGTGGAGAAGGTCTCTCTATAAGCATCGCTATGTTGATGTCGGCCATCTCTAGGAAAACTCAACATTCTTCTTCCACTTCTTGAAATTGAAACCGGTTAAAGTCTCAATAGTGAAATCATTGTTGTTTATAGAAAAGGTGACTGTAAAATAGAAAAGACAATGTAAAGATCAACATAAATTTAAGATAACAACAATACTTACAGCATTAAAATAGTAACTATACAGAGAATCTGATCACACATATTATGAAACATCTTTGGGCAAAATGCATAATATATGCAATTAGACCTCGACATAATAGTGATCAAAGTAGAAACCATAAACTCTTTTGACACTACTACCTTTGGGCAAATAGATCATTTGAGCAACGAATTTCCTGAGCAATGACTTTCCTCTATCTTATGCCTTTATTCACATCTCAAAATCCTATATAAGGCCAACACTTTAGGTAGAATAATTGAACATAAAGCCAAAGGCATCCCCTAACATGTAAGCAAAATAATCCACAATACTGACTATAAAGGCTACTTTGGTAATTACATCCTTATCAGTACCCCGAAAGGTCCACAAACACAAGGTATACATCCTTATGTTATCCTCTCATTCTAAATGAGCATAAACCTTAAGTGCTTCCCTTATATGTAGTTCAAAGCATGAAAATTGGCTTTAAAACATATTTAAAATGCTTTAAATCCTTTTCAGGAATAAAATTACCATTGTAATTAATCTAGAAAAATTTTAAAAATGACTTTATGAATTCCCTCAACTCATAATATGACCCAAAATACTCCAGGGCACCTTAACGAAAACTCTAAAATTTTTCAAAAAAAATATTTTCTAATGCTGACGTCAGCAATACTATAGTATTGATGTCAGTATGTTACTGTGCACTGACGTAAGCTTGATGTCACCATGACATCAATAGTGCACATGGAGTAAAGGGCGCGTGCAGATGTGCCTCTATATGCATCTAGTACTTGTGTTGCACGTGTCGTACAGGCACTGATGCCAAACATGATGGTCCTATATGGCATATGTATATCACACGCCAGCCATGCATCTGCACCCTCGAACCCTATATGTCGGGACACGTGTATGGCAAGTACGAAGAATGTGTATGTCTCCATGCTGCCTGAGCGAATTCACGTGTCAGCACTTGGTTGGAACGTGCTACTCATACGCCAGCCTAACCGCCTCTCCACTTGCACTGTTCACAAGTCAGGCACGTTTAGCGTTCTCCATTGCTGTTAACTATGAGGGAGATTTTCGGTGACTCTGGAGCATGTTTTTCGCTCTTTATATCCTGTTTTTAATAACTAACCTCATGCACTTCACTTTCACGAATCCATACACGTGAAAATATCAAAAAGCATATCCTAAACAACTGAAAGCCCTAATGGATAAAAACTGAAAAAACTTCTTTTTCAACCACTTGATCATGCAACCGCTTTGGTACCATGTTAACATGTAGCATGACTCTTATTACATTTCTTAGATTTTTCATGAAAGGGAAATAAACGAAGCAAATGTAGAAATACCTTATTTTGGTTCCATTACAATTTTGAGGTGGTTTTTGATGCCAAAATGAGCTCCAATTAATCGAGACCTTCACAAAAAGTCCTCACCGAATCGTGGTTAATGTCTTTCTACAGTTTTTTCAATATGTAAGCTCTCTTAATAGGTCAAAGATTTTGTTTGCTTATGTATGATATGAGCAACTGCAGGAGACCTTAACCTTTATATATAGTTTCTATATCGGGCTTCCTCATCACAGGCCCAATATGGGTCCAATCCATATTGAACAAAATCCATTTTGGTTGAGAAAATGATTAGTATAAATTGCATCATGTTTTTGGCATAATTTGATATGTGTTTTGATAGACCCCGTTTCCTGAGTCTAACTCCTACTTGATCTGATACCAAACAAGTTAGACCCGGACTTCCATGCATAATATCGAAATACGTGAGCTTATTTCCATCACCTTGACCATTATCGGTTTATCTTCTCTTCTCCGATACCACAACTGTCGCATACTTATAACACATATTCATCACCCATACTTGCCTTCAACAACTCTCCTTATTAGTTCAGCTCCGCTCTTCGACTATCCATTTATCCATTTCAACCTGAATACCTTAAGGAACAGGGTTGGTGAATCCATACTTTACATATATACATGCTTCGGGGTTGTCGGCATAACTTTTGCTATAGACATCCAATTCAGGGTTTCTTTGGATATTTAGAAAGAGGATTTCAAGAGTTACAACTTTCATGAAGACCTTGAAGGCCAGTTTTGTTTTACTTTTGAATGGTCAAAAATAAGACAGAAGATAACCATGAACAGTAACCCAGACGATATCGTGAACAGTGACACAGAGGAAGTCACGAATCCTTGTGAACGATCTGTGAACAGTAACACAGACGAATCTCTGTGAACAATAACACAGACAAAGTCTGTGAACAGTAACACAGATGAATCCTTGTGAACAGTAACACAGACAAATTCTGTGAACAGTAACACAGATGAATCCTAGTGAACAGTACCAAAGACGAAGTCTGTGAATAGTAACACAGACGGATCCTTGTGAATAGTACCACAGACGAAGTCTGTGATCAGTAACACAGACGACCCCTTGTGAACAGTGACACAGACGAAGTCTGTGAACAGTAACACAAACGATACTCTTAAACTAATATCACTTCATAACTCCTTCTTATAATCCTTGGCTTATGATCTATCCTCTGTATTCTATCTTCTGTAGTTGACTTTTATCTTCTTTGTTGACCACTTATCGTCTATGGTCTATCCTCTGTGTTCTATCCTCTGTGTTCTTACGTCATCACAGACGATACTTTTACTCTTAATTCATCCTTTCCTCTGTGTTCTGACGTCAGCACAGATGATACTTCTCCTTCATATTTTCCTTGCCTCTGTGTTCTGACGTCAGCACAGACGATACTTCTCCTTACGAATCCTAATTTATTTTCCATACTCGATAATCTAATAAAATAAATAAATAAATAAAATAAAATAAAATAGAAAAATACTAAAAACGGGATCCAGCATGTTTAGCCATTAATTCCATCATTTAGTAGGTGTTTAGGTTAAAATTGTGTTAGTTTGTTAATTATTTGTGTTTTAAGTGTTTTATGGATTAGTACAAGCTTTTGAGCTTAAATATTATGTTTTTGAGGTACCTTGATGTGTTTGTTAGTGTTTCAGGGTCAGTATCGAAGAACAAAGGTCAAAGTCAGTATCGAAGAACAAAGGAGTTTCGGAAGACATTCGGGTCAAAACAACAACCTATGATTGTGGCTTATCAGGTCATGATCATGACAGAAGGTTCAGATATGGGGCACGATCTTGTCCAATAGGCCACGGTCGTGATTTGCGTTGGGCAGACATGCAGTCGCTTATGAAAATTCACATTTTGAGAAACTTTTTGGACCTTTCAGACCTCAGAAAGACCCTAAGGTTACCCAAAAAATAAAAGACTGTTTAAAGAACATTAAGAGAAGCACAAAATAGCCTTTTCCATCAGCCACACTTGGAAACCATAAAGAGAGAATATCAAGAGAGAGAAAGAAAAATAAGGAAGAGGAAGACAAAGCTAAATCGATGTGCTTCCCAGATTAGGAGGTTTCCTGACGTCGCTACCTCCCATCATCTATTCTAAATGATTATTTCCTTTTTGTTTCAATTTTATTTATGTATAGAATTGAGATGGATAGTATGATGATAGGATTTGGAATATTGATGATGTTCTAAACTCTTTTTCAGGATTTTATTTTGATTTAATGATAATTTAGTCGATTGTGTTTATTAGATAAATGTCGTGATTTGATTGCATTCTTGCATAAATCGATAATAAACTGAGAGAGTGAACTAAATGAAAAATGATTAAATTGGATTAATGAGAGTTAGGTAATTTAATAGAAACTGTGTTAAATCATATTAGTAATTATGTGGAGAGAGATTCCGTGTGATGTTCCGATAGTTTATTAAAGTGCTTCAAATTTGATTAGGGTTTTGGATAATTTATAAATTAAGAGATTGCAAATTCTATAATCTGATTAGGGTTTAATGGTTAAAACTCGAGAGAGAGTAATCAGCCCTAGGATAGTCTAGAACCGACACTCTATTGACACATAACTGACTAGGTTAGTATTAATGATAAGTAAAATCCTCTTTCTCATAAATCGGTAAATTCCTTAGGTTGATTTCTATTATGATTGTATATTGCTCACTTGTTAATACTTTTATGTTTAATGGATGCATCTTTAGGAGTATCACTTATGAGGAAGACGGTAGATGAAGTAGAAGAGCTATTAGAAGAGATGGCGAGTAATAACTGTTTAGGGATGAACGAGTGGAATAGACAACCCATAACTTTTCATGAGCAAAAAGGAGTTGTAGCTGTCAATTAAATGATAGAAATGCAGGCTAAAATTAATAATTAACTCGACAGCTAAATAATATGAAGGCTTCATCCTCAAATACAGTAAAAGTTGTTCAGCTGAAGTGTGAGCTTTGTGGGCAGATGGATCAGGATACAGTTGATTGTTTCTTGATGAAGGATAATGGGTTAGAGCAAGTAAACTACATGGGAACTCAATATGGTTGAGGAGGGGAAAACAATCCCTACTCTAACACATACAACCCCAGCTGGAAGAATTACCCAAACTTCTCTTGGTTAAACAATGTTGGAGTACAGTTCAAACCTCAAGGACCACCAGGTTTCTATCAAGACAAACCAAGTGTGATGGAATCGAAACTGGAAATTTTTTTAAATAAAATTGGAGTTATGGAGGATGCATATAAAAGGCTTAAAGGTAAGTTGACAAAGTTACAAAGAACCACACCTTCTCGATACATAACCCGGATGTCCAAGTAGGTCAATTGGTAGAAGCAATAGAGACTCGAAATATAAGAGCCCTTCTAAGTAACACCGAGTCCAATATGAAAGAACGAATCATAGTTATTACATAAGCGACTAAGGAGGAATAACATCATGCTGAAGATAATGAAGGGAAGGACAAGAATAGGGTTGATAAGTATATTTTTCGAAGTGAACCAGAATTATAAACAACCCAGAAGCATCGACATAAAAACCCTACCCCATTTTAGAACAATGAAAACGAAATCCATTCAGGAATAAGGGGAAGGAAAAGGTGTAAGAGAATAAGGAAGGCTCTTTACTGGCAAGGTATAATTTACCAGAGATAAAAAGTACCAACTCCTGATTCCATTCCTGATCAAAGCCATGAGGAAATCTAAGGAAGCTGAGCTGAATGAAGTTATAGACATGATCGAGCAACTGGAAGCACGACTTACACCGATGGAATTAATAAGGGGAAAGGTGGAAGAAGAGTCAAAGGAAAAAAAGAAATTGAGGAAACCATCAAAAAAGGAGGATCCAGGGAATTTTTATATCCGCTGCATTATTAAGGGTGTCAAAAAAGAGAGAGTCTTCATTGATTTGGAAGCCAGCATAAACATGATGCCATATTCCTTATATCAGAAGTTGGGGGTTGGAGAAACAATCCCCATCAAGATACTGGTAAAAACGACAGATAAGTCAGTTCATCGTCTGAGGGGTATCATACAAGATGTGCATGTTTGAGTGGAAAAGTTTACCTTTAACACAGATTTTTTCATACTGGACAAAGAAGGAGATGCAGAAACCCCAATTATCCTCAGATAACCATTTTTGGCCATTACCTGATCAATTATTGATGTAGATGGGGTGAGTTGATTCTAAGAGTAGAAGAGGAACATATGTCTTTCACCGTAACCAAGAATGATAGAAGTCCTCTCCAACCCATGTCATCATGAAGGGAATGGATTTTGGTGGAGAAAAAGAGAAGAATAATGATCAAAAGTGTTCTATGGAAAAGAATAAATCTTGCAGGAGAAGGAGAAGAAAGAATTGGGAAAAGGAAGGTGGTGGCGTAACCAACCAAGTGATGGGCATACATTTTATGAGATTGACAACTAAGCCACCCCGAAGAATTTTCTTAACCCCCTTAAGTAAAGAAGAGCGTCAAGCTAATGACATTAAAGGAAGCATTGTATGGGAGGCAACCCATGTTTTTTAAATTACCAGTTATTTCCTTGATTTTAAATAGTTTGAATTTTGTAGTTAGGTTGTTCCAGTTCTAAATAAATAATGTGGAAGAGTAGGGAATTAATTTTAATAAAGATGATTAGGAAGGAAAGTATAATAAGGTGATAGTGCTAAAAAGAAGTTAGGAAAGGATCCTAGTGGGTGTGTATAAGGACAAAAGACAAAAAAAATCAAAAATTGGTGAAATCATTGAAGGCCAAGATCATGGCCTATGGTAGGGCATTACAGACACACATTTTTTAGTTTTTTTCTTACAAAATTGCCCTCTCCTCATTTATATATTCAATTCTACCCCCATTTCTTTCATCACTTTCATTTAGACTCTCTCTCTCTCTACACATAAGACATTCCAAGGCTCTCACTTCCTTGTATCTACAGTCAACTTCCTTACTCTTGCACACTCTCATTCCTAATGGAGCCCTGAATCAAGCAGATTGTTAAGTGCACCCAATCAAAGGGGAAAACTTAAGTATCATGCCATTGTAAAATAGATAAGGCAACAGATTACGGAGTGGCTTTCCCGATCTTCTCAAATGAGGAAGGTAACCACTTTCACTCCCTTCGCAATAAGCAAATTATGGTTCCTAAGTGCTTCCATTTTGTCATTTTAGATAGACTAGAATTGAGATACAAGGTCAAGAATCTAGTAGAGAGAATTCAATGGGGACAGTTTATTCATTTTCAATATCCAGTTTACGAAGAACCCTATTATTTACATCCCTTTAGTTTGAATCTAATAAACCTAAGGAATTATGGTTTAGGTTACGGGGACAACCTTATAAGCTTAATTATGACATTTTGAATGAAATTTTTGGGTTCCCCGAATCGTCCATAGTGGATCAGAACGATGATTTGTGTGTCACTCCCTACTGGACTGAATTAATTAGGTTAGAGCACTTCGATGCTAAGAATGCCCATAACAATATCATCAAAAGCCAAGGATATTTGTTGTTGCACAAATGCATGTGTGAAACTATTTTTGACAAGACAAAAACTAACAATTGTTCGATGAAGGAACTTTTTTTGTTATGGTGCATGGACCACAATATCCCAATTTGTAGAACCACCTACGTCTTTAACACTATTATGGCTAGTCAAAGTAAGAGGAATAATAACTTAGGAATGGGTTACTTGATTTCGACCATAGCTGATTATTATAGAGTTGAGTGCAACAGATTCACGGTCTACCATCTTAAATTCATAAACCATCATCATTTGTGGTGAGCTAAAATCCTAAAGTCTCACAATATGGAACTTCAGGATATTAGTGCCAAAGCACATGTCAAGATCAGGACTAGTCAACCGAGTTCGAACGGTTAACAACAACAAGAAGGGGATTTGACTAGCGAGGAGTCCAAGGAGGAGGAGGAAGAAGAAGAATCAGGATGGAAGAAAGTACTAACAACAATATTTGATCAAACCAAAACTCTGATGGATACTTTGGCTGAAAACTCCAGGGTAATGAGGAACATGGCAAAGGAACAAAGACACCAGAGCTGGGACTTCAGATGTATTCGTAGGTATTTTGAGCCTGTAGGTGTGCAACTACTGCTTCCCTCACCATCATCACCTCCATCATCGTAAGGTTTTGTTATTTAGTCTTTATTTTGTTTTATTTTATTTTATATTATTTCCTTCCATGTGTGTTTGTTTGTCTCCTTCTCATATTGAGGACAATGTGTTGTTCAAGTATGGGGAGGGTTGTATGTTTTGTTTTGAGTGTGAATTTTGCATATTGTTATATTGGTGTATTTAGGTTGCATATTGTGAATTGTGTGAATGTATCAATGGCTTAGATGGAATGAAATCGATTTAATTTTGAACATAATCTATTAGGTTATGAAGAGTCATTAGCTCGCAAAATTAGTGATCAGTGTTTTTTGGCTAAAATTTGCAAATTAATTAGGACTCAGTGTTAGCTTATCACCCTATAAGTTGTTACATTCATTTATTATTTTAGGTCTTTTGACTAATTAGCTTTGCTAGTATTTTTTCATGAAAATGAGTAACTAACACAAAAAGATAGGCAAAAAAACATAAAGTGTTTGTCAATTTTAAATAAATAACTATTCCCACTGGCCTTCCAGTTATGAATAAAGCTAGAAGCTAGTTGATAACATAATGTATCCGAGTTATTAGATAGACACGCATCACAAATGTGTACCTTCGTGTTAAAAGGCTATAATGACGTTACATCCAAGCAACTTACTAAAAGCATGACTTAGTCAGGTTCGACATTCATCACTAATGTTTGCCTCCGTGTAAAAAGACTAGGTCCATATCCACAAAAAGTAATCAAAAAGAATGTTTTCTAATAAAAACCTACTAAACTTGTAAGTAGCTTAACTTTTCATGAAAATGTACTTAGGTTTAGTTACAAAGTTTTATTGACTAAATAATTATTAATGTGTGTGCACAACTGAAAGGGATTAATAAACTTGACATTTAAGTTTAGTTAATATGTATATTTAGTCCAGAGCTCCTAGACACGGATTTTGTACATTAATAATTAGGAACAACTTGAATGATTGTGTTTAGAGTTAAATTTGTTTCGTGAAATTGAAGTCATTGTCTCATTATTGCAATGTATGCTTTATGTTTTTGTGTTGTTTGTTGTTTTGTTTGCTTGAGGGCAAGAAAAAATTTAAGTGTGGGGATGTTGATAAGAAAAAATTTAGTGTGGGGATGTTGATAAGAAAAAATTTAGTCGTTAATTCGATCATTTAGTATGTATTTAGGTTATAATTGTGTTAGTTTGTTAATTATTTGTATTTTATGGGTTAGTACAAGCTTTTAAGCTTAAATATTACGTTTTTGAGATACCTTTATGTGTTTGCTAGTGTTTCAAGGTCAGTATTAAAGAACGGAGGAATTTCGAAAGACATTCAGGCCAAAGTAATGACCATGATTGTGACAAGTCCACAATTATGACCTGTGTCGAGTAGATGCACAATCACTTACGAACTTCACATTTTGAGGAACTTTTTAGACCTTTGGGACTCCTAAAAGACCTTCAGATTACCCAAAACATAAAAGACTATTTAAAGAACATTAAGAGGAGCACAAAGGAGCTTTTTGCATCAGCCACACTTGAAACCTTAAAGAGAGAACACCGAGAGAGAGAAAGAAGAAGAAGGAAAAGAAAGAAGAGTAGATGAAGTTGAGTCGATGTACTTCCCAAATCAAGAGGTTTCCCAAAGTCATTGCCATTCGTCATCTATTATAAGTCATTATTTCCTTTTTGTTTCATTTTATTTATGTATAGAATTGAGATGGATATTATGATGATAGGATTTGGAATATTGATGATGTTCTAAACTCTCCTTCAGGATTTTATTTTGATTTAATGATAATTTAGACGATTGTGTTTATTGAATGAATGTTGTGATTTGATTGCTTTCTTTCATAATTAGGCAATTTACTAGAAACTGTGTTAAATCATGTTGGTAATTGTATAGAGAGAGACCTTATTAAAGTGCTTCAGATCTAATTAGGGCTTGGATAATTTGTGAACTGAGAGATTGCAAATTTCACAATCTGATTAGGTTTTATAATTTAGCGTTTAATGGTTATAACTCGAGAGAGAGTAATCAGCACTAAGATAGTCTAGAACTGACACTCCATTGACACATAGTCAGCTAGGTTAGCATTAATAATAAGTAAAATTCTATAAATTGTTAAATTCCTTAGGTTGATTTCTATTGTGATTACATGTTACTCACTTATTAATACTTTTGTGTTTAATTTCTAATTTGATTGGTTAAAGTTAGTTCTCGTAATTAATTTCTGTTGCATCTTTTATTTTTAGTTTTGTAGTTTTTTTGGCCTTATTTTTTAGGATTAGATTACTCTCCTTCAATATGGGATCAATGCATTTAATACTATGCTACCAACCGTGTGCTTGTAGAATATTGAGGGTTTATAAAATTAAAACTTACCCCAATCAGTAAAGAATGAGTAAGTAGGGCTGAAGAATAAGAAAAATGATAAAGATCATGGTCAAATGTCCTTACGTTATCATTTTAGTGTTTGATATAAATGAATCCATTATGTGACAATTTTCTTTTACCTTATAAAAGCTTCAGTTTTGATTTTTGGTTAAGCAAAAACAATATTATATCATATGTGAATCTTGATGTCTACCTTGTGGCTCTTTCAATAGGTTGAATATCTAAAATCTATATAAATATTATGCTTTTCTAATATATGCATTATTTTTTGTTACCTTGATCTACCATTAAGAATATAAGTTATAATGATATTGGCTATGTTCAGAATTTATTTGTGGTGATTTTGAAATCAATGTATCAATTATATTCCTTTGCTTATATAGCCACGTTAGGTATTTAGGTTAGATATATACTTAGGAATGCATTATAGATAGATTAACATTATTTTTTGAAAAAATAAATATGCTTATTATTAATAGATAAAAGATTTATATATAATCAGTTCAAGCCTTACTAGAAATAGAATATATAACACATTAAAACAGCTTAGACATAATTAAACCTCAAGTAAAAAAATAAAAGGGCATGTGTCCCTCAAACTAAGTAAAATCGCTCGGGTAATCAAAAGACCCAACAATAGCCTAATTTTAGACATTTTGCACATAGTTCTTAAGATGGTGGCGTTGCCTGAGGAAAGTATTCTAAATGTTAGAGATTAGAGTCCATCATTTGAATGCATATAATATGAAGGTATTTTCAACTCCATCACTCCTTATCGGACTTCCTTTCCCCAATTGTGTATGAAGATTGTAGTAGCCCATATAGAACAGTACAGAGTAGCTTTTTATCCATGCATTTAGTTTAATCTCCATAATATAGCTATTTCTCAACAACAATCTGTAACAAATTAGGAAAAGATTACTTGTTTTCTATTTTTCATCATCAAACCATGCATAACCTTATGTTTAATTCATATTTTGTGCTTGAATTTTTTATTCTTTCCCTCTATCTAGATTTCCTTGATACATGTAACAAAGGAAATTAAATATACAAGGTTGTTTGTCTTAGAAGTAGTGAATTAATTTACCAACCATAGCTCAGTTTATATGAGTCACTGCTTAAATTCTAGAGACATTTAGCTTTAATTCAGGAACTTTTTTTTTTAGAACTCACATTCAAAGAAGATATGGTCCTTACTTTCCAAACTAGAATCACATAGAACACACCTTGGATAAACATTTAGATTGGAAAGACTATCCATAATACTTATCCTCTTTAAAGTTGTTAGCCAAAGTAAAGAGGAATTACCAATAATTAGAGCTCTATATTAGACTATTATATGCCAAAATAACTTTTCCCCTTGTGACAAACAATATTTACATAATTTACTGTTGAATCTGCCCTTAGGTTGGTTACACCATGAATAGTAATCCTGTAGCATGGAATTAGGCTGATAGCTAAGGAGGATATGTTACAACTCATTCAAAAAAGTAATCCATTTATGCTTATATAATATGGAGCTAACTTTGGCTTTAATAGCATAATTGCTCTAACACTTAATAGCTTCAAGTATTCTAATTAAAGGGGTCATACCCATAGTAGTTACCATACCAAGAGGAGGTTCCTTTACCATCCCTATTGTGGAAAAGGGTCTTTGGCTCTAAAATCTATGTCAGCCTTAATAATTGAGGTGAATACTAAGAATGAATAAATTTAAGAGAAATAGACCAGATACCACACACTTTTAGTATACATGTATGAATCCATTTAATCCATAATGTCTCCTTATCTTGAAAGATCATCCAAAGTTTCTTCATTATAAGGAATTTGTTAGAGATCTTAATAGTAATAATCCTAAATCCTCCCTCAGCTTTAACTTTCAGATATCAACCCATTTGGCTTTGGCATGACCTATTTCTGAGATGGAGCTCCCCCATAAAAAGTCTTCATTAAATTTTCTAGAGATTTGATAACCATATAGACAAGTGATATGTAACACCCCAATACCCTAGGGTACGCACCGGAACGCCCGTAGGTCATTCCGACACATATCCTAAGATAAGGGAGC
>JAOQMS010000005.1:33462288-33492301 GCA_027563885.1 Erythroxylum longipes | reverse complement strand
GTGTGATAACATCGGTGACCCGAAACCAAGGTTTGTCTCTTATATTTTCAGATCTAATTATTTCTCTTTATTTTTGACTTTTCTTATATTTTTCCTTAAATTATCGTGAATCCACCCCACCCCATTTCGTTACTTTCTTTTAGTTTTAATCATCGCTAACATTTACCGTTAAAAATTCCTTGTGGGAACGATATCCACTTACCACTATTACATTCATTTGTATTAACGTAAGTGATTTCTTTTAAATTTAGTTGCAGGCGACAGCAGTACCAAGTATCCTTAATAGATACAGGACAGTTATAAGCACTCGGTCATAACAATAACAATTGAAAGTGAGTCTTATGAACATCTTATTTACATTTGATATGTATGATTTAAACGGTTGAAATAAATAGTTTAAATGATTTCTGAATGTGAAATATGAATTAAGTGAATATGAAGTGCATATGATTCAACATGTTGATTAGTGAAGTGATGTGAATTATGTGATTACATGAACTATATCTGTTATGTCTTATAAGTACGCCATTGATGATGGGTAGCTCACTGAGTTCGCAAAACTCAACAAAATTGTAACTTTTTTCAGGCTCAGAGGAGATACCCGGTTAGATAAACCAGAAATATAGTTGTTGAAGTCGAATAAGAGATAGAGGTCGGGATCAGTTAGCGTTTGCATATGTTTTTTGTTATTTTTGTATTAAAGTATGTATTCTGTAAGTACTATACCATGTATACGTGAATAATTATAATATGTCATGACTTTATGACTGAAAGTGTTTCGAATTTTTAAAAGGCCCAAATGATTATTGGAATTCTACAATGTGTATATTGTTTGTGACAATTGTGATTGAAATTGTTATTAATAAAATGGGCCATTAATGATTAGTGGTTTTCTGAAAAATATGTGTGATGTTTGAGAAAAATTTGTAATGAGTTCCATTTGACTGCTCTAGCGTGCCACTTTCACAGAGTCTGTGTCTGAGTGTCTTCGGGATGTACGGATACGTGCTCGGTGGAAGTGGGTGCTGCATCGAGAGATAGTAAATCTGAAATTTTCAAATTCAATAGCGGTTAATTAATTAGATCTTGAAAGAGAGTAATGAACACCTTAGAAAATCTAGGATCAAACACATAATTGAATCAATGATAGTTAAGTAAAAAAAAGAGAGGAAAGAATAAGTCTTAAGTATTAAATCTTGATCAAAACCCTAAATTAATTTTGCAGTCCACTGTTTCACTTATTGTTTGTTTTATTTGATTTTTTATTATTTGTTTCAATTTCTCTTATTTATTTTTTATTCTAATCACATTCTGAATACCTTAGACAAAGTTATGTTCAAATTGTTAACTTTGCATAATCATTATGGGATCGATGATATTATATAATACAAGATACAATTCATATACTTGCAGTATATTAAGGGCTTTATTAGATGTAAAACTTGCTCAACACCAAGACCATGTTTGGGGAATAATAGATATGTATAGAGTTTAGGACAAATTACTAACTGTAGCCTTCCTCTAAAGGAGAGAGTTTTATTAGTCTAGGAAGCTAGCTTCTCTTGAATTCTTTTAATTGGAGGATATCATTCGTTAAAAAGAATCCTTCTAGTAGTGATAGGTAGTCCCAAGTAGTAAAAGGGGGTTTCTATTCCAGTGATGTTAGCAATTTTATTCTCTAAGTGCTCAGCACTTGTAGATCATCACTTGTAAATAACAAAAATTTTTATTCAGATTGACTGCTAACCCCGATAGATCCTTAAACTGATCCAAGGTAGACATAAGAATTTCAATTGGTTTGTAGTAAGCTTTATAGAAGAGAAAGAAATCATTAACAAAACATAAGTTGACTAATGAAACTTTTTTGCATTTGCTATAACTAAAGAGGATATGTTACAACTCATTCAATAAAGTAATCCATCTATCCTCAGATATAATGGAGCTAACTTTTGCTTTAATAGCATAATTGGTCTAACACCTAACAACTTCAAGTATTATAATTGAAGGGTCATGCCCACACCAGTTATCATACCATAAAGAGGTTCTTTTATTATCCCTATTGTGGCAAAGGGTCCTTAGCTCTAAAATCTACGTCAGCCTTAATAATTGAGGTGAATACCAAGAATGAATAGATTTAGGAGAAATAGACCAGATACCATGCCCTTTTAGTATATATGTATGAATCCATTTAATCTATAATGTCTCCTTATCTTGAAAGATCATCCAAAGTTTCTTCATAAGGAATTTGTTAGAGATCTTAATAGTAATAATCCTAAATCCTCCCTCAGCTTTAACTTTACAAATATCAACCCATTTGACTTTGGTATAACCTCTTTATGAGATGGAGCTCCCCCATAAAAAGTCCTCATTAACTTTTCTAGAGATTTGATAACCATATAGACAAGTGATAGCTGTAGATTATATTTTTCTAGATTTTTAAGTATGTTTTAAAGTATTTATTAGATGATCATCTTGTATATAGGCTTAGAATTATACTATTGTTAGTTTTTTATGTATTATAAGTGTTTGTTTGGTTTAGAGAAAGAATTGGATCTTAGTTTTATGTTTCAAGAGATATATGATGTGTTTGTGAGTGTATGGAAACAGAAAATTGAAGAAAAGAGATGAATTGGAAGCATGGAAGCAGGTCACGATCATGACAAAGAGGGCAGACAACAATTTCTTCTAGCATGTGAGTTTTTATTGGACTTTTAACGTTTTGGGGATATTTGTGGAACCAAATTAAGTGGGGAAAACCTAGAAAGAACCCCAGAAGCCTAAATAACTCTCTAAGAATAAGAAAAACACAAAAAAACTTAACAATCAACACCAAAGAGTGGATCAAACATAGGAGATCAAGATGAGCATCCAGGAAATTTAGATTTTCAAATCAAATCTTTAATAGAGTGTTTCTTCGTTTCCTTTAATTATTTTATTATTATTGATGTGTAAACTGAATTCTAAGATGTTGAACATGTTCATGAAGTTCTAAATTTCATATTGGTATTTATTCTGTATTTTTTTTGTAACTTTGATTATTGTTGATTTCAATATATATTTGATGTTTATGCTAATTGATTATGCTTATACTTAACAATAAATCGAGAGAGTGAGTCAAAAGTTATAAATGTTAGATTGTGCAATGAGAGTTGGTAGCCTATAGACCCTTAATTATCAAATTAATATTCATTCAAAAAAGATATTGTTTGAGAAATTAATTATCTAATAGATAGTTTCAGATCTAATTGAATAAGTTAGGGAAAGTTTTGTGAATCGAGAGAAAGTAAATCTGAAATTTTCGAATTCAATGGGGGTTAATTGATTAGATCTTGAAAGAGAGTAATGAATACCTTAGAAAATCTAGGATCAAACATATAATTGTATCAATGATAGTTAAGTAAAAAAAGGAAAAATAAGTCTTAAGTATTAAATCTTGATCATAACCCTAAATTAATTTTACAGCCCACTGTTTCACTTATTATTTGTTTTATTTTATTTTTCATTATTTGTTTCAATTTCTCTTATTTATTTTTTATTCTAATCACATTCTAAATACCTTAGACAAAGTTAGGCTCAAATTGTTATCTTTGTACAATCCTCATGGGAACGATAAGATTATATACTACAAGATACGAATCATATACTTGTGATATATTGAGGGCTTTATTCGATATAAAACTTACTTAACACCAAGACCATGTTTGGGGAATAATAGATATGTATAGAGTTTAGGACAAATTTGACTAACTGTAGCCTTATTCTAAAGGAGAGGGTTTTATTAGTTTAAGAAGCTAGCTTCTCTTGAATTCTTTCGATTGGAGGATATCATTCGTTAAAGAGAATCCTTCTAGTAGTGATAGGTAGTCCCAAGTAGCAAAAGGGGGTTTGTATTCCAATGATGTTAGCAATTTTATTCTCCAAGTGTTCAGCACTTGTAGATCATCACTTATCGATAACACAAAATGGATTTTATTGAGATTGACTGCTAACCCAAATAGATCCCCAAATTGATCCAAGGTAGACATAAGAATTTCAATTGATTTGTATTGAGCTTTATAGAAGAGAAAGAAATCATCAACAAAACACAAGTTGACTAATGAAACTTTTTTGCGTTTGTTACGGTATTTGAAAGATGTCCTATTCTCAACATTACGCTTCAAAAGTTGAGTAAATACCTCCATAAAAAGAATAAAAAGGGTATGGAGACATAGGATCACCTTATCTCAGCCTTCTTACACATTGGAAAATTCTTGTAAGAGTACCATTAACCAGAACAGAGAAATAGGTGGCGGTTATACAAGCTTTAATCTAGTTGATGAACTGTCTTAGAAAGCCCATAACTTCTAAGGTCAAAAGAATAAAATTCCATTCAACACAGTCAAAAGCTTTCCTAAGATCAACTTTGATAGAACAAGTTGGATATAATTTCTTTCTGGTATATCCTATTAGGAGCTCCCGAATTATCAAAATATTGTCACCAGTCAACCTCTCTTGCATGAATGCACTTTAATTATCAATACCAAGAGCTCCCAAAATTTTGAGCCTATTTGTAATATTTTAAAGATGACTTTATAGAGGAAATTAAAACAAGTTATAGGTTTAAAGTCATCAAAAGAGGCAGGGCTACTCACTTTAGGTATCAAACAAATAAATGTCTTGTTGAGCTCTTTTGGTAGAATTCCTATTGAGACAAACCTAGTAATAGCTGCTTTAATTATAGGACCAATTAAAAGCTAAGATTTTTTAAATAGAAAGCCATTAAAGCCATCATGGGCATTATTTGTTTGCATTTGGAACACTACCTTCTAATTTTATTATCATCTAACTATTTAGTAAGAGTGCTAACTTCAACATTTGTTAGCCTTTTCTTAATAAAGGAGCTCAAGAATTAAGAAGAGGCATTAGCCCTTTAGGAACTTCCATAGAAGTTTCTGAAGTGTTTCTTAGCTTCACATAAGAGATCCCTTTTTTGATATAGAGTTTTCCTATCATGGGAGGTTAAAGCACAAACCTTATTAACATTTCTTCTATCTATAATGGAATTAAAAAATAATTTAATTCATCTTTCACCTTCTTTGAGCCAATTCCTCTTGGCTCTTTGCTCTAACAAACTAGCATGATTACTTAAAGCTTGCAATTACTTATTTAGAAGAGTTTCTCTGAATTCAATAAGGAACTATCACCTAGATTGGAAAGTAGGTTAGCTTGAAGAGAGACTAAGTTAGCCTTAGCTATGGTTACATCATGAAGGGATTAGAGTTCTTTTGTGCTTTGAGAGTCTTCAATTCATACTTAATGGTTTTAAGCTTCTGCACACATATGAATTGAGATATTTCAAAAATCATAGCCTATAGTCCCCTTGTAATAAAATCCATGAAGCCCTCTTCATTGAATAGAGAGTTATTAAAACTAAATGGAGATTTTCTTTTTATCTATAAAAACATTTCCCTTATCATAATTAGAGTATGATCAAAAATTAAGGGGTATAGGAAAGAAGCTTCACTTTTAAGAAAATAATGCAACCACTCTAGATTGACCGTAGCTCTATCTAGCTTCTTCATTAGGAACCAATAAGAGGATTGCTTATTATTCCAAGTGAAAAAGTGGCCATAGGATTTAAGATCAACCACTCCCAAACTTTCTATAGATTCTTTGAAATCATAAGAGTAATTCCTAAGAGAAAAATGTCCTTCAACCTCTACTCTGTGTTGAAATCTCCAATTATGAGCTGAGGACCAACCACCCTCCTTTGCAATTGTATCAAACTCTGTCATAACCCCTTCCTTTAGAAGGCATAGTTAGAGCTCTACACTATAGGGGACTGAAATGCTTTCCCTAATAAAATTCCATCTCATATGGATCACTTACGTATCAACTTCAATGAGATCAACATCAACCTGCTCCAAGTCATATACAATTATTATTCTACTTACTCGGGGTTATATACTAGATAAGAAGTTAATTGTATGCTTTCTATTAGAGAATATATAAAATCAATTAGTTGGCCTCACACAACAGCTTAAGCTATTGTGGTGAAATGGTCGCTTAATATGGTATCAGAGCCCTTATAACCAAACGGTCTTGAGTTCAAATCCTACAACTTACCTATTTATCATCAAACTAATTCAGCACAATGTAGAGTAGGCCTGTGCAAGTTTCAATGTAACAACCCAAGACCACCCCACTCATAGATATTGTCCGCTTTGGGCTTTGACTCAGCCAAGCCCTCACGGTTTTGCTTTTCTCGCACACTCCCTCGAGAAAACGCATCTTTGGGGGAGAGGTATCCATACCTTACGCCTTAAAAGGGTATAGATACCTCTCCTCCAAAGATGCGCTTTCCTAAGGGGTGGGAAGGCCAAAACTATGAGGGCTTGGCTAGCCCAAGGCTCAAAGCGGATAATATCTGTGAGCGGGTGGTCTTGGGCTGTTACAAATGGTATCAGAGCCAATACCTGGGCTGATGTGCCAACAAGGACGCTGAGCCTCCATGGGAGGTGGATCCAGGCCTGTAGGCCAGCGAAGACGCTGGGCCTCCAAGGGGGATGGAATGTTAAATTCCTATATCGGTTAGAGAAGGAAACGAAGTACGCCTTATAAGGGTATTGATACCTCTCCCCCAAAGACGCGTTTTTCCAAGCGAGTGTGCGGGAAAAGCATAAGGGTATGGATACCTCTCCCCCAAAGACGCGTTTTCCTGAAGGGTAGGAAGAGCAAAACCGTGAGGGCTTGGCTGAGTCAAGGCTCAAAGCAGACAATATCTGTGAGTGAGTGGTCTTCGGCTGTTACATTCAAGCCCAAAGGGCTTTCACTTGAGGGGGTATATTAGCGAATATATAAAATCAATTAAATACATAACAACTTAAGCTATTGTAATGAAATGGTAGCTTAACACTTTCTACTTGCGCAGCAAAATCAACATACGAGTATGAGAAGTGTCTCTTAGTTTTATTATTATTTTTATCAATGTTTGTATTAAGAGTAAAGTTTACAAAATTAATGTTGTTAACATAATTTACTTCTCAAATTTTAAGCAAATCTAAATAGGGCACACGCATAGGTCTTGCTCTTTATTTACACATCTTAGTGTCTCAAGTATCCCTTGACTAGATCGGATCTCAAATGCTAAGCTCTTTTAGATGGGGTGAGTGAAGTAGAGATATTTTTGAAGTAATTATTATGTGTTCGATAACAAATTTGTTGATTAATCTGTGTCTGTTGGATAATATTCAACCACGTCACTTACGCATTAGCGTTAACTTTGGGAGCAATTAAATGTGTCACGCCAGTGGTCCGTATTGTTTGTATTTGTTGTATTCAATAAAAATTAGGTATCTTGGTCTCTTGGCTTTTTCTTATTGATTGTTACTTATCGCTGAACAAGCAATGAACCCCATGTGCATTCGATATTTTGTTCCAGTTGAAATTGTATAGAGCCAGGTTACATGTTGGAAGAAAAAATTCATGCAAGCCACTATGTACATTTTTTATGGTTTGTTTCAGAAGCTCTGGAAAGATATCTATGCCAGCTATGTGATTCTTCTTTGATAAAATCCCCAGGTAGCTTTGTTATTGGCGGCATTCTAAATCATCATATTTAATATACAGTTTACTCCTCGTTACTGGGCAAGCTCCACGGAAGTCACTTACGTATACGTACAATAATATAATACAGGATCGGTTGAGTTACATATTTTTTATTGCTTTAATTCATGTTTTATTCTTAACATTTTGTCTGACTTCTAACCTTTCTTGTATTTGTCTTCAATATCTGAAATTTTAAACCAAGGTTAACGTTAACACTATGGCTTCATTTTTTAATTTCTCGTCAATCAAACTTATCAGTTATTGTTTAATACTAGTTAATCCGAAATACCAACTTGTGTTTCTGTTAGTTTCCCCTTTTTTTTTTTCTGATTTGGTTTATCGATGGTGAACTGGACATTGGAAGGAATCTTCAGCTTGCATTAAACAAATTCAAATGTTATCCTAATAATCACGCTCATATTACTTTAAAACCCATTCAAAGTTGGTAACCTGAGATCCTGTTCTGTTCCTCGCCATTGCTTAAAAGCACTAAATTCAAGATTTTTACCACCTGAAAAGAATCCCATGCTTCTAGGCAACATCAATCATGAACAAGAAGTCGGAGCGGATCATGATAACTGTTTAACTGAACGTGAAATTAAGTAGCAAGCACGCGTGCATATACACACATATCATAGCATCTTCTTCTTTAAACCAAAAGACTCATAATTAAGCACAACAAAGATTTATTCTCTGCTTTATTTGTCAGCTCCTTCTCATTATTCCACGGTTCAGGTCAATTTAATTTGTTTAATCTCAATAAACCTATGTAGTATGTACAACAAGTACACCAAGACAAAAGAAAACTCATTTTTTATATATATAAAAAGATAAGAATAAATTACATCATACCTGTAATTAACTAATAAATCCAAACAAAGCATCTCCAACTAATTTCAACTATTAAAAATAATCCACAAATAACACACTTTTTGTTCGCTTCAGTATTCCCTTTCTTTTTTAATTTACTTTCTATATTCTCAGAAGAAAAATACTGAGTTCAGGTCCTCCATTACCATCTGGATTCATCATGTAGAAGGCCTCCGAATCACGACTTCCAACAACTCGCTCGAACCGGGCTCTCATGTAGAGTAACTCGCCCTCGGAACCGCTCTTCCGTCCGTCCTCTACCACCGGAATCACTCCGGCACCGACGGAGACACTCTGGATTGTGCTCAGCACATGCCAGTCGGAGTCCGTACAAGAACGTGTCACGGCGTAACCACACTTCCTTCCATTGCAGTACATGGTCCAATTAGGTTCATTAAACAGTTTATTACAAGACCGCTCTCTGTTGTCTGTCTGGACCTGAGCATGAACCTTCTCACATTCCATAGCGATTCTTACAAGACCTGAAGACATTTCCTTAACTAACATCGACGTTGACATGGCTAGTTCGAGCAATAACACTGGTTCTGAACGAGGATCGTCCTGGACCGCGAAGCTGACGTGTCCACGGCGGTGACCGAAGAGTGTTCCGGTGATTTTCCGGCCTAGAGTCGGGGTTAGGGAGAGGTGGGTTGGAATAGGAAGCCATTTACAAGTGGGCACAATTACACTTGGGAAGGCTATGATTTTGATTAGTGAACGAAGAAGAGAAGAAAATTTAGAATGGACTTTGTTTAAACGTTCTAAGGAGACGGGAGAAGCTCTCGTAACAAGTAGCTTATCGGAGATGCTTTCTTCATGTTCAGGGATGGTTCCTGTTGATCTCATGTAGCTCGCAGGAATGATCTTTCTTGTGCTCCGGCAACAGCTAGCGTTTCTTTGAAGGCTCATCTGTTGCTGTTTCATGGATTTCATATGCAGAGAAAGAGAGAGGTTGTGAGTTGTGACTATAATAGTTGAAGCTAATCAGGGGGCCGGACTGAAGAGATATATTGAATGGAACCGTGGATTTCAAGGCTTAATGGGACGTGTGGGGTTTTATGAAGAAGATAAAAGAGGCCGACAAGGTGATGATAGTGTTGGGTAGGTTGGCCAATATAAAGGGAGGCTATGGAGGCTTGTGGTTGATGATGATTATTTCTTGGACCTTATATAGAGCATCACTACTCAGTCCCTTGCACACTTACATTTGTTTCCCCCACAAAACTCCGTTATCATCACCATGCATTGCATGGACCCTACTGTACTCCTGTTTTCAAACCTTCATCTATCATTTGATCTCCACCGTTTGTTTTATGTCAGTCACATGATTGATATTCATATTTGCTAGTACAGAATGCAATCAACAGTATCTATCCGATATGGTGTGCTTGCTATGATTTCTTGCTCTTCTTATAATAAATTTTGTTAATCGCTGAAGTAGATAGATATATAAAAGAATCAAGGGACAACAAAGTGGTTGAAGCATGATGTGTACCTAAATAGTATAGTATAGTCGCGAGTCCCACCCATCTGATTCTTAAACTCAAGTCGTCCTATCTGATTGACATCCGAACAGCAACAAATACACAAGAAGAATAGTGTACAAATTGCACTTCTAATGCTTTGCATTTGACAAGGGCCATAATATTCTTGGAGGAGTGAAATTTGCCCTTTGCTCCTGTTGTTTCCTATAACTGACTTTCAATCTATTTTCATCTCCCAAATTTAGCTCCACGGTGGGTTTTCCCCACCACCTTTCAGAAAGCAAGATGATATGCTAATTTAAGAAGTCACTTTCCTTTTGAGCTGTGAAAGGTTGTTATTCAACTGCCATTTCTATTCTTTTTTTTTTTTATAATCTCATAACGAGTCTTAATTATAATTTAAAAGACATTGTAATTAGTAAAGTTGTTCTTTGCATCTCCACTTCTGAAGTAAGATGGTTGCAATTTACCCTTTACAAAATGTTACTAATGTTTAATTAATACTAGAAAGGGTCACTGAGCGAGTGCTCCAGTCAGTCCACATTTCAGCCCAGAATATCATTGGAAAACAAATATAAACAATCGACTTGCGTGGTTGTATAGTCATTTAGTTTGTTCCTTACGCCCACACAATGAACGCCTTTCTTTCTATCTCGTGTATAACCATTGCAGACTATCTATGTCAAATTATGCATACAGTTATACGATTCAGCCTTTGCTAAGAGTGTTCTGTTGCCATATAATCCATGCTATTTCCTAAGAATCATTAGCTTTTCTTTTTTTTTTTATGCCACCAGCAATGTTTAATTGATGTTATATATATCATATTATCTCATAGTTATATCTAATGATTAACTTCTTTTTGTGTGTGTGGTTTTAGGGGTTGCGGTTCCTACTTTACATCCTTTACTTTTATGGAGAAAACAATAAACTGGAAGCAACCCCTGTACTCATAATTAAGGGTAAAGAATCTAAGGGAAATGTTTGTTGATCAAGTAATAGTCCAATTGCGTAATATCTTTAATAATGCAATATTATTATTAGATGGACAAGTAACTGATGGTTATAATATTAAATATGAAATCGTGTAGAAATTATAATAGATGCGTAATGGAACATAAGACATACTGAGAGATATAGAGCGAGGTTTGTGTTTGACGAACAAGATGATGATGGTGAACGGGAAATTGTTTAGTGTATGAGGTCACTTTGTTTCCATCCCTTTGAAGAGACGGCCTAATTAACTTACGAATAATATCATAACTCTCATCTTATTTATAGTTTTCTTGGATGTATAAGCTACTGGTTAAGTAGGCATTTACTGTGTTGTCCAATTAATGATCATTACTTGATTCTGGGGCTAATAAACATTTCGGACGGCTCCAAACTTGGCATGCCACGAAATCCCATTGGTGGCCTAACCCACCGATGGACAGTGACTGCAGGTTCAATTTTGCGCCACGTGGGTTCTAATAACGCCGCAAGCTAGCGAATCCCCTTTGTTAAATATGTTTATTATCGGATGACAACTTCGAGCATCTTATTTCCGATTCAACATTATTCATCTTATATAAACTGTTTACGAAGGACTGAGTTGAGCAAGTTAACTGGGCCGCGAATGAATCATGTTTTACAAAATGTCTGTTTAATTTTGGAAAGTGTTCTGAAATTTTAATTTCTGTTTTTAATATTTTCCAAGAATGAAGGGATGAGAAATTACCTTCTTAAAAAGGATGTTAAGAAACAAAAATATTTAAATACAATAGATGAATTTTCTGTTTTATATTTTTGACATTTCTCATAAAGTTGGACAGTATTTAATTGCATTTTTAGAATTTTCAATAACTTGTTGGTAAAGTTATGTAATGTGATCCGGATAAAGATAATAAAGTGGCTCAATAAATGATCCATGTCAATTGGTCGGAGTACAATAAAAAATGGATCCTAATCGATATAGACCGGACTCATATCGGGTCTATGATTAGGAAGTCTAATATGGAAGCTATATATAAGAGTTAAGGTCTCCTGCAATTGCTTATATCATTCATAAATATACAGAATTTCTAACCCGTTAAGAGAGCTTATTATTGAGAAACTATAGAAAAACGTTAACCACAATCTGGTGAGGAGTTCTCCTAAAGGTCTCGATTGATTGGAACTCGTTTCGGCATCCAAAACCACCTCGAAAGTGTGATAAGAAATCAGGTATTTCCGCATTTACTTCGTTTATTTCCCTTTCACGTAGGATTTGAGACATGTAATAAGATTCATGCTACGTGTTACATGCTGTGTCAGAGCGGTTACGTGATCGGGTGGTTAAAGACGAAGTTTTTTTGGTTTTTAGCTATTAGGATTTTCAGTTGTTTTTGATTCGTTTTTCGATTTCTTTCACATGTATGGATGCGTGAAAGTGGCGTACATGAGGTTGGCTATAAAAAATGGGTCCAAAATGGGCCATAAATCACAAAAAATGGCTCAAGAATCACCAAAAATGGCCTGCCGATGAAGGAGTGCGTGTAGCTACAGTACCGCATCAGAGGTGGTTGGCGACAGATGGCTCCACCATTTTCCAGCCGCACTCATGTAGATGCACGCACTCACCAGCTGTCCCAACACAACGCGAATACGAGTGCAAATGCGTACTCGTGCGTGTGACACAGGGCCATACAAGGTTGGCGCATCTGCGATTATATGCGCGTGAGCCACACGCACTAACAACATTTCAGTGCGTTGACGCGTGTAATGCACGCACCTGACACATCAGGAATTTACGCAAGCAGTGCACACACCAACGGAGCACATGCACCGGTGATGTCAACACTATAGTACTGTTAAGGTCAACACCCATGAAAAAACCTTTTAAAAAATTTCAAAATTTTCGTATAAGTACCTCGAGATATTTTGGGTCAATTTCTAGGTCGAAAGAATTCATAAAGTGATTGCTCAATTTTTTTGGATTAATTACGTTGGTAATTTTATTCTAGAAAAGGATTTAAAGCTATAATTTTCATGCTTTGAGCTATACATAAAGGAGACACTTAAGGTCTCATGTCTCATATGGTAGATTCGGTGTTAGGTAGAGCACAATAGTCGCTTTGATTGTGATTTTTTGTGACAAAAGTCTCGAATAAAGTTTAAAGACAATGTTTTTAACACTAGTATGCGATAATTTGACTATGCATTCGGTTTTCGCATTTATTGATGATGCATTTTCACATACGATATGCCCATGTAAAATGTGAGGATAACATAAGGACGTTCCCTTGTGTTTGTGATCTTTTTGGGTACTGATAAGATTGTAGTCACCACAGTGGCCTGTCAGTATTTGGATTGTATTGCTTACATGTTAGGGATGTCTCTAGTCTCATGTTTGATTATTCTGCCGACAGGTGTTAGCCTTACATAAGATTTTGAGATATGCATAAAGGCATTAGATAGAGGAAAGTCGTTGCTTGAATGATCTATTAGCCAACAAGTGGTAGTGTCATGAGAGTTGATGGTGTGTACTCTGATCGCTTTTTTGTGGAGGTCTAATTGCATATATTATGTATTCATCCCATAAGTATTTTAAAATATGTAGATTCTTAGTATAGATACTATTTTAAGCTTTAAGTATCATTGTTATCCTACATTTATGCTGATCTTTACATTGTCTTTCTATTCTGCAGTCACCTTTTTTGTAAATAACAATGTTGTCACTATAGAGAATTTGACCGGTTTCGATTTCATGAAGTGGAAGAAGGATGTTGAGTTTGCCTTGGGGATGGCCAACATCAACATGTCAATGTTGGTAGAGATACCTTCTCTACTTACAAACATCATCTCAGAAGCTGATAAGGCAACTTTGACAATCTGGGAGCGGTCAAATAGGATGTGTTATTTGTCCTTTAAGAGGTCAATCCCAGATCATTATGCTAAGTAGATTACCAGACACAAACATAGCGAAGGAGTTCATAGATAGTGTTTCCCAAAGATAAGGTGTTGTCTAATATAGAGCTAAGCACCTTAATTAAGAATCTATTCTCCATGAGGTATACAAGAGAAGGAGGCATCAAGGAATACATTATCATGATAGTTTACCTTTAGAGTAAGCTGAAGGTGTTGGATGTGCCCATTCCTGACATACTAATAGTGCACCAAACCCTTAATACTCTCCTGCAAGAGTTTGAGATGCTGGTAACTTCATATATCTCTTAGGATGAGACTTGCGATATTAATGCTTTAATTTCTCGATGTGTTGCAGTAGAGGAGAAGCTGAAGAGTTCTTCTCATACAACCCTGTATACAGTAGCCAAAAGCAGGGGAAGGCAAAGCCCTAAAAGGGTAAAGGTAAGAAACTCAAACCCTTTTCGCATTCACATACTGGTCAGTCTAGCATTGCGAAGGGTCCACTGGATATGAAGAATATGAAGTGTTTTTCCTGCAGGAAGAAGGGGCACAAAAAATATGGCCACCAGAAGTAAAAACTTTGGAAAGTCAAACAGGAGCTATCAGGTACCTCCTCGACCTATATAGTTCATGAATCCAATTTAACTATAGTCATATCAAGTTCTTGGTGGGTAAATAATGGAGCTTTTAATCATGTTACTTCCACAATGCAGGGGTTCAGATCTATGAGAAGGCCAACTAAAGAAGAGTAAAAGCTGATGGTCAGCAATAATGAAGAAGTTGACGTTTATATGTAGGGGAAGTAGGTTTGAACCTTGATATAAGGTTTGTATTTGTTTTACGGGACACATTTTATATACCTTTTTAGACTGAAACCGATCTCTGTATCAATTCTAGATAGATAGTCTTATTGTTTTGTATTTGATACTTCAGTTGTAAATATGTCTATCAATGCAAGATATAATGAAACTAACTTCTTATCTTACGGATTATATCAAATGTGTCTTACCCATAATGAAATGTATGATCTTCTTATATTGCCGAACCTGTTACTTGTAAAAGAGCTTTCATAAAGGAAATGTCTTACATTGTGGCATAAACGCTCGGTCCACATTTCTAGAGATAGGGTTAAGAGATTAATAAAGGATAACATTCTCCTAACTCTAGACTTTAGTGATAAGGAAACATGTGTTAACTGCTACAGAGGTAAGTTGACCAAGATAAAGAAGAAGGGGTCAACTCGTGCTTTTGGCTTGGCAAACCTAATACATGCGGACATTAGTGCCCTATACAACTATGTTATGCAATGATAGATATTTTTTTGACATTTATAGATGATTATTCCTGCTACGGTTATGTGTTCTTACTTAAAGAAAAGCCTGAAGTTCTTGATAAATTCAAGATCTTTAAGATTAAGGTTAAGAACCAGTTAAGAAAATCAATAAAGATTGTCATATTCAATTGTGGAGATGAGTACTATGGCAAATAGAGTGCTACAAGACAAAAAAATGGTTTATTTGCCAGATATGCATAATCGATTGGAATAGTGACTTAATTCACACCCTTAATCATCTGTTTGGTATAATTAATTTTTAGAAAATTAAAACAGAGTGGACAATTGGACTAGATTCAACTTGAATCTTGAAGTAATTGAATGTGATAATCATTTAAAAATGGAACTTCAATTTCATATGAACTCATAGATAATTTATTTTTATAATTAGTAGAACTTAGAATTGTTATTCTTTAAGTGCGTATTCGGTAGACTATCAGTACACTCAATAACTTTCAAATAGTGTGTTTTCAATACATAATTTAACAAGTTAACAAGTCAAACCCAATTGACTAACTTTATTTAACTAGCACTTATAAGTTTAGTGTTGGAACTCACATCTAAAATTTAATAAAAAGGTCCTAAGTCCATTATACACTTCCCTAAAAATCCATAATTCTCCATGAATAGGTACATTTTACAATTTAAAGAGTTGAAACAACTTTATAAACTGTTAAGCAATCCTGAGAAGCATGATATTTATGATTAATATAGTGAAAATGTTCTTAATAAAGTGATGGGGTGATGAAGGTGTTGGCTATAAATCATTTTTCATATTTGAATCTTTATTTGGTGGAAATCCTTTTAGCAATGGAAGTAGTAGGGTAAGAAGTCAAAGAAAGAGAGAGGAAATGGTTTATCTGTTTAAGGTCTTCTCAGAAGACCTCTATCTCGACTCTTCCAAGAAGGTATCATTGTTTAAATTTGTTACATGTTCTAAGTGTAATACATGAGTATTTATATTTTTTGTTCTTATTAATGATTGTGTAATGGTTTTTTTGCTTGAATATTTTCACTATTTTTATGATGCTTAAACGACAAAAAATGATCAAATTTTGGATATCCAATTAAATATTGACACACTCCTATCCTGAAATGACTAGGCAGCCTGTCCGACAGCCCATGGTGACCTCCCTTTCGATATCCGATCCAATTGAAAAGTTCACGTAGAGTTAAGCCTATTTCCTTTTTAATCGAAAAGTTTTAACGCATCATAAAAAGATATAAGCAGTTGAGTTTTTTAAAATCATTTTATTAAAAATTTAGGCAACATAACGACTGTATTTTAACCTTCCCAAAATTTTCAAATCTCTATAAAAGTTTATAAACACTTCTATAATCATCTCAAAATCTCCGCTACAAATTTTGGACTTTAAGTCCATTTACAAGCACTCTCAACAATCACTTCAATAATCTTAAAAATAAACTCATACATATTCATGCATTTAACTTTAAAACATTCATATACATGCGTTCTTTACAAAAAATATATTTTAAAACATATTCATGAAAATGAAAATGTTCCCAAAATCATTTATAAGGAAAAAATGCCTACATAGTAGCACGTGATAAAGTTGACTAGTCATGAGGTGGGGTCCTTACTACTGAAGCCCCTAAGCGTGCACCTGGGAGGTTTCATTTAAGAACAGAAAAGAGAGTGTGAGCTAAGAGCTTAGTGAGTGCTAGAATTTCTATTCAAATCTATTTAAACCTTCCTAAAACAAATTCATCTCAATTCGTATAATTCAATATTTAATATGAAACATATATACTTTTAGAAATCAAGTTTCTTAAATCACTTTTTAAATAAATAGTGGTGGCATTAAAAATGTCATGAATTTCTTGCACGACATGCCCTATCACTGACTTCTTTGCCATATGGTACCCTTAGGCATAAAGTCACAGAGCTAGTTCTGTATCGCTTACTCACGATTGGTTAATCATTAGTTACGGAGCTAGTTCTACATCGCTTACCCTCACTAGGATAACCACTATACATTAGTAGTTACGGAGTTTGTTCTACATCGCTTACCACAACTAGTCAACCACTAGTTACGAAGCTTGTTCTACATCACTTACCCGTACTAGGTTAACTACTATATACCTGTAGTTACAGATCTGATCCTACATCGCTTACCAAAATAGGTTAATCACTAGTTACGAAGCTAGTTTTACATGGCTTAACCTTACTAGGCTAACTGTTATACACCGATATAATAATATGTATAAAACTTATCGATATAACATTGGCTAAAAAACCATTTCCTTTTTATCAACCAATAACATCATCTCAATATAAACTCAAATCATACAAGATTTAACTTTCAAACTTCAATTCATATATTGATAAAAATATAAAATTATTCTAGCAATATTCACTTATAATGCATCATTCACATAAAACTCATAATCTATATTCACTTCACAATATAATAGAAATCATTTTCATAAAATACATTTTAAATGAACTCATCGTTAAGCAACTTTATCACTAAGCACACTCACGCATTTTGTCCCTTTCTTTTACCTACACAAGCGCATTTTACTTAGGCATTTATTTCCAAATTTCGAAATAATACATTAACACTATAAATTCGGTTTAACCGATTTTGATATTAGTATTTAATCGCGTAACACGTATGCTAATCGTATTTACATTTACTACCGTAAGCTAACCTATTGTTCTCTGTTTCCAATTCTAACTTCAAAAGTCACTTAAAACTATATTTTACCCATTCTAACCTATCAATTTCTTCAAAACACTATCTCACTTAATTTAGTTCATCATATCATGATCATGCAAGATGAGTCACAGTTATGAACTATGTCGAGAATCCATACCTCCACTTGTTCCTTACTTTTCACATAGCAAACATTCAAAATTAGCCTTTGAGGTCTTCTACACATTTGTTCCTCTAAGTCTCTAGTTTCCATATCATCAAAGATCAAGCCATTTCAACTTTTAAATCATGAAAAATGTACCAAATATCACAATCTATTTCAACACAGGGGCAGTATCAGGTTACAATTTTCAATCTCAAACTTCGATATCATTCATCCAGAAGTAGTTCTAAGTTTATTCTAGATATTTTTAGCACTGTGTCTTAGTTTTCATCTACAGTTATAATCACTTAATTTGGAGGCTTGTAGGCTGATTTATAATCAAAACAATGGGACTGGTTCAAACTAACCGAAGACAGAATTCTACTACACGTTCCTCTCATGTTATATTAAATCAATTCTATGTAAAGAAACACCAAGAAACCACTGATCTTAAACACATCCTTGTCATTCAAAACAAACCTATAAAAATCAGAAATTTAGGTTAGGAAAACTTACCACTTTCTTTCTCCAATCTTTTTGTGTAAATGATGAAAACTTAGGTTTGATCAAGGTTTCTCCAAATCTCCAACAAAACCCATCAACAATGGAAGCCCTCTTCTTCCTCTCTCCTTGAACCACCTTCAACCTTGCTTCTCTTCTTTTCACTTTTGTTTTTGCTCTCTCATGTTTACTCTCTCAAACACTCTCACGGTTATGTTCAAATGAAGCCAAAAGTCTTGCTTTATTCTTTTTATACTTACTTAATGCTTTACACATGTCAATGTCTTAATGGTTGTCTCTAATGACTAATCATTCATTTAATAAATGATACTTAACCCTTAAGAAAGCCTTTAATTGGTCATTAGGTGTGACTCACGAATCCACTCACACCATTATACACAAAAAGACCAAAAATGCCCCTTTAATAACTTTAACTCACCAACTTATTGAACTACATTTCGAAAATATTCCACAATCATCTTATCATCAAATTGACCATGAAATTTTCTAATTAGGGTCAATAATTGATTGGATGCTTTAAAACTTTTCGAATGGGTTTAAAAAGCATTAATACCTATTACTTTCCACAAAAGGTATTTTAGTCCTAAACTTTCAAAACTCCCAAAATCCAACCCATGGACTTATTTTCGATCTATTTCATTATCATTCAACTATAAAACTTATTCTAGATATTTTCATTATTTTGAGGTTGGGTCCCACAAAAATTACTATTCATTCAAAAATATTATTCACTGAAAATAAAAAAACTTATTCAGTGAAAGGAAAGTTTCGGGGTTTTACAAATATTATAGATGTAAAGGAACATGAATGAAGGTTTTTATAAGGCAACTTTGCCTATCTATAATCTTGCAATGAGTGTAAGGTATCAGTGAGTATATTGGTTAACAATGACAGATGCCAACATTATAAAGGAGAGAAATTATTTCTAGAGGAAAGAGTTTTTCAGTGATTTTTTACAGTTAATCATTGAAAAGGGATAAAAACCACTTTCCTTAGAGAAGTTGATGAGGAAGTATGATTTTTGTGGTTGTTAATGATTACCTATACAAAAATTTGTTATGAGATTTTGTAATAAGTTTGTGTACCATTTTTTATTTTAATCTTTGGTAGCTTGAAACAATCATTAGTAATATAATCTTTATGTTCCCATAAAAGAAACATATTATATTCAAGAGGAAAGGAGATGACCTATTTGTAGTGTAAATATCTTTTATTGAGGCTTTTTGTAGGTTTTAATTTCTATTAACACATTTGGATGGCAAGCAACTCTGTATCAAATCAAATTTGGGTGAAGTGGTTAACTTGGTGAGTGAAGGAAATTAGCTTATTTCCTAAGTTATCTCCTACAAGTTGTGTTTTGGCTTATTTACTTACTTCTATGGCCATGTATATTCATTCAACAAATCAATGATAAGGTTATGCCAATGTACTAGATGCCTTTCATAAAGAAATTTATACATTCACCATATTATGGAGCTCCTTGAGTCTCTAAGTTCTCATCAAATAGGTTTTTTTAACAATTTTTAGGCATTTAAATTATATTTTAGATCAAGGATTTTTTAAAAATCTTGTCAAAGAATGAAAAAGGTTATAATTGAAATGGGATTCGAACCTGGCATGTCATGGGTATAAGCTAACTTTGATACCACTTTGCTACCCCAAACTCGAGTTGAAGGTAAGGCATTCCCAAAGTATTTAAACCTTCATCTTTTCACTAATAAGCCTTAAAGTTTGATAATAAGTTGTATGATAAATAGGAATTTTGAGAATAACGGATTTTGATTTAATGAGATTATTGCTGGTGTGTTTTAGCTATTTGCTTTTGTTTTTCTAGTGATAATAATGTTGTAATATGAAAATACCTTTTGCTTCTGTTAATTCTAAATTATCAATATCTAAAATATTCAAATCTTCTGAGAAATAGTGGGTTGGGGAGTGGGTGGTTGGTGTAAAATTTGTTAAGGGGTAATTAGGATTGGTGTAGTGGAAGAGGTAGAAATGGGTGTAGGAATGGAGCCTAGAGTAAGTTGTTTTTCAAGTAAATTGATTGTACTGCAAAGTCGGTTTGCTAAGGAATGAGAAGTATTTACATAAACCTACGGATCAACCTGAATCTAGCTAGTAAGGCGAAACAAATCGTAAAAAAGAAAAACAAACAAGTTATCACTGGGAAAGTAAACCAAGTACATTTGATGTTAGCTATTATAATAATATTATTATTGAAAATTATACATTTATAGTTCCTTCTATTTATCAACAAGAATCTGGATTACCAATTATTCTAGGAAATAATTTTTTAAAATTATATAATCTGTTCTGTCAATATTTACATTATATAACTCTAAAAACACAAGTAATAAAGGCTTATTAGTGAAAAGATGAAGGTTTAAGTACTTTTGGAATGCCCTACCTTCAACTCGAGTTTGGGGTAGCAAAGTGATATCAGAGCTAGCTTATACCTATGATGTGCCAAGTTCGAATCCCAACGTACCAAACTAGATTCACCTAAGTAGCAGAAGCATGGTGGGTTTATGTACTTTAAGAACGCCCTACCTTCAACTTGAGTTTGGAGTAGCAAAGTATCCTTTGAAAGATAATTGTAAAGGACTAGTAAATCGTTACATAAAGTTTTTGGAGTACGTACCGTGTCTGTATCTTCAGGAGTCCATGTCCATTGAGTTTTAGTACTACATTTCAATTTTAGTCTAAAGTAGAAAACCATTTTTCTCCTTTGAGTTTATTAATAATATATTCTTTTCTCGGTAATTTATATGCATCACTAATAATTGCTTCATTCAATTTTTTATAATTAATAACCATTCTTCTTTTTGCTTGTACTTTTATTCTTTTTCTTTTAGTCTTATCGTAGCTTTAGCTTTAGCTTTTATTTTTCGCTTTTGCCCAGTTGCGCTTTCATCGATTCTTGCTCCAGTCAAACTCGAATCATACAGAATGTCCAAAACATACTTCCTTTAATTAACATATAAACCAGTAGACGAATGAGTAATCTCTAAACCAAGGAAATATTTAGCTGGGCCAAAATCCTTAATGGTAAAAGCAGAATGTAGAAAACTTTTAACATCATTTAAGATAGCGCCAGACAGTCCAGTCAGCAAAATATCATCCATATAGATAAGAAGTGCAACAAAAGTAGAACCAGTGGATTTTGTAAACAAGCAATGATCATATTGGGATTGCAAAAAACCATAAGAAATTAAGCGTTTAGTAAATTCACAATTCCATTGTCAAGAGGCTTGCTTCAAGCCATGCAATGACCTATTCAGCTTGCAAACCTTATTAGTTCTAGCCTTAGTGTATCCATCCAGAGGTATCATATACACTTCCTCATCAAAAAAGCCATGTAAAAATGCATTATTCACATCTAAATGATGTATAGGCCAAGAAAAATGTGCAGCAATAGCCAGTAATAAATAAACAGTTATTGACTTAACAATTAGTGAAAAACTACCAGTAAAATCAATTCCTTCAATTTGATGATAACCCTTTGTGACTAACCAAGCCTTATAGTGACCAACAGTGCCATCAGGCTTAAGCTTTACCTTATAAACCCATTTAGAACCAATGGTCTTCTTACCATCTGGTAAAGGGGTTAAAGTCCAAGTCTGATTGGATTTTAGTGCAGCCAACTCTTGCTGCATAGCTCTTATCCAATTATCATTAAATTTAGCCTGATGATAAGATTGAGGTTCTTGAATATTTGAAACATTTTCCAAAAAAGACATGTATGTGGAAGTAAGGTGTGGGGTAGGTATAAAAGGAAAAGTAGGAGGGGGGTAAGCAAAGGAATTACAACCTGAAGACTAGCAATGAGAAGATGAAGACAAAACATCATTGGTGGTGATATGAGACACAAAATCATTCAATCAAGCTGGTTTATATGATGGTTTAGTACTTCTACATAAACAGGGATTGGTAATGATAGGAGAAGATAAAGGAGATGACGAAGATTTTGTGATAGGTGGATCAATGGTTAAGATTGGAGAATTGACAGGAGAACTAGTAGAATCAGAAGTTAAAACATCAAGAACATCAGAAGATTGATCAGCTGGAACCAAAGGAAATGGAATAGTTAGTGTTGTACTCGAAGAAGAATGATAAGGGAATGTAGTTTCATGAAAAACTACATCTCTTGAAACAAGAACGGAATGAGAAACAAGGTCAAATAACTTATATGCCTTTTGCCCATAACTATAACCTAAGAAAATGCATCTATATGCCCTTGGATCAAACTTATCTTTATGAGGTTGAATATTCATGACAAAACAAAGACAAACAAAAGATTTTATGATCATACTTGGGAGGATAACCATATAAAATTTCATAAGGTGTTTTCCATTTGAGAAGAGAAGTAGGAAGCCTATTTATGAGATAAGTTGCTGTAATTATAGAATCACCCTAAAATTGTTTAGGTAAAAAAGCTTGAAACATAAGAGATCGAGCTCTCTGTAATAAATGTCTATGTTTTCTCTCCACTATCCCATTTTTTTATGGTGTATATACACACGACTTATGATGGATAATTCCCAATTCCCTAAACAATTTCTGACACTCCCACTTAAGAACTCGGCTCTATTATCAGTTCGAATGGTCTGAACAAATTTCTGAAACTGAGTTCTTACCATCTTAAGAAAACTATCTAAAATTTGGATCACCTGACATTTATGATTCATCAAATACGTCCAAGTTGCCTTACTGTAATCATCCACTATAGTCAGGAAATATTTCCCACCAGATATAGAATGTTGACTATAAAGACCCTAAATATCAACATGCATTAACTGGAAAATGATGACAGTATGAATAGTGCTAGATGGAAATGACAATATGTGTTATTTATCAAGTGGGCAAACATCACAAACACCAGTTATACCAGTAATTTTATTTTCAAAAGAAATAATGTGTCTAAGTATAATGTCAGAAACATGGCCTAATCATTGATGCCAAAGTTTGTACATAGACATAGAATGAACCTTATTGGTACTACTCTCAACAGTACACAAAGAATATCTGGCTATTGTGTCAGCATTGAAGGAACCCTTATCTAGGATATACAGCCTACCTACAACCTTACAAACTGTCAATATTTGGTTACTCTTCAGGTCCTGCAAAGTGTAGTAACTTGGATAAAAAGTGAAGGTAACAGAGGATGTGGTTGCAAGTTTATTAACCTTGCAAGTTTATTAACAAAGGTTGAATTTGAAAGTAGGTATGTGTAAAGTTTATGTCAAGACAAGTTTATTAGGTAAGAAAACATCACCAATGTGATGTACACAGTTTTGAGTTCCATCATGCAGAAATACTAGTATAGAAGTGTTAGGTACAACAAGTTTAGTTAACAAAGAAATGTCCACAAACATATGATTTGAGGCTCCTGTATGTAATATGCATGAATCTAAACCTGTGCCATCAAGACTAGAAAGAGCTAGATGAGGAAGTGTACCTGCAAAATCCGAAAGATGTGTTAGGTTCACTATGAGAGTATCTGAAACTGTTTTATTCTTCACTAACTTTAGCAATTCTTGTTTGATCAATTCAGATAATGAAGGATTAGAGGTACCAGTAGTTATGTCTGCCACTAATGTACTGTTATCTATAGTCAACGAATCATTTTCATTCACTGCATTGGCTGTATAGGATTTCCCAATTCCGTTGCCTCGCCTATTCTTTAGCTCCTTGTACCAGTCTGGTACACTAGTGAGCTTAAAACAATTTTCTTTCATATGTCCGTTCTTCTTACAATAAGAACAGAACATCTTACCCTTGTCACTATTGCCCCATTTGTGTTTAGATTGTTTCCCCCTCCATCTGTAGCTCTCTTAGTATTCCCTGTATTCACTAACATAACATTATACTCCACTCCTTCACTAAATACCATGTGCAACTACTTTTGCTTTTCTACCATTAAGACCATAGAGTAGGCCTTATTGATAGATGGAAAAGGTTCCATAACCAAGATTTGATTCCATATATTATCATAACTCTCATTCAGACCCATGAGAAACTGCATCAACTTATTCAAGGAAGTCAAGTTAACCAGAGCCCTAGGTGCTCCACATGCACACTGTGCTGCTGCCCCACAGGTACACTGTGGAATAGGCATGAGACACTAGAGCTCATCCCACAATTTGTTAAGACTAGTAAAATACGTAACTACAGACATATTTCCTTGTGATGCTGTACTAATTTGTTTTTGTAAGTGATACAACAATGGACCATTACTCTCACCAAATCTTTCTTCCAAATTTGACTAAAGTTCCTAGGCAGAATTTGTATAAATAAAAGGTTCAACTATGTCCTTCGACATGGAGTTCAAAATCTATGATCTAACTGTGTAATATGTCCTAATCCATTTATCAAAGTCACAAATCCTGGACTAGGTTTCTGACAGGTACCATCGATAAACCCTAATTTCATCTTAGCTCCTAGGGTTATCTTAACTAATCTACTCCAGCTCAGAAAATTATTTCCATTCAATACTGCAGTAACTAAAGTCATACCTGGATAATCGAATCCTTAAAGGTATATTGGAGTTTCTTCAGTTGGAACCCACGATCTAGGATTAAGAGTTGATCCAGCAGATGAATCGGGTGAGACACCGTCCATCATCAGAAGATCAGCAGAGAGAAAGCTCACCTATGAGTAGAAAACAAATCTCCCAAAACCCTAACATTGAGTCCCTTGATCTAGCCGCTTCAAGGCTGAAATTAGCAACAGAACCATTGACACTACTCGTCAGTCGACTACCTTCAATAACCCTAAACCAATAAATCAAGAACAACGAGCAATCTCAGCATCGTAGCCTTTTTCTCTAATACCATGTGAGAAATCGTCAGAGATGAAGAGAGAAGGTAAATACGAACATCTCTTTTTATTCCTTACTTGTTCAACTGTACATTGTATTTTTTTTGGCTTATATACAAAACAAAATAATAAGTCAACTATCTATACAAAATGACCTCACTTTACTAAAAATAACTGTACAAACAACTTAAACAAAATGAAAAATACATATCATAACAAATGCAAAAAGGTAGCTTTATATACCAAGCTTAGTCATATCCTTACATAGGCGTTTTGTTTAATTTCATTATATCTTTCATAGCTGGCTTTTCAAAATCTAAATAACTACCCACAAGTAGCATGAAATTCTAATAAGCCAAACCATTAAGTCAACAATAGCAAACATTGTGCCAATAGGGAAAGTGCTCTTAAAAGATTGCCTTCCTGCCTAAGGACTTCCAACAAAGGAAACTACAAAATGAACAGCTGAAAACATAAATGTAATTTTGAAGGTATTCCTCGTCAACTTTTATGCATTTAAATATTACTTCTATATGGTTATATTAACCAGGATCCAAATTAGAAGTATAAAGAATACTTTTTATAATTTTCCTTCAAATATCTTTAATACAATAGTTTAAAACATGAATCAAAAAATAAAAGAACTAAAGATAAATATAATTTGACATATTTCAAAACTTTTCTTTTTCGATGAAGTTGTTAACCACAAACTATTTTAACATCTAGCTAGCATCTAATGGTATCCATAAAGAAAGGAAAAAAGAACTCAACTTATTAAGAGAGATTTATATTTATAATTATATAGTTATAATTATAATTTAATAAAATAAAATAAATATCTCATGTTTAATTACTAAAATTTTTGTATATCACAATTAAATTCAACTTAATTAAATTATTTTAATTCATTCAGTAAAATTAAATAAATTAAAACTTCTTTTAATTTATTTTTAATTTTCTATTTAAATATTTATAAATTATGGATCAAGATTGAATGGGATGTTCTATCAAAAAAAGCATGACCTACAATTTTTTGAAGAAATTAAGTAAAATTAAGCCAACAAGGCATGCAAGTTACAATAGAATTGTTTCATGAAGTTAATAAACTCCCTAAAAGAAGTCGTGAAGATAAGAGCTAAGTAAAATTACAGATAGATATTCATCTTTTTACACAAAGTGAGGAAGATTGCAGATTCCATATGTTGTCGAAGTAGTTCATATCCCCAAGACATAGTGATTAAGGAAATAGTCAAGGGACATAGTGTTATACCATATTAATTACAATTATTTGTGACATTTTTAATCCATTTTATTGTATATAATATTTAGATTTTTTTTAATTTATTATACCAAAATATAATGCAAAAATAATTGAAAATTTGAAGCATTGTATATAAAAAAAATCATTAAATTTGATCATGGATTTTAATTACAAATTCAAAAATACTTATATACAAAATAAAAAAAAATACAAAGATTAGTTTAATCACTTTAACTCGCTTTCATCTTTACTGTTTACATCTAGGCCAAGTAATTTTCTTAGGTACTTTCCATACTTGGCTAACTTTTTCTTAAGCAACTTGTTTTCTTTTTCAAGATGTTGAATGTCTACTAGTCTTGATGAGGATAGAGCAGTTGGTTTAAGGCCAAACCCAAGCCTTTTGATATATCTAGATTTTGTACCAAGCATCTTGATGCAAATGTCGTCTAAATTTGACTCATTTACGTCAAATATTAATGTTTTCAATAACACCTACATCTTATTCTAAAATTCAAAAAACAAAATCGATATTCAATTCAAATATTATTAGTTAGTACTACATAAATAAATAAACTTAAAATTTTTAAAAATTATACTTACATAGTTATTGTGCGATTCTTAAGACATCCTACCTTCACCTTCCTTATAGTGTGTCAATTTGTAGTGTGTGATTAGGCATGTAAATGGGCCGGCCTGGGCCTGGGCCTGGGCCGATGACGGCCCATCCCGACCCCCTGTAAAAAATTCACGCGCTGCCCAGCCAGCCCGTGGTCAGGCCCGTGGCCCGGTCCGCCAGCCTGCCCGGGTCACAGACTCCCCGTCGGGCCTGAGGAGGCCTGGGCGTTTGCTATATTTAAAAAAATTTTGAAGATAATTTTAAAAATTAATTAAAAATTAATAAGTGAATAAGTTAAAAGTTATTATTAAAATTATGAATTATATTAATTACAAAATTTTAATTTACTTAAATATATTTATTAAAATATTTTTGGGTGGTGGGCGGGCCACGGGTTAGGCCTGTCAGACCGGCCAGCAGTTCGACCTATCCACAGTTCCACCAGCCACGAGCTGGCTCGCGACATGCCACCCCAGCCCTTGGCTATTGCTTCACGGGCCGTGGCTCGGCCCGCTAGTCCACTGGCCAAACCCACCCGGCCTGTGGTTCGGCTCGTGAGCCGGTTTGACCAGGCCAAACCCGTTGACCAGAGGCCGAGCCGAGCCAATATTGACATCTCTATGTGTGATCCAATGACACTCTTCTCCATGTAGTTCTTTCTTACTCTATTTTATGAAAAAAAATATAAAATATAAAACATAATAAATAATATTTTGTTTACTGATATAATTATAACTTGTAAACAAAGAACTTATATATTCATTTTGTAGGACAACAAATGATTTGGAGACTTGATTGTTAAGAGTTTTTTACTTTTCCTCTATCCACCTTAGCTCTCTCACACTTTTCCTAAATAAAGAAAATAAATAGTTATTAAATAGTGTAGCAAGATTAATGGAAGCAAATATAAAGAAAAAGAAAACAAACCTAAATGTTAGGAGAGGCCCAATAATTGCACAAATAATTTCAATTTTCTGGAGACATCCATTCGTGAACATATCTTATTACCTCCTTATTTGAAGGAAAAGATTTGTAATATTGATGCAGTCGATAGCAACAATCTCTAGTCCTTTATTTTAATTGTGTAGTCATACAGTTTAAAACATCAAGGTTGTCGAGATTGATGATATTTAACTTCATCTGTTAATAATAAGTAAAAATGAAATTAATCTTTAAATAAGTAAAACAATATTTCATATAATCAAATAAATTGAAAATTTACCGAAATTTTATTAAAAGCATTTTTTAGCAAATTGTGTTTCTTCAACCGCTTGGCATGCTTTAGGCAAGACAATTTAGTTTTGGCAATTAAACTCAATTGACTAGACAATTTTGTTGATTGAATCTTATCTAAAAGACCACCTTGCAAGGTATCAATATGTACAGACAACTTGTTACTTATTACAATATTCATTCGTTGCAACTCACAACCTTTATTTATACCTCCATCTCTTTTTCTGACATTGATATTGGAACTTTACAATAAATGAATAATGATAAGAAAATTTGCATTAAAAAAGTAAATATATATTTGAGCATAAGTCCATTTGTAGGTGTTAAAGATTAAAAAACCTATATATGCATTTGTACTAGTTGAGGCAAATCGAGGTAGTTGCTCACTAGCTTTATTAATGGATGAAGTTGATCGTTGTTATTGGATAGGATTTGATTGATTTGGTTGTTATGGGGGAGGAACAATTTCAATACTTGCCACCTTCTTCCCTTTTTTTTTCTACTAGGTGCCATTATATTGGATATCTATAACTCAATCATCAACAATTTGAATAATCATAACCCAAACATCAACAATTCGTATCAATATAACTCATCCTAAGGGTTTGTTATGTCTCAGATCATCCATAATTACAAGTGGATTTCTTATGTTACTAGTCTGAAATTATTAAAACAAATTCACATACTAACTTTCAATTAAAACAAACAATATGGTACATGGCATTTTTAAACCACATGAATCGAGAGAGGGTCTTCTCTAGCGCCCCCTTACCGAAGGGTATACACCGGAATGCCCTGAGGTCATTCCGGCACATAACCTAGGATAAGGGCACGCTACGTTTACTTACTACATTCACTTCACATGGTATGGTATCATAATTCACTTATAGAGCATTATAAGAAAATCACAATATTTTAAAAACTAACTTTTTCCTCATTTCATTTCATAAAAACTCTATTGTCTACATTGTGACTTTCAACAATTTCCATATGTACATCATCAAAACCTAATACAATAGTACTACATGAATGAGAAAAATATGTACAATCTAACTAATCTGTCCAAAAATCCCAGCTGACCGACCTTTGAGCCATAACTTCTCTTACCAATCACAATTTACACGGCTGGTAGAGTCTCTCAATAGTTAGAGTCGTCTCTCGATCTTGAAAAGACAACGTTGCAATTTTGGTGAGTTTTGCGAACTCAATGATGCAATTTTGGTGAGTTTTGCGAACTCAATGAGGTAACCATCATCGATGGTTTGCTCAATTCATACAACACATCATTTCACATAACATATAATCACATTGTTGCATCTTTGATTACGTTTCACATTTGCACTTAAGCATAGTCAAATTATGCATTTCAATCAATCAAACATACATAACCAAATGCATATGAAATGACCGTGAGACACTTTTCCAATTGTTACGTTGTTGTGACCGAGTGCCTGAACTGTCCCGTATCCATCTGGATACCGGGCTCATTAATAACTATCCCTTATCCGATGAGGATACAGGGCTCATTACACGTTGAGCCTGAGGCTCTGAAACACTTGTGAGCTCGAGGCTCA
>JAOQMS010000005.1:33435955-33447314 GCA_027563885.1 Erythroxylum longipes | reverse complement strand
CAGTGTGCTTGGGGGTCATTCAGGATTTTTTAAAACATACAAGCGGATTGCCTCTGAATTGTTTTGGGAGGGAATGAAAAAAGATGTGCAGGAGTTTGTGACAAAGTGTTCCATTTGTCAGCAAAACAAGCATCTTACTTTATCTCCTGCTGGGCTGCTCCAACCCTTGCCCATTCCGGAAGCCGTTTGGGAAGACATCTCAATGGATTTCATAAAGGGACTTCCGAACTCACATGGGTTTAATGCTATCATGGTTGTGGTGGATCGATTAACAGAATACAGTCATTTTGTGCCCCTGAAACACCCTTTCACGACAGCTAAGGTTGCGGACATTTTTGTGCAGAATGTGGTTCGCCTACATGGATTTCCTCGGTCCATTGTCTCCGATCGAGACAAAATTTTCATTAGCCATTTCTGGACTGAACTTTTCAGATTGTAGGGCACTGTTTTACGACGGAGCACTGCATATCATCCACAATCAGACGGCCAAACCGAAGTGGTAAACCGTTGCGTGGAAACTTATTTGCGATGCTTTGCTAATATGAAACCTAAGACTTGGCAGCAGTGGGTTGCATGGGCTGAATTATGGTATAACAGTAGCTTTCATACGGCTGTCCAATGCACTCCGTTTAAGGCGGTGTATGGTCGTGAACCCCCGCCTATAATACGCTATGGCTCAACTTTGACTCCTATTTCTGAATTGGAGGACCAACTTCAGGCTAGAGATAGAGTGTTGGATGAGTTGAAGGACCATTTGTTGATCGCCCAGAACAGGATGAAGAAAGCTGCTGATTTGAAGCGACGTGATGTTGAATTTGCAGTAGGAGACTTGGTGTACCTCAAACTTCGACCTTATAGGTCTAAGTCATTGGCACGGAAACAAAATGAAAAGCTATCTCCTCGTTATTTCGGGCCTTACGAAGTGGTGCAGAGGATAGGAGCTGTAGCTTATAAACTCAAACTCCCAGAAACTTCAAGTGTCCATCCTACATTTCATGTCTCTCAACTTCGGGCGGCTTTAGGAGTTGACACTCCTTGCCAGGAATTACCCCCATTTTTGACTACAGATTTAGAATGGAATGTGGAACCGGAAGCAGTGCTGAATGTGCGCTCCGAAAGTGGAAGCTCCGGAATAGAAGTGTTGATTGCTTGGAAACACTTGCCGCGTTTTGAGGCTACTTGGGAACCTTTTGATTTGATCAACCAGCAGTTTCCAGCTTTCAACCTTGAGGACAAGGTTCGTCTCCTTGGGGAAGGTATTGATAGGCCTCTGGTGCATAAGCATTATTGTAGACGCAAGAAGAGGAACGTGGGGCTAGAGACGGTGGGCCAGTGACGTGAGCTGGAGAGAAGTTTGTTATGGACATGCTGATTTGTGTTTGTTACGTACGAGTGAGAAGAAGAATTCTGTTATCATTGAGTAATATATATATCAGATGATAGGGGAGAAGAGGGGGATTGATTATTTTTACTCAAAAGAAATTACAATGAGTGTGTTGGAGAGCTGCACCCTCTCGAATTGGTGTTAGGAGAGATTCAGCTTCTCAAATTGCTGTTTATCCTTTTGTCAACAATTACGACATTCTCAATACAATATAATATCAAGTATTCTACTCTATTATTCTGTTCTATCATTTCTTTACTAGCTGGTTGTTTTCGATTACTGTTCTATTGAAACCCAGGTTGCTGGTTTGGCTCTTGTATTGACGGATCTCATCACACTAATCCTTTTTTAGGTCTTGTAAGGTCCATCACTTCTTGAATAAAGTTTCTTATATTTGTCTGTTGGAAAATGCTCTAGACGAATCCTTACTATCATCATATCCCCATCATTTCATTAGAACAAACAAGAAGCTTGATCAATATGTTCTTCATAAGTCAAGTTGTTGGTTGTTATCTTTTGTTATACCTCATCAAAGATATCTCTCTTATGTCGTGCAAAACCTTTAGCTTCTATACCAACTCTTATTGTTTGTGGTAAAGGAATCAAATCAATAGGCTTCCTTGGTTGAACTTCAAAAATGATCTCAAAAGAATTCTTACAAGTTGATCTATTTATAGAACTATTCTATGCAAATGTAAGAAGAATTAGGTCCCAATTGTTCACAATATCCCCACCAAACATCTCAACAATTCGCCAAAGCTTCTATTCACTACTCTTATTTGCTCATCGGATTGTGGATGAAAAGAACTTGAAAACTTAAGCTTAGTGTTCAATGCCTTTCATTGAGTTCTCCAAAAATAACTCTATAATATTCACATCGCAATTAAAGAAAATGGTTAAAGGCAATCTATGGAGACATACAAACTCTTTGAAGAAGAGTAGCAATGTGGACCATAAGTATTGAGACATGGAATGAAATAATTCATCTTAGAAAACCTATCGTCCACCACAAAATAAAATCATAACCTCTTTAAAATTAGGCAATGCTAAGACAAAATCCATCCTTACCTCCTACCATGGTTTACGCAATACAATTATGCATATAGTACAAATCTTTGCTTCTTTCCATTAGCTAACAACATATTTAATATTGTTGCATGAACTTAGGCATGTCCTTATTTAAAGAGGGCCTACAAAAGCAGTCTTTAACTATTGATATGGTTTTATATCTTCCAAAGTGACCTGCTCCCCTCCACGTAATTCCCAATCTCATATTCCCTTATACTAATATTTTAGGCAAAGTTGATTTTCTCTAATCATCATAAATCAAAAAAGGGAAGTGGTTGTCCCTTTGTCTAGTGCAATTTCTGAATAAATTATCCAAAAATTGCGATTTGAAACATATTTTCTTTTTAGGTGATCAAATGCCACAATTTTTATTGCCAAAGTATTAAGGAAATGGCTCCTTCTACTCAACATATTTGTTGTCTGAACTCTTGCTAATGTTTAGTATTGAAGTTAAGGTGGTCCAAAAATTCACTTTATAAGACGTGCCTTGTGTTCAAGTTCTTTTAGAACTTGAAGTGTTTAAAAGATTCTTATCCAAATATAGAATAGACTCCTTATACAAGATATAATGACGCCAATACTAAAGAGAATGTATTACTATGTAAAATTCCTTATCATAGGTCAAATATCGTTGTTTCTACACTTAACTTCTCATTGAAGTAAGCAATTAGGAGTCTTTCTTGGTTGAGTATATCTCTAGTTCCCAAATTAGACTCATCACAAGTAATTTGAAAAATCTGAAAGTAAAACAGAAGATTCAATCATCCATTTCTTGATTTCTTCAAAGGCTTTAGTTGTTATCTTTGTCCAAGTAAACCAATGCTTCATTATAAATCAGTTATAGGTACCATTATGGTACTAAAAATATAAAACATGGTATCCTTGGATCCTATTAAATTTGGCCAATTTATTATGAATCCTTAAGAATGTAGCTAGGCCATGAAACATTGTTTCTCATGCACATCCTTTTGGATAGGCCAATCAAGCATAGTCTTAATTCTCTCGAGATCCATCTCTACTCCACAGAAGGATACAACAAAACCCAAAAAAAACAACACTTGGATGCATGAAGGAACACTTCTTTAAGTTGATATACAAACCTTTGATCTAGTACAAAAGGGATTCCTAACTAAAATATCCAAAATAGAAATCATTCCACCAAATCAAAGTTTGTGTCTGAATGACTTTCTCTCTTTTATTTCTTTTATAAACTTTATTCTCTTTTCCTCACTATCACAAATTTAGACATACAGACTACCAATGAAAGAAAAATCCAATATAATTCTTTTTTCCAAAGTTTAAAGAAAAGACAGAATTATTACAAATGTTGATGAAGCACAAGTATTAAGTAGAGGAACAAAGAAGTAAAATACAAGAATGAAGGGGAATGACGTCAGTTCATAGCAATCGAAAAGAGAGACTAGGAAAAAGTGAGGAATGAGTGAAGAAAATGGATGAAATGGGAGAAATATAGGAGAACTCTTGGGAAGGAGAGAGTCAAATATGTCTCAAACCAACACAATCCCTGTACATGTCAAGAATTTGAGTTGTATGGATCAGTTATATTAATTACATAAAGCATAACATAACCTATAAGGCTGATCATAAGTTTATAGTGAAAAGCCAAATGGAAAGGCAACTACATAGATTTAATAAATGATGGCATGATTGTGAAGCAGGGTGTTCATTAGACATCAAAATAAAATTCAGATAGGTGGCATGGTTGTCGTAGTTTAAACAAGGAATGACGTTGAAATAACTTATAAATACAAAGGAAAGCTAGATGTCCCAAATAAAAGTTGAGAACAAAAATAAGAGGCATAGGTAGTCATGCGAATTAGGAACACTAGACAATTGCCAATGTGGAACGATCATGAGAATTAGGAACACTAGACAATTGCCAATATGGAATGGATAATATTGGCATGTCATGTATAGGAAGCCAGCATCAAGCATAGAGGAAATTAATAGCTTCATTCACATCTGTAGAAGTAACTTGTACTAATGCCTCAGAAACTTAACGAGCAAATTCCCTCATTCAATCTTACAAGAAACAAAAAGAAATTAACCACTAAAAAGTTCTTTAAAAGGAAATCCATTTCTTCATAATACAGCCAACGACATGTGTTAACACTCCTAGTATTCCCACTGATGATCATATTAATGTTCAGCCCATAGCTCAACCCATAGTTCAGCAGCCTAGGCCTTTCCAAACTTATGTACGTAGGGGTAAGGTGGGAAAGGGAATTAACACATAGGCAGGCTGTTAGAAGTCGGTTATAGTGAGAGAATGTAGCAGGACAGCAGAGAGCATATAGAGGATCATAGTAAGAGTAATAGGGAGATACGAAATATTACATACTGTATTTGGCCTGGGAACTCTTCCCAGGAGGTGGTCTATCTGCTGTAATTCAGCCTATACGTAAATAATACACAATCTCTATATTCTCTCCTATCAACATGCTTGTACAATGCCGTGTGAGCATCTCAAGATGAACACAGAACAGATCCAAGGAATCCAAGGATACCATGTTTGGCCGAATACACCTAGGCATAAACTATATATGTTTGTATGGTTTTTGGTCGTAAACTATTATAAATCCAGTTTCCATGTTAGAACATTATTATTGACTAACATATGTTTGAATTTCTTGCTTCCTTTCATTTTTCCTTCTCCTAATTTTGTAATTCTTTATGCTGCTTTTCTGCTCCCTTCTCCTAAATAGTTGCTCCAGACTGTCCAATATCATTGCATTCTAGTGATTTTTCATGTTGACGGAGTACTTAGACTAAGTAAAGAAAGATAAACAGTACAGGAACTACTCCTCCTCTAATAATTTCTGTATCAAGATCCAGAATGAAGCTCCTAGGTTAATAAGCTCCTATTCAAACACACACAATTAAGTGGAAAAGATTACTCAGACATTATCCAACATTAGAAAGTTTTGCCAGAAAAAAGAACAAAAAACAACCTACTGGTAAACCAAAAGAATTGCAAAAGGAAGTTAATACTGTTTCTGAGTAAGTTTTTGTTTCTTTAGCATGGAAAGCAATATAAAAACAACTAAAAGCTCCGATGGATTAAATGGTAGCTAAAAGTACCTGTGACACATGATACTCTGGGCCATTAGTTAACGAGAAAGTTACATACCCTTTTGATTTCTCTACCTCATCTGTTGGCAAAGAAAAAATGACAGTAAGTACTGAATGAAAAGCATAAAGTGAAGCTGTAACCCTTGTTGCATCAGTGAGTATGCGAAATGGTACATCCTTGTGCAAGAAACGGAGTTAAATTACTAAGATTTTGGTGATGTATTAACTAACCAGAATCGGATCTCGTCCAACATGGTTTTAGCTGCTCACCATCCACCACCCAAGGCCCATCACTTGTCTTAGAGAATGTAGCAAGCCCTTGCTTTGAGACCTTACCGCCATGAAACTCAAGGTCCCTTACCTCTTCTGGAAATTTTTCCTTCATAAATTTAAAAAAGTGAAAATATAAAACGGAAAGAATGGAATATAAAGGGGGGGAAAAAGAAGGGGGAAAGGAAATGATAGAACTGGAAGTGTAATATAATCAATAACTTTCTTAATGAGTTCCCTTATACTAACCAAAGAACACTTTTTTCCTATTGGAGATGGCAAAACATGAGGACAAAACATGAAGTTTATATCCGGCTTTATCATGCAAAAATAACCAGTAACTAGGTCAGCCTAAACGATTGGAAAGAGTTCATTTATTTCGCTCTTGCTCAATCCACAACCTGAACCACCCGTCCTAATATCTCAGTCAGCTAAGACAGCAAATATAATATAGAGGATGATTAGAACAATATATTCTACTTAAAGATATTAACCTATCACACAAGCAAATACATTATGACAACTAGTTAAGACTAACTTCCTCTTTCAAAAGAAGAGAAATTAATAAAGCTACCGCCATTGAATAAAAGCAACGTTAGGGATCCTATCCGCAAGAAGCCAATAATGCAGGCAATAGATAACACATAAGAATGTAATATTTGAAGTTTTAAATTGGGGGATAAAAAGAAAGATATAACAGAAACTGATGTTGAATTGTAAGAGGGACTTTCGAGATCTAAGCACTTAAAATGGAAAAGAATACCAAACAAGGAAACATACTTCAATGGGTTCAAGGTAATCTCTCTTGATCATGTCCCCAAGCATCACGAACATAGTTACTGTTAATATCCCAGCAACCACTTGCCTCAAATCCACACCCATTTTGCCTGCTTTCTATCTTACTCACAGCCTCAAGCTTCCTCTCTATATCAATATATGCAAATATGTTCGGAACCCACCAAGGAGAAACAGCACAAACGTGGATGAAGAGAGAGAAATAGCGGTTTCGCAAAGCAAAGTTTTGATCTATGAGTGAGGCGTGACAGAAGGGGCCAGTGTTGAAAGCTTAGAGCTTTGTGAGGTAATAAATAGAGTCAGAGAAATGTAGATGAAGTGGAAAGTTTAACAAAGACTGGGTTAGAACAGACAACCTACCTCATTAGAGTTATGTATAAAACATACACAGTCTCACAAGCTCGCATTTTAACACCTAGTAGCTCGACACAGTCCTGTCACCGACACTTGTGTCAGAAAATGATAGCCCAACCTAAATTCTCGCCATTGTTTGCTACTTCATATCTTTGATATTCGCCTTAAAAATATATTAAAAAAATACGTCCGAAAAGAATACCGATTACCGTTGGCATGTCAATGGTTACGAGTCTTGAGAAAGAGTATTGTATTTATATGTTCATTTTCATAAAAATCAAACTAAGACTTTGTAACTTTTTTAAGCATCAGTCAGACTTGCCAACAACTCGTATCTAAACTTTATATTGTAGTCTTTACCAATACACTCTCCTCGACTTCTGCTTATTTTAAAAAATTCAAGGGAGAAAAAAAACGATTTGAGTGTCACTACATTAATGATTCCCATAATCATTCAATATTTCTAAATTAAAAAGTAATTTAATTAACATAAATTATAATAATCGAAAATAAAATGAGAATAATAATTAAGTTTTGATTGATAATAAAATTATTTAAATTGACTTTTTTTATTAAATAAATTTAAGCAGTAATGAGAAATTATAATAACCGCAAGAAGATAAATTGCCGTTGACTGGAAACTCTTTCCAAGGATGGAACCTACTAATCCAGTTGTTAGCAGAAGATACCAACTTGGCGTATTACTAAAAAAGTTTGTTATAACTAATTCCATCCATACTTAATATAAATTAGTTCATGAAATAAAATACACGCATTAGCATTTAACAAAAGATAGAAAGTCGTACCCTTTTGGTTTGAGTAACTAATCTAGGAAATAAGTTGGGTTTCAAATCTTTAAAAAAAATAAAATTTAAATGTTCCTAGTCTGATTTTAGTGCACATGAAAATTGGTTTAATCATTTTTAATGCATAAGATGACAATTATCATTTAATGGTACAGAAATTGCAATTATATATTAGAATGCGCCCATCAATGAAAATATTGCAATTCTAAAACGAATAATAAATTTTTTATTGAAAATTGTTGCATATAGTTCGAATCCTAAAACTATGGGTCACCCTAACGTGTTGTTTGGCTTGAATTTGTAATTTCATCAAATCATTTATTTTAAATATTAATTAATATATATTTGTAATCTTTTTAAATATAATTCTTTGAATTCTTACAAAATAAAAGAAATTGTTCTGTATATACATCACACTAAAATTAAACTGTGTTAAAGTTCATTTTGACGCAGTTAATAAAACCATAATGTATTACAAAATTGTAATTAATTTGTCTAAACATCTTAATTAAATTAAATAAACCAAAATAGAAACAAAATTACCTAAATACTACATAATTAAATAGTATAAAAGCCCAACAAAAATGTAAAATTTGTAAAACATGATCAATTGCATATTTGAATTTATAAAAAATCGATTAACAACCCTAACGTATTGAAATTTATGTGAATAAATCCAAATTAGTTATAAAATTAGATTTTAATATGTAAAATAGCCCCCAAAACTCTTTCAATCATATGAGTAATCCTAAATATACCTAATTTTTCCTAAAATTATTCAATAAATCAAGATCAATTGAAATAAAGCATTAAAGCATACCTTAAATTAATGAAATTTCAAGGGAAATAGGTTGTAAGATGCTTATTGCATAAGGGGGAGGTGGATGAGCATCTCCTAGAACAGAGGGATTGAACAAAAAGTGAAAAATGGGATTTTGAGTGATAAAGTACAATTTAAAAATGATCTTGCTTAATGTGGGTAGTAACACATTCCTGTCTTGGAAAAAATTAAGGTTAATTTTAAAAAACATGAGTATGTTAGGCTATAATATAGGCGTGCAAGGATTTTACATAAACATATTGTAGCGCCCCCTTATCACAGAGTACACACCAGGATGCCCAGAGGTCATTCCGGTACATATCCTACGATAAGGGTAAGCTACGTTCGATCGCTACATTTACTTCACAAGGCATCATATCATTACTCACGTATAAAGCATCATAAGAAAATCACGATATTTTAAAACTAACTTTTTCTTCATTTCATTTTACAAAACCGAAAGTCTATATTGTATCTTTCAACACTTACTACATGTACATCATCAAAACCTAGTACAAAAGTATTACATGAAAGAGAAAATATACAAAATCTCTCTAATCTGTCCAAAAATTCCAGTTGACCGACCTTTGAGCTATGATTTCTCTTGCCAAGTCACAATCTACACGGCTGATAGAGCCTCTCGGTAGCTAGAATCGTCTCTCGGTCCTGAAAATACAACGTTGCAATTTTGGTAAGTTTTGAGAACTCAATGAGGTAACCATCATCGATGGTTCACTCAAATTCATGCAACACAGCATTTCACATAATACATATTTCACAAAATTGTACTTTACATCAGTATCACACCTTCACTTAAGCATAGGCAAATTGCATTTCAATCAATTAAACATACTTAAGCAAATGCATATGAAATGCTCATGAAACTTTTTTCCAATTATTACGTTGTTGTGACCAAGTGCCTGAACTGTCCCGTATCTATTTTGGATACCGGACTCATTGATAACTGTCCCTTATCCGATGAGGATATAGGGCTCATTTTACATAGTGAGCCTTAAGCTCTTAATCACTTTCTGAGCTCGAGGCTCTTTTTTACACTTTGAGCTTTAAGCCCTGATCGGTGGCTACTCTGATCACAACTGCCATTATCTGATTGTACATTCATGTATGGAATGCATCTATCACAATCAATCATATTATGAAGCACATAGTTCTACACATTTACATACAAGCAGCATTTCAATATCTCAATCCAATATCACTGTCATCGGACCTTCATTGTCCGGAATCAACAATCAAGGCACATTCATTCAATCATTTCAAGACAGAATTTAAGCAAACAAGTAATTAAGTGAGACCATTTAGGTTACTCACAGTTTGCTCCAGAAGTTATTGCCTTGAAATCTCGGCAACGTCTATAGGATGGTGCTCAATTCGTTCCTCTATATTATGCAAAACATACACATATATCACAACATACATAAGTATAATTGTTCAATAATGCCCATGTAGGAAATGAATTGTGTACAATGCACGTTCATGACAATCTCGGGTATCCTTCCATCAGTTTCTTCACAAAATCTCTCTCATATCAAAACTCATCTAAGTATAATTCATAGGTTTATGCCTCACTAAAACCAATAAAATCTCAATTCATTTCCCATTGGCTTACTTTCAGATTTTTCCACGATACTCTTTCGGGTCTACTGTTCACGTTAAATCACAAAGCGTAATTGATATAATTTGGTTATACCGTCATCTAGGAAAGTGTTACTCAATCATACAGAAACTATCTTGGGACAATTGGCATAACTCTCTCTATAGATATCGGATTAAGATAATCTTAGGATGATTTCAAAGAGGACTTCGAAATCTACCAATTTTGTGAAGACGAAGATAAATTCTATTGTCTGAAGGGTCAAAAACGGACTAGACAGTAGCATTAGACAATAGTGTATAGAAAAAGGAGTTTCGATCATATAAGCAGAAAGTAGTCGAAGTAAAAAGTAGACGAAACAGAAAGCAGACGAAGTTTGGGTCATATGAACAAAAAGTAGATGAAACAAAAAGCAGACGAAACAAAAAGTAGACGAAGCAAAAAGTAGACGAAGCAAAAAGCAGACGAAGTTTCGGTCATATAAACAAAAAGTAGACGAAGCAGAAAGCAGACGAAACAGAAAGTAGACGAAACAAAAAGCAGACAAAACAAAAAGTAGACGAAGAAAAAAGTAGACGAAACAGAAAGCAGACGAAACAAAAATTAGATGAGACAGATGGTCAACTTAAGATGAAACAGAAGTCAACCTAAGACGATACAAAAGCGGAAGTCAACCTAAGACGATACTTCTTCACAGATAGGGATGTCAATTTCAGCCCGGCCCGGCCTGGCCTGTTTTTGGCCCAGGTTTGGCGAGCCATGGGCGGGCCACGGGTCGACCATAGTCCGGTCGAGCTGGCCCGGCTAGGCCCACGGCCCAACAAAACGGCTTCGTTTTATCCAAAACGACGCCGTTTTGTATTTTTAATATTAAAAAATATAGACGGGTCGGGTTTGGCCCAGCCCGCCCTTGACCAGCCGGGCCACTAGCCGACCGCGGGCCGGTCCGCCCATAGACAGGCCGGGCTGCGGGCTGGGCCATGGGTCGACCCGCGGCCCGCCATTTTTAGGTCAGACCGGACCGAGCTGAGGGCGGCCCAGGCCCGGCCCGACCCATTGACATCCATATTCACAGATGATATGACGTCATCACAGACGATACTATCTATACTCCTCAACTCAAAAACCTTTTTCTTGAACATCTCTTAGTCTTC
>JAOQMS010000005.1:33411254-33435855 GCA_027563885.1 Erythroxylum longipes | reverse complement strand
AAAATGCATTTCTAAACACTCATTAATCACTCATATTTACTATTCTAGCCTCCCACAGGTGATGGGATGTTACACATGTAACTCAAACGTGTTATGAATCAATTTAACACAGCTTAGAACACAAGCATATATCTAGGTCGTGTAAGAAAAAATAAGATGAAAAATTACATGATTGTGTTTGTGGATGTCAATTTTGACTCGGTTCGATCTGATTTTGACCCGAGTTGACCAGGCAACGAGCCAAAAGTGGTCGACCTGACCAGGTCACGTTATTTCAAAAACGATGTCATTTTTGATACTCAGCTTATTGACATGCCTAGGTGTGTTAGGAATTACCACAACCATGTTGACACTAAAATCAAAATATTTAAAAATCTACGCGAATCACTAGCATAGATAGTGGGTGTGTAACTTTCCATTTTTTTTAAAACATGAAAAAGGTAAATAAAATGCAGCTCGATCTCTGACATAAGCATGTTAGTGGCTACGTATCTTATCGTTTCTTATAAAACTTACCTAATTTTGTCGATATGGGTATGTTGATGGGCGAATAGGTGACTTACGATGATTCTTCAACAACACGGTCACCATCAATGGCTTGTTGATGTTCATGTATTTTATTGTAACCTTTTGGCACATCTTCTCTATGTGAAAGATCGCTATGTTTCTTATTAATATAAGCATGTAGCTCAACCTGACCATTAACATGGGCATATTGATTGGACACGTAACTCTTTGTAACTTTTTGACTTAGCCAATTTTCACTTGCTTTCATACATTGGATTTCTTAATCTTAATTGCATGAAATTTTCACTTACTTTCATACATTGGATTTCTCAATCTTAATTGCATGAAATCATACGTGAATCGGCATTGCCGATATAATTAAAGAATAAATAAGAACACTTAATTTAATCTCAATGAAACGAAAGAATAAATTAAATTAAAATAAAGTGTAACACCCCACTACCATAGAGTATATACAAGAACATCCAGAGGACATTCAAGTACATATCATATGGTAATAGCATGTTAGAGCAATCATGTTATCTTATATGGCATCATAAAGAATAACTGAATACTTAAAAAGTCAACTCCTCATTTCATTTGCAAACATGATTTACACTGTAGTCATTAAAACAAATATTTACATTATATACCAAAACATTTGAAAGTTTACAACTCTTTATACAAAATTTCTATATAACAAAAGAAAACTACATAAAAACAAACTACTACTACTCAGATGTTAGCTGACAGACCTTTGAACCGTTTCTTAATCCAAAACGTTCTTGTAGAGTATTTTAAGAACTAGGTCTCCTCTTTCATACCTGAAAAGTCACGTTGCAATTTTGATAAGTTTTTTCACTCATTGAGCGAACCATCATTGATGAGCTAACTTATGTAAAAAAACACATGTATCTCACGTAAAATCAAATTCACAACATTCCTCATCTCAATAAGACATAATGAATATCACACATTCATATATTCCTTTCAGGCATAATTTGAACATGCATATTCCAACCAATCACATTATCAACAAACACACAAATATGGCATATCACTTATCATCACAATTTCAGAAATGGATTTACAATCATATATGTACAAATGCAGATGCAAATGAGACTCCACTTTCGTTTTTATTTGTTGTGCCCGAGCACCTTTCACTGTCCCATATCTCTTGTTGATATTGGGCTCTTTTCAGATACTATCCCATACCCATTGTAGATACAGGGCTCATTAATCACAGAGCCAGGCTCTACGTGCAGATTTATGAGCTTTAAGCTCTTTCATACTTGCTACTCTGGTCGCAATGCCTTTATCTGATCATGCATATCAATGTGATATATCAAATCATAAAATATGCCATCAATAACATTTATTCATGATGCACAATCAAAGTCACATGTTAATCGAACTTTTAGTCTGAAATTCAACACTTATGTTAAGTATTCAGATACCTTAAATTAATGAAATTTCAAGGGAAATATATTGTAAGATGGTTTTTGCACAAGGGAGAGGTGGATGAGCATCTCCCAGAACAGAAAGATTGTACAGAAAGTGAAAAATGGGATTTTGAGTGATAAAGTGCAATTTAAAAATGATTTTGCTTAATGTGGGCAGTAACACACTGTGTGTAGCTGCCCTGTCTTAGAAAAAATTAAGGTTAACTTTTAAAGAACATGGTTATGTTAAGCTATAACATAGGCATGCAAGGTTTTTACATAGGTATGTAACTCAAACATGTTATGACCCAGTTTAACGCAACTTTAAACACAAACATATATCTGGGTCGTGTAAGAAAAAATAAGATGACAAATTTCACAGGTGTGTTTATGGATGTCAATTTTGACCCAATTTGGTCCGATTTTGACTTAGGTTGATAAGATTACAAATTTCACAGGTGTGTTTATGGATGTCAATTTTGACCCAATTTGGTCCGATTTTGACTTAGGTTGGTCGGACCACGGGCCAAAATTGGTCGACCCGACTAGGCCACATTATTTAAAAAACGATGTCATTTTTGACACCCGACTTATTGACATGCCTAGGTGTGTTGGGACTTAACACAGTCATGTTGACACTAAAATCAAAACATTTAAAAATCTACGCGAATCACTAGCATAGATAGTGGGTGTGTAACTTTTTAATTTTTTTGAAAAACATGAAAAAAGTAAACAAAATGCAACACAGTCTTTGACATAGGCATGTTAGTGGTTGCGTATCTTATCATTTCTTATACAACTTACATAATTTTGTCGACATAGGCATGTTGATGGGTGAGTAGGTAACTTATGATGATTTTTCAACAACACGGTCACCATTACCGAAATGTTAATGTTAATGTATTTTATTGTAACTTTTTGGCACCTCTTCTCTAGGTGAAAGATGGTTATGTTTTTGATTAATATGAGCATACAGCTCAACATGACCATTAACATGGGCATATTGATGGATAAGTAACTCTTTGTAACTTTTTGACTTAGCCAATTTTTGACTTGCTTTCATAGATTGGATTTCTTAATCTTAATTGCATGAAATCGTACATGAATCGGCATTGTTGATATAATTCAAAAATAAATAAGAACACATAATTTAATCTCAATGAAACGAAAGAATAAATTAAATTAAAATAAAGTTACTACATGGTCCATCTTGATGTTCTTCTAATCCAGATACCAAGAAGAATTTAGCTCGTACTCACATAAAACAAAACATCAAAAGTAAAGCAAAAGCTGAAAATCAAGGATGACATGAGTGAAATCCTTAAAATCTCTAAAAACTTCATTCTGACTTGCTGAAAATTTGCTTTAAAGGGGTTTCTTTACTTGTTTCTCAGGCTATGTGCCACTATAGGTTTTTTCCTTGTATTTTCCAAGCCTCTTTGTCCTTTCACCACTCAATACTAGCTTCTAAATTTTGAAATTTAAATTCGGAGAGATACACTAGTGTCAATATGAGCGTGTTAATGGTTGTGTTATTCTAGTAGACGTATAACACTTTTTGGATCTAATATATGCACAGAGACGGGCGTGTATTGTCAATATGACCTTCTCACTATTTAACATGCATGTGTTTTAGGCCAACATAGGCATGTTTCATAGAAAATACTCAACACGCCTCCAAATTCTCCAACACAATTATGTACACTTTAATGCACTCTATAAACTCGATCATAACAGTTCTAAATTAATCTAAACTTGTCTGAATTCGTTCCTTTTTGCTCTAAGCTAGTGAAATAGACCTAAAACAAAATATAAATAAATTAAGCACTAAAATAAATCAAAACACTCAAATAAACAAGTAAAAATGCATTAAATATGATATTAAAAATATGGCTAAATCATCACTTGCTACTATTTTTTATTTAGCCATATTTTTTAATAAATGGTCCAATATTTTTTCAAAATAAACTCCCTTAATAAATGCCATTTAAAAGGGGTAATTTTTTATGTAAGAATACCATTATAACTAAAGTTTTTAATGGTTTTGGGTCTCTAAAAACCTAGTACTTATAAGAATAATGCACCATCAAGTTAGATAGCTATGAATTAAAAGAATCTAATCATTAAGCTTAATTTGACAACATCTAAAATCAATTTTTTTTGGTATATCTACAAAATACAACTCTCTTATTGCATTTTGTTAATAGTTAGAGGATAGTCTCCTTTATTTTCTCTTTTGCACTAAGCCTAACATACATCCTTATTTTCTCCTTTATTTTCTAACTTTGTTCCTAATTTTATTAGACTTAATAATTAATGTTTATAAAGCATCCCTCTGACTCTTTCTTGGGTTGGAGCTTTATGAGTATGTCTAGTGACATAAACATTAGGGTGTTTCAACTCTGTGTTACTTAATCTTGTCCACAAATTTATATAGATCCTACATAAATATATAGATGAGATTTAATAGAACAGATTAAGAACTGGTTAACCGAAACAGAGGATCTGATATGCAAGAATAATCTCTTATTCACAAGACAATAATGAACGATTAACTAAAGAGGGACCAAAACAGACATTGAATGGAGACAAAGAAACAATGAATTACTTATTAAATTGCTTTACCTGGCAATTTCTTATTTCTTGGACAACATGCGACTTTAGAGGGATGGTGGAGAGTATTAGAGAAGAAAGAGAGTGAATCATGACATTAAATATTAGAATCTGATATAAATTCTTGGACAAATATTAAGATAAAAAAACAAATTTTATCATTCACAAATCAAAACCATAACTGCCATTATTATCGCCCAATCATTTTCTCGCTCACTTCAAGCAGACAAGTTTGACTTTTTGCCTTCTAATTTGCTTTTGTTTTTGATCTTCTTTAATTTACCTTTTTTAGATCAATTAAACACCCAAATAGGCAAACCCAAACTCCTAACCATCTTTTCACTTTTATCTCAAGAAGGGCCATTTGGCCCATCGGCGCATGTGGGAGTTCAACAGAGAAGCTTTATTTGGGACATGATCTCTTCAAAAAAAAAAAAAGATCTATAGGGACGACTACAGGTGCTTTGATTACAAGGTATAAAGGAAACAAAGAATATTGCATTAGAACCGAAAATAAAGGGATTGGTTTGGCTTTTAATGAATTCTAAGGCGTGTCACAAAAGAATAATTCTAGAATTACTAATTTCTATTCCAACTTATTTTACGTATTGATTTTGTCACAATTTAGAATGTAATCCTCCTATGATCGAACCATAAATTAAGGTAGACGAAGTTTGTGTACGAAAAAAATATCCTGGCTACCTAACTTAATAATAAAATTTCAGAAGTATTAGAGCATGTAATAGTGATTGAGACGTTGGAAGGTTAGCCATGTCACATATGATTATCAGTCTAGGAAACCTGAAACTAATGCGGAAGAAAAGTCACCAACGGATGGCCCTTGGCTTAGAGCTTTTACACATGCCGACAAGAAAAAAAAAGGAAAAGCGGACGTGGGCTTTGAAAAATGAGAGGAAAACCACTGAGAGGAAGTTAATATCGTGAAGTTATAAATTCATCACCTCACAAAACTACAACATGAAGTACGATCTCACAATTAACATGAATGATATCTTTTGGAGATTGCATTTACTTGTACAATTGGTTATTATATAAAGTTTGAAATAAGTGAGGAACAATCAATCAAAATGCAGAATTTACTTATCTTTCTTCTTTTGACTTTTTATCAATTTCTTTCGTATGTGTCATCATAATCACGCCAACTCGTAAAAATTTCTCTAAAAGTAGGTTGAGTTTTATCGACCAAGCTAACACTTGGTTTTCAATATTCAAGAAATCGGTTATCAAACAATTTGTTAGTAATCGAGTATGCATATTAATTATGATAAGTATGAATCATATCATATTATAACAAATGTTACTTGTCCTATCTTGAAAGGTGATGGCTAACATAAATTACTACTCCTCAACTATCAATTCAATAATTACAAACACTAATGCATTCTGGCATTAATGAACTTGAAGTTAAATATGCAAGAGTAGTATTCGAATCTCCTACCTCTTGAAAAGTCTTTGTTTTGTATTTCTAACTTTTTCTTAAAAATTATCAATACAATTATTATAAGATACTCGTGGATAACTTAACAGGCAAGATTAACAACTAGGAACAAAATTAATTATTCACTAATAGTTTTGAAAATGTAATCGAATACATTTAATGTCTGTCACTATATCACTGTAATTTTAACAAGTTACTGAAGTCATTGCATAATTGTGGAAGACATAATTTTATTTAGAAAAGTTGTTACTAATTAATTCAATGATTACTTCTTTAAAGAATTCATGACAAATTTAATTAAAATTTGAAGAAATATGTGCTTGTTCAACTAGCTATAAACCAAGATTTTATAATGTATGATGTATATAGTACAACTATATTTTTAGTACTCTGATTTTAAGAATTTTCCTATTTAATTCTTCTAACATAAAAGATTCTTATTGTAGTTCTTTATATCTCAATGTCTTCATTCAATTAAGTAATTTCATTAATATTATTAATAAAAAGTTAACGTGACATATTCAAAATAAAATAGGGTAGATGTATGTCAGTTTTTATTAGGCCTATTTAGATACTTATAAAAAATTTAAAATAAAAGGAGCTTAAATAATGTGTTTTAAAATTTAAAATACAAAACCCTAAATTTTGAAAATATTTTTTCATTGCTTATTATGTTTTTAGGATAATATAGAAAGTTCCTATGGAGATTCATTGCTTATTATATTTTTTAGTTATTTGGCGTGTATTTAATTAGTTCATTGCGATTTTTGTTAGTTTTGACTAATTAGTGAGCGGGTTATAGAAATTGGCAAGTTTGAGTAATGAGTTCTTGGTTTCTAGTTTCAAGGCAGTAATCAAGGGTGTGTTTTATTATTGGCTTCTGTACAGATTATGAGTGAGAATAATTTCTCAAATGGGGTTTTAAAAAGTTTGACTAATCGACCAATAAAAGAAAGTTGTTGTTGATTTTGAATAACTTGAGACTTAAATTAGGAGATGGATATGGATACAATATAGGTAATATTAATGAATATGAGGATTCTTGTAAAATAAGTGTGTACAGAAACTGAAAACTTAATGAAGGCAAGTTTCATTATTTTTCATTTTTCAACTTCATTATGTTTCAAAAAAAAAGTTTCATTATTTTTCCTTTTCCAGGAATCATTATAACATTTAAATACTTTACTTAAGCGACAAGTTTGTTAATATTTTGAATAATGTATTACTTATTAGAAAAATTTACTGTTGGCAGTGATATCAAAAGTTAAGAGCATTATTAGTTTATGCTAGTGATGCTTATGAAAATTAAGGGTTAATTCAAGGGAAAAGGTTTCAAGTGTTAAAAAAAGAATAAATATACTAAAATAAACAATTTATGAATAAATAAATTAAAATAAAAAGAGGATAGAAGGAAAATCTCAATTTTTTAATGGTTTGATTATTTTAAATTTATGTCCACTATTCTATATATACTTGAGAGCTTAATTCAATGTCATATCTCTTTCAACGGATTATGATCAAATCATTATAATAATCCTCAATTCTACATATAAGAGCTAACTAAGAATTCATTAACCCACTTACAAAAATAATTTCTCAAAGTTAAAAACCAATCTTTACAAAAATATTAAAATTATTTTAATTCATTAAGTCAACAACATTATAGCATGATTTAAAAAATTTCTCTCAATCTTTTTCATGTATTTCTCGCTTTTGTTACTTTATTTTGACTTTAAAATAATGTTTATATTGGTGGAACCGTGTGTAGACATTAAGAGTTGAATGGATAACTTCTCTAATCGACTGGCTAGACCAATCAACCATAGGTCCTCAATGACTTTTAACTTGGCTGGTTTCTTAGGATACGCTCCTTGTTTTATTTTCTTTACACAATCACTTATAGTACTTAATTTATTAGTATAACTATTTGAAAGATTCATCTTATTAATATTAGACTTTAGTTTCTTCACTCAAAGTCATTTATAACAGTTGAAAACTTACTTCAATTTACTCTTAACTCTTACAATGACCACTTTCTTCATATCTTCATCGCAATCTAATTTTAAACTTTTAGCTTATCTTTTAAGTAACTAAACCTTTTTTATTACAAAATTTGTGTTAAACCTGTTTGATTTAATATGTATTATAATTTCTCCCATCTAAATATTTTAAATAATCTCATATTTTATTTTAGGTATGTCACACTGACTTTGTGTTAATAGATATTGAAGAAAGTTCTTAAGAGAGGGCTAATTGTAAAAGAAAATTTCAAACTTTACTTAATTTTGTAATATTATCATGAACTTTAAAAAGTGGTACTAAAATACTCCAACTTTCAATTTATTATGAAAATAGCCCAATGTTAAAGTCTCTTTTAACATATCTGGAATGGGGCCCTATATCAGAATAAAGTTTTTGCCACATGTTCTATTTTTTGACTTAATTATTTTATTGTTTAATAATTTTAAAAACAAGTAAACTTTAATGTTGGAGGCCTCATTTTATTTTCCTTCTCCATCTTCATAAACAGGCACTACAATCTAGTGCAAAAGTTGATTGTTAAAAACTGAGGTTCAAGTCAGACACTAATGCCAATGCTAGTACTACTAACTCCATTACATGAAGAACTATAGCTTAATAATAAATTCCAATTGCTCCTATACTAAATTCCATTTAGAGTTAGTAATAGTCGGGATTACTGATGAGGAGCAAACTATGGCAAGAGGAGTAAGTTTCTACCATAGATAAAGAAAACGAAAGAAGGAAATCGAGTCCGTATACTAACCTTTTGTTACAATTAGAAATTCTAAAAGGACACATTTCAAAAATCCCAAGTATATGGACTAAGTATGTGGAGTAATGGCAGCAAGTATCTTGAGGCGTGCAGACTTTGCAATAAATGACTTAGTCTACAACTTGCCTAGAATAAGTCAAGTAGTTGTTAATAAATTAAATCTCCGTTGATGATTTCTTGCTATTAGTTGTTGCCTTTACTTTTATTTAAGAAAATAGTTATTATTTTCTTATATTTAATTCCTTAAAAAGCAATAAGATGTATATAAAGAAATATTTGAACTTCACTTGTGGTTCGATTTTCACCCAAAGTAGAATTAAATTCACCATTGCTAACTTGCTAGCCCAGGTTGCTATTAATTGGTATCAGAGTTGTCATGGCTACCAATAAAAAGTGCATCGAGAATCCTGAACTTGGAGGACTTCATGATGCAGTTAGTCATTTGGAATTTTGAGTAGCTGATAAATTTTAGCAGCTTGATGCAATTCTTGGCAAGATATCGGAAGCCTTAATATCCAAAACTGAGGTTGCTTCTATCCATGGTTATTCCACTACAGGATGAACACGCTATCAAAAAGAAGAAGGAATGAAGAAGCATGATCAATGTTTTCTTAAAATTTAGCTAAACTAGAATTTACCAAATACGCTGGTGATAACCCTATAGTATGATTTACTTGTGTGGAACAATTCTTTGATTATCAAGAAATGCTGGAAACATAAAAAGTTTCGTTAGCTTTGTTCCACCTTAAAGGTGAAGCCAATGAATGGTGGTAATGGTTGCGATGAGCTTATAAAGAGGAAGGGAAGGAAATTACTTGGTCCATCTTTGTAGTATAACTTTTGTCTCGCTTCGAGTCAACTAATTGTAAGGATTTTAATAAGGCTTTATTAAGGGTCAAACAAACTGGGACGTTGCTTTAGTACCAAAGAGAAATTTAAAAATTGGGCAATCAGGTAAAGCTGGACACAGAAAGCTTTGGTAGGGACTTTTATAAGAGGACTAAAGGCAGAGATTGCAGATGGCATTCAGATGTTTAGACCCAAAACTTTGAAGGAGGTTATTAGCCTAGTATGAATGAGAGATGATAAGTTGGCCATACAACATAAAATCAGCAGACTTTCCAATCGTCATGCCATAAATGTCACCTCACTAGCAATAGTAAAGACTATGTCACTAATGAAATGGCTCACCTGGGATGAGATGCAAAAGAGAAGGATGCAAAGACTTGGTTTCAATTGTGATGAAAAATTTACTCCAGGCTGTCGATGTCAAGGACCACAGTTATTGATAATGGAGGGTAATTTGGAAGACACTATTGAGGAGGAAGCTAAACTAGAATTATTTTCATATGCATTGACAGGAGTGGCAGCAAATCAAACCATGCAAGTTCACAATAAAATTCAAGATGAAGAAATGGTTGCCTTTATTGATAGCGGCTCCACCTATAATTTCATAACTTAAAGACTAGTCAATATAATACAATTACTAGTAATCCCAACTGAACTATTTTTTGTGAAAATTGCTAAGGGTGGAACCCTTAAGTGTTGGGGAAAGTTTGAAAATGTTACGGTAGAGATACAAGGTAATATTTTCTTTCTTACTCTATATGCTTTACTACTAAGGGGATTGGGTGTGGTCTTAGGAGTTGAATGACTAAAGAAACTTAACATGATTATATGTAATTGGAAGTAATTATACATGGCATTTGTATGGAATCATCACGTCAAAATATTACAAGGCATCAAATCGCAGCAAATTCAGGTATGCTTGCTGAAGTCTATTAACAAAAAAATGTGACAAAGGATTTCGCTTACTGCACTTTGCTTTCAAACATTAAATAATCTGGCACTCAAGATGAAAGCCCAAAAATACAATACTTGTTGAATCAATTTAAGGACCTCTTGCAAGAGCCTCAACAGCTGCCTCCTACAAGGGAAATTAACCATCACATCAACCTCAAAGATGGGGCGAACCACTTAATATAAGAATGTATTGTTATGCTCACTTTCAAAGGGCAGAAATTGAAAAAAAATTAATGACTTGTTGAAATTGGGGTTCATTAGGCCAAGCATGAGTCCCTTCTCTTCTCCAATATTGCTAGTTAAATGAGACTTGGCATTTTTTTTTACTGATTATCGGGCTTTGAATGTTGTGACTATCAAAGACTAATTTCTAATTCCATCAGCAGATGATATGTTTGACAAGCTTTATATCACTTACTATTTTACTAAACTTGATTTACGAGCAGGATATCATCAAGTTCTAGTTCATCCTTCAGATGTCCACAAAAAGGCATTCCGCACTCACAACGACCATTATGAATATTTGATCATGCCCTTCGGTCTTTGTAATCCTCCCTCTACCTTTCAGGCAATTATGAACTCCATCTTTCGGCCTTAAATTTGTAAATTTGTGCTCGTATTTTTTGACAACATTTTGATTTATAGTTCCAGTTAGTCTAAGCACATAGATCATGTTCGGCAGGTGTTTGAAGTGTTGAAGTAGCATCAATTCTTCCTCAAACTCTCAAAGCGTATATTCAAAAAGCAAGAATTGGAGTACGTAGGACATATTATTACTCCAAATGGCATTAAAGTTGATCAAGCAAAAATCAAAGTTGTGCTTAACTGACCTTCACTAACTAATATTACTCAATTACATAGTTTTTTAGACCTCACTCGCTGCTATCAAAATTTTGTATTAAATGGTTTTTTGGGCCTCACTCGCTGTTATCAAAATTTTGTGTGAAATTATGGTGTAACAGCACGACCCCTTACCGACCTGTTAAAGAAAGGGAAATTCTTTTGGATACATGAAGCAGCCACAACCTTCCAGCAACTAAAGCACGCCATCACCACTACACCAACACTGGCCATGCCTAATTTTGATGAGCCCTTCATTGTTGAAACTGATGCTCCAAGCAAAGGTAAAGGGGCAATCTTATCACAAGAAGGGAAGCCTATAGCATTAATGAGTCAAGCCTTGGACAGCAACAAGCTATCTTGGTCTACTTATGCTAAAGAAATGTTGGTAATTATTTATGCCATCAAAACGTGGAGACCATACTTGCTAGGATGAAAGTTCTAAATTCATACTGATCAACAAAGCTCAAACATTTGTTTAAATAGAGATTTATCACTCTATAGCATCAAAAATGTGTCTCAAAGTTATTAGGTTATAACTACGAAATACGAAATGATGAAGAACACGAAATGAGTAAGGGAGGGGGGCTTCGGCTGCAAGGTTTAAGTTTTAAGAAAAACAACGTCATTTATTGTTAAAACAAACAATGTCGTTTTTTGTTTGATTTAAAATGTTAAAGCTGAAGCTAACAACAAATGAAGTCGTTTTCTACTAATTTTAAATATTGCAGCTGAAGATAACAACGACATCATTTGTTGTTCACAATTGGTGACGATTTAATAAGACGCCACCAAAGGTTTACCAATTGGTGATGATTTATGGTAATCGTCACCAACATAAACGCCCTTTAGAGACAATCTCATGTAATTGTCGCTAAATGAATATATTTGGCGATGATTTTATAATATCGTTGCCAATTCTTTTCATATTTATAATAATTTTTTAATATAACAATTTTTTTGTAATATATCATTTATATAAAATAATATATGATTTATATATAATAAATAGAGTTTTGGGACAACAAATAAAATCATCAAATCATATATTTTAAAAGAGATTAATAAAATTATAAATTAATGTAATATAAATTAATTTTATGTTTTTAGTTTTATAAATTAGAAGAAATGACATTCTTGTTAACTAAATTTATTTTTAAACTGACAATCATTGTCCACAACATTAAATTTGATTTTTAAGAATACAATATTAATACGTAATATTCATTTCCATTTTTTACTTTATTCCAATTGTTTTTTAATTATATCGGAATAAATGTAATTACATTTGGTAATTAATATAATGTTATATTAATGTATAGATAATAATTGTAACTAGTATAATGATTTATGAATGTATAGATAATAGATAAATTTTATCATATCTTGCTTAACTAATATATTAGTTTACTTAATCAAAATTTTGTATTTATTATATATAAATTTAGTATTGTTATAAAAGATTATATAGTCTATATAATTTTGTCGCCAAAGGGCAAGCCAAATGGTAATGAGCCATCGTTTGGCATATTTCTTTTGAATTAATTGAAAATGACATCTTTTTTCTTAACAACAAACAATGTCATTTTCTACTAGGTTAAAACGAAGCTCTCTTCATTTTCATGTTAGCTGTCATATTTTCGAAGAAGCGTCGTCTCCTCTATGGTCATTGTCTCTTATGTTGTGGTCATCATCGTCGAACGAGTATCGTGTCTTGTGTTGGTATTGTTTTTCTTTTCTGTTTTCAAGAACCTTCCTTCTGTGTTGCTTTGTTTTTATGCTACATTTTTTAGTTTATTCGAGTTTAGTGTTCTTATGATGTATGGGTTTTTGTTTAAGTTTTTATTTGCAAGATGGTATATTGTGTTGGTTGTATATGGGTTAACATTTTTTCCCACCTGTTGATGTAACATACCACTCCCATGGATCATAAGCCTGAACATACCACAGGATATTTGGAAACATACTATATGAGAATGGTACATTAGGACAATCAAACTAACTCATTAAAGGCATCAAACATATCATAAGCATTCTAAATGTTCATTTCTTCTTATTTCATTCACAAACATAAAAGTCACATGTGTCGTTACAATTCAGAATCCATATATCCATTACACAACTTTTTTTTTTGAGTTCAATCTCAGTACCAAATATATAACATAAAATGGGATGCTATTACATAAGACTCTAACTAGACTCCTCAGATTCAGCTGATAAGACCTTTGAGCCATTTTCGTCCCCAAAATGCAAGTGCTAGACTTTTATTATATCATCTTAGTAGCTAGAACTCCCTTGAATGTAAAAAACAACGTTGCAATTTTGGTAAGTTTGCGAACTCAGCGAATGAACCATCATTGATGTATTTACTTAAGTCATATCACAAAAAATTATATCAAAGTTTATCATACTTCCACAAGCATATCATGTAAGCTAGCATTGCATATCACAATACATCCTCCATTAACTTCAACTATAATTCACTATTTTAAAACAATTTAATAATTCATTTCAATTCAATCATTTGATACATGTAGGGATGTATATGCAAATTCACATATGTTTCCATTATCATTTTGTTTTGTTGTGATCAAGTGCATATCAACCCAATTTATTGTCCTATATCTGTTGTGAATACCGAGATCATTTTTGGCCCGAATCCATTATAGATACCAAGTCCATATTATCTCAGCCTGAGGCTCTTTTTCTTAATCCTGAGCTCAAAGATCTTTTCTCCACATCTGTTACTCTGGTCACAACTCCTTTATCTGACCATGCATTTCAATATGATGAGATGCATTATTTCATATGTTGTGTTTTAATTTCCTTTCATTTTTGTGTACTCATGCCACATATATCAAACTACTTGGATCTAAGTCCGGCATTTATTAATCAGTTGTACACACATTCCATATTAAACATACAATTCATACAAAAGCACATATAAATGAGTTTACACATCTAAGCTAACTCACAGTATGCTTTAGAAAAGCTATTGCCTTGATGTTCCGGCAATGTCTGGATGTTGACGATCACCTTGCACGTCTATCGTCATGCGATACATACATAGTTCCCAAAATCACTAATTGTTTAATCATATGAATATACAATCATACACATATATGTGTCATGTTTCAATGCATGCTCAGTTGACTTTCTGGGTATGTATTCTTATACAAATATCTTGACCATTCAAACATTATAGCTTGTATACATCTAGTTTGCAATCAGGTTTATACCTTAAGTAAGCTTGATTTAATCCAAATTCTTCAATCATACATTCAATAAACTTTTCTAGCAATATATGTTCATACAATTACCCAATTCTCATTCATAATTACCTGATGTTCTTTAATGCTCATTCATTCATGTCTAATGCACTGAGGGCCACGATCATGCACTGTCTTTCTTCCTTCAATTTTGCACTAATTTCACATACTTAAAGACATCACTACCACTTGAATCTTTCCAAAATTCATGTCCTTTAAAGCTACATCATATCATGCTAGTCTAGCTTCCATATTGGTTACATTAAATCTCAAAAACATTTGCTCATTTGTTTCATTATCATTCACCTTATACCATTATACATGCAATCCGAACTTTTCTAGATATGAAAACACTTCAATAACACCTATCTTAAGCATGAATTTGTCATCAATTATAATTCAAATCCTAACTTAAATGATCCATATAACAACCTATAAACTACTGTTATCATGAATCCAAAAAAAGAATAGAAGGTACCCCTTTCATTCATCATTTTCTAGCACAATTTCAACACCAAAACCACATTCAATCTATCCCTAATCAGTCATCATAATTTCTGCTAACACACGCCACAATAGATCAGTACGTTACTTATTTGTTTAGCTCAAATGCCACCTCAATATATCAAGCCTGCTTTGCCTCACATGTATGCAAGATCATCTCAGGAACGATGAGGGGGTAGGATGAGTTTCAGCAGAGATAAGAAGAAGACAACAAAATATAACTATCTTTATGAAGAAATTGACAAAGGTTTTGAGGTGGTAATGGAAAAAATTTAAAGCAAAAACTCAATATGTGAGGGAGGAGTGAGTTTCGACAGTGAGAGGGAGAAGAAGGAGAGAGTTACAGTAGAATACAATGAAGATGCTTATGGAAATGTCTATGCCGTATGGTGTAGGTGTAAGATGAGTTTAAGGGCACTTATCAAATGTCTAAGTCAGCTACATGTCCACTTTTTAGGATGCCAAATGTCACTTAGTTCTTCTGCCATTGGTCACTCAATTCTCTAAGACATTTGTCACTCAAGTCTAATGCCATATGTCACTAATTTTATAGGCTTAGTCATCATAAATTTCCATATGTCAACTTATCTTGCCACTTGAAATTTTTCTTAGTCTAAATGTACATTTTAATCCATCAATCTTCCAATTGTGACAAATAAACTCCAAATTCCTAATTGTAATTCGTCAATTCTTTTTATTGGTAAATAAAAAACAAGACATTAGAAATGCACAATCATATCATAATCATTTTGAAACTTTTATACCCCGAAACATGTCAATTGAGTGCAAATTTTCTAAATCAAAATTCATGTGTGTGCTCATATTATGCATGTGAATGAAATCATAAAATCATATCATAAATGCACCAATTCATTATAATATGATGTAATTCATGTGTCTAAGTAATCTAACACTCTAACTTTCGGGAGTTTTGGAAACTGACAATTACAATTTTCCCCTCTTTAAGAAATTTTGTCCTCGAAATTCTTTCATGATTGATCAAATAGATGGGGGTACTGTTTCCTCATGTTTTTCTCAGTCTCCCACGTAGCTTCCTCTCTCGAATAATTCCTCTAAAGGACTTTAACCAAAGGAACTACTCGGTTTATTAATTTCTTAGTCTAATAACCAATTATTTTAACCGATTCCTCTATATAACTCAAATTTGTTACAATCTCAACCTCTTGTGTCGATAATATACGTGTTGGATCTGACCGATATCTCCTGAGCATACTAACATGAAATACATTATGAATCTGAGACATTTATAGCAGTAATACTAATTTGTAAGCCAATGGTCCAACTTTCTTAGTAATCTCATAAGGATTGATATATATAGGGCTTAACTTTCCTTTTTTACCGAATCTTAACCCTCCTCACCAGGGCGACACTCTAAAAAATACCCTGTCTCTTACTTGGTACTCCATATCTCTCCAGTGCTAATTTACATAACTTTTTTGCCTGTCTTGAGCGGCCTTAATCCTACTTCTGATCAATTTTACCTTATCAACAGTATCTTGAATCAACTCTAGGCCTTCAACAATCCTTAGGCCTTCTTCATCCCATTACAAAGGTGCTCGACACCTTCTGCCATATAACGCCTCATATGGAACTATACCAATACCATTATGATAATGATTATTGTATGCAAATTCAATGAGAGCTACATACTCATCCTATACTCCTTGAAACTCCAAAACACAAGCCCTAAGTACATCTAAACAGTCTGAATAGTCCTCTCACTCTGTCCGTCTATCCGAGGATGAAACGCTGTACTAAAATTTAACTTTGTACCCAATGCTATTTGTAGATTACCCCAAAATCTAGGAGTAGATTTGTGGTCTCGATATGATACAATAGACACTAGGACCCTATTTAACCTCACTATCTCATTTACATATCTTCGAGCTAACTGATCTAGTGTATTATTCTCTCTAATAGGTAAGAATGAGCTGATTTTGTTAATTTGTCAACAATGACTCATATGGCATCATGCTGCCTCGGAGTTCTCGATAAACCCATAATAAAACCCATTGTAATCCTCTCCTATTTCCACTCTGGAATAGGTAATGACTGCAATTTCCCAACTGGGGCCTAATGATCTGAACTTGTTGGCATGTCAAACACCTGGCAACATACTCAACCACTTGCTTCTTCAGCTGTGGCCACCAAAAATGTTGTTTCAGAGTATTGTACATCTTGATAGTACCAAGATGCAAAGCATAGGCTACTATATATGCTTCCTACAAAATTTCCCTTCTAAAACCATTAACATCTGGTACACATAATCTCTGACTCAACCACAATGTATTATTTCTCAACTCAAACTCAGAACTCAGATTCTGTTTTAACTTCTTTATAATCTTCACTACTTCTGGGTCTTTACTTTGAGCTATTCTAATCCTTTCATGTAATATCGGTCTAAGCTTCAACGTAGCTAACAATGCTTCATTCTGTCCCTAATTTAGCTCAACATTCAGTGCTCTCAGTTGAACTAGATTTGGTAACCTCGATGTTTGAATTTATGTTACATTGCTATTAGATTTCCTGCTTAATGCATCAGCTATAACATTAGCCTTACCTAGATGATACTCTATCGCGCAATCATAATCCTTAAGCAACTAAATCCACCTCCTTTGTCTCATATTAAGTTCCTTTTGATTCAACAGATATCTCAAACTTCGATGATCCATAAAAATCTGAAACGTTTCTCTATATAAATAATGTCTCCAAATTTTCAAAGCAAACACTACTGTAGCAAGCTCTAAATCATGAACTAGATAATTGAACTCATGAGGCCTTAACTGTCTTGAAACATAAACAATCACTCCACCATACTTCATCAAACACAAAGCATCACTGTATACAACATATCCACCAGATCTAAAAGGAATATACAATACTAGTGTCATAGTTAATTCATGTTTTTACTCGTCAAAGCTCCTTTAACATTCATTAGGCCATAAAAAAGGTACGTTCTTTCTCAGAATCTTTGTCAAAGGGGTTGAGATCAATGAGAACCCCTCAACAAACCTTTTGTAATAACTTGCTAGCCTAAGAAAACTCTGAATCTTTGACACATTTATAGGTGCTTCCCATTTCATCATGACCTCAACTTTCTTTGGGTCTACCTGTATACCCTGTCCAGATAATATATGATCCAAGAACACCATCTAATCAAGACAAAATTCACACTTACTGAACTTGGCATACAATAGCTTCTCTCTCTCATTATCTGTAAAATTAACCTCAAATGCTCAGAATGTTCCTCTTTACTCCTCGAATACACCAAGATATCATCTATGAATATAATAACAAAGTGATCTAAGTAAGGTCAGAATATTTTATTCATCAATACCATAAAAGTAGCCGGATCATTTTTCAATTGAAAAGGCATCACCAAAAACTCGAAGTGTCTATATCTGGTTTTGAATGCACTCTTTAGTACATCAGCTTCTGCTATTTTCAATTAATAATACCTTGACCTCAAATGCAATTTAGTAAACACTTGAGCTCCCTGTAACTAATTGAGTAAATCATCTATTCTTGGTTGGGGATATTTATCTTCATTATTACCTGATTTAATTGACTATAATTAATGCACAATCTCAAAGTCCCATCCTTCTTCTTCATAAACAAAACTGTAGCTCCCCAAGGTGACACATTGGGTCTGACAAAAAATTTATCTAACAACTCTTACAACTAAGTATTAAGTTCTTTAAGTTCCACAGGTGCCATCCTATAAGGAGGAATAGCTATAGGAGCAGTACCTGGGACAAGGTCAATGGTAAACTCTGTTTCTCTATCTGGTGGTAATTCCAATAATTCAGTGAGAAAAACATCTAGAAAATTCCTAGCAATAGGAATATCCTGTAATGTCTGCTCAACTCGGGTATCAGTCACATAGGCTAAATAGGCCTCACATCTACTTCGAATCAACCGCTTACTGATGAAATCAATCTGGCTGGCGTTGCTTGACTAACACCTCGAAATATCACCCTTTTTGAGTAGGAGATTCAAGAATAACTTCCTTAGTGTAATAATTCATCACATCCCTATGAATAGTAAGCTAGTCCATACCTAAAATAAGGTCTATCTCTTTCAATTGCAGTATTATCAAATCGACTTTCAATTCAGCCTGGTTTACCCGAATAATACACCCTTTACCTACTGAAGTTCTCACCTCTTAGCCAAATTTCAACATCCCTCTCTCAAAATGCAATTTAGATATTAGATGTGGGATAATAAATGAATGTGTAGATATGGGATCTAATAATGCAAATGCCTCAAAATTAAAGACATGTAACACACCTGTAATAACATCTGGGGAATTCTGTGCCTCCTATCTCATAATAGCACAGATCCTGCTTAGGACTGTGGTTGGTTACTCCGTACCTCAGTCCTAGCACTAGGACCTGCTAAATTAGCTTTACCCCTACCTCTGCCTCTTTGTCTTGCTCCATTGGCTCTGCTCTATTGGATAGTCATCTCTATCATTGATCCTCCTCTCACTCCATACTGTCCTCCTAAAGTTGTTGGACAGTCTCTAATCTGCTGCTCTAAGGAGCCATAACGCAAATAAGCTCTCGATACCTTCTAACATACGCCACCATGTCTTTTTCCATAATATTCATAACTAGGAATTTGTTGTGTTTGTCCACCATAAGTCTGTCCTCAGATGCCTGACATCTACCACCACTAGAATGAATAAAACTACCTTTAGGTCTAAACCTTGACTGCCTTGATCTCGACTATGATCAAGATGATTTATTCTAGCGTTTACTAAATTTTTTACCAAAGTCATCTTGAAACTCACCATGCCTCTTAATCCTAAACTCCTGTCTATACTCTCCTTATTCATCTTTCAGTAACTACTCAATCCGAATCGAAGGAGCTCGTAACTCAGTAAAACTATTCAGATTTGTAATAGCCAACCTTGTCCTGATCTCCATATTCAATCCATCCTAAAATTGCCTACATTTATGTTCCTCAGTCAAGATTAGAGCAATAGCATACCCCAATAGTTCATTAGACCGTACCTCATACTAAGCTACTGTGAGATTTCCCTATTTCAGATTGAGGAATTCCTTCATCTTCTTGTCCAAATGGATTTTTGGCATGTAATTATCGTTAAAGACCTTTAGGAAGTCCCCTATGTCAACTTGCAAGGTTGGGAAGAACTACCTGGAACTGTCTTTCACCACTGATAGGCTAGACCTTGAAGTAAAGAGACTGCGGAATCAAACCTGTCATTAGGTTCACAGTCTATTTGATCAAATACTTTCTCTGTTCTCTCTAGCCAACCCTTTGCCTTAGCAGGGTCTGTACTTCCATAAAATTCTACAGCCCCTGCTTCCTAAGTTTATCATATCTCCTTTCTCTCCTCTTGGGAACTCTCTGAGGCATTGTTCAGACTAAGGTATTGGGGACTCTCTATTGGCTACTATTAACTCAAGATCAGCTGATTCTGTGACATAGTCTCCTATAATAGATGACCTATAATAAAAAATAATAATGATCACTATATGAGTCTCTTTCTATATGCTATATTGAAATGCTCTTACATTTTCCTAAGCATACCAAACCATACTCTAATACCAAAACTATAACATACCACTCCCATAGAGCATAAGCCCGAACATACTAGAGGATATTCGAGAACATACTCTATGAAAATGGTACATTAATACAATCAAACTAACTCATTAAAGGCATCAAACATATCATAAGCATTCTAAATGTTCATTTCTTCCTATTTCATTCACAAACATAAAAGTCACATTTGTCATTACAATTCAGGCTACATTTGGATCTGCGGTGCGATAGGGATAAGTACTTATCCGTCATAGTTTCCAAACGCAGTCACATGTTTGGATCTGTGGGCAAACAACTAGAGGTTGGAGGAAAGTACAACTCTACCGCATAAATTGATAAGTAGAAAGAGGGTTGCGGTAGGAAAGTACTTCTGTGGTAAAAATTCTACTTTACATTAATAACCTTATGATAATTATTATTTTCCATTATACCCTCAACTAATAGAAAGCAAGTCCAACGTATCATCTTCTTCATTTTCTCTAGCTCTCTGTGTTCCTCGTCCTCTTGGGCGCTCGCTATCTCGCTCGTCTCGAGCTACAAAATGAAAAATGTTAGCTCCAATATATGAGTTTTTACATTTCCAGTCCTTGATTAATCTTGCAATTGAGATAACAAGCCATTGGATCAAGTATTGAACTCGAAGATACTAGTCTTGCATTATTCATAGGTTATGCTGTATTGTTTTGCTTGGCATACTTCTGATTTGAAGCCTTTTTTCTTTAGACTGTTATTTTAAATGGATTATTGCTTTATGATAGTTGCACCACACCAATTATTATCAATGGGATAGTCGTCTCACAAAAATTTTCATAGATGCATGTAAAGTTCAAGTAGAAGCAGGTAATCGCCCTACCTCACACTTCAATAGGATTGGGTTAGCCAATCTGGTTACCAATTAACATAACAAAAAATAAGATTTATGTCAAAACTCAGCTAAAAAATAAATGGGATGAAATCAAGAAGAATTGGAAGTTATGAAAGGAACTTAAGGAAAAAGAAACAAGTCTTGGCTGGGATCTTGAAAAATAGACAAGGGCTGTATCTCCTGAATGGTGGGAGGAAAGGCTGAAGGTACATTATACACTATATATATATATATATATATACTATAACTATAATATTTAATTTACTGATTTATAGTAACATACTAAATTTTGCAAGTAGTACCCCAAGCAGCAAAATTTCGCAACCGAGGCTTGGAATTTGAAGATGATTTAAACATATTATTTATAGATGTGGTTACCACAGGTGATGCTGCATGGTCACCGTCTATTGGGGTGTTACCATCACAAAATTGTCAGGGGCCAATCAATTTAAGTGAAGATAACAATGACCTGGAAGAGATAGATTTGAATGACCCTGCTTTGCAAGGTAACCAATAAAGGAATAAGAAAAGATATGCATCCTAATTTCAAGCTGTAAGAGAGGGTAAACAAAAAGTTTCTAATTGTAAACAAGTATCTCATTCAATAGATTCTCTTGTGGAGATCTTGAAGAGTATAAATGAAGAAAGACAAGCATCTAAAATGGTGAAAATAGATCCTCCAAGTTGTAGTTAGGCACAAGTGGTCGCAAAATTAAATGGCTTAATAGAAATTGAATGCGGCAGTGATTTATAACTTGAGCTTTTTGAAGAAAAACTAAGCGAGAGTGCTTTGGAGCATTGCTAGATGCTACTATTAAAGTTGGTTGCCCTCAAAGGCCACAATTGAAGAAATTGTGTGGCTTTTTTCTGTCTATGATGTCTAATTTAGGTCCATGATGTTTTTGGGTGGTTCTTAGTTATCGGAATTGGTACTCCAAATACATGAATAACGTTAGAACATTTAATTTTATATTATACTTTTTACTTATTATTGGATTTCTTATTTTCTTATATAAGACTTCTAACTTATTTAATATTATCAAACTTTTTACTATTTTTTTCAATTTGCTTTGGAACATATGACTTATGGATATTGTCATTTCGTATGCCATAGTTTTTCATTCTATAATATGTAGTATTCATCGTTGCAGGTATGGTATATCAAAGTGATTCTGATGAAGAATTTGAGCATGGTGTAATTTTAAGTGCAGCCTGTTGCATGATCATAGATTGGTATAATCGGCATATGTGTAAGGAACCATGTATGGTTTCTCCTTATTCTGGAAGTAGAAAAATTAATGAAATCCTAGGTGGAAATGAGAGAAGGTATTTGAATATGTTTAGGATGGATAAAAGAGTATTTATGATGTTATGCCATGAGCTGCAACTCAAATATAATTTTAGAGGCACCAGGGATATCAGTCCTATGGAGTTATTAGGGGTGTTCTTATATGCGCTCGGACATGGAGTAAGTAATAAAAATGTTCAAGAAACTTTTCAACATTCTGGTGAGACCGTCTCTAGGAATTTTGCATCTGTATTGGACATTGTAGCCACCATGTCCATAGACATCATAAATCCGCCTGATCCAGAATTCAAAACAATTCCTTTAAAGATAAAAATGACTCTCGCTACTGGCCTCACTTTAAGGTAAATTATTTTCAATTTTATAGAGTTCATATTTATGAAAAATTTGAACTAAAATTTTTGCACTTAGTTTTTTTTCCTTATATATTTAGAATTGCATTGGTGTTATCAATGGGACTCATGTAAAGGCAACTCTACCACCTTCACTACAAGTGCCTTACATTGGGGAAAAGGCCAACCTACTCAAAATGTAATGATAGTATGCAATTTTGATATGCTATTTACATTTGTTTGGGCTAGTTAGGAAGGGTCTGCACATGATGCTCGCATATTCAATAATGCCCTCAATTCATATTGTGTAAAATTTCCAAAACCTCCCTAAGGTAAAAGTTATACATATATCGATAATTTATATGATTACTATGTATACGGGACATTAAGTTAATTCCTTGCAAACATTTCTTCGTTGTACACCTCTAATATGCATTACATATTATAGGTAAATATTACTTAGTGGATGCTGGATATCCAAATAGAAATGGTTATTTAGGACCTTATATAAACCAAAGGTATCACCTCCTAGAATTTCGTCGTGGCAATGCACCAAATGGACCAGAGGAGAATTTTAATCATATTCATTCATCATTGCGGAGCATGATTGAAAGGACCTTTGGTGTATGGAAGAAGTGGCGCATACTTGAAACAATGTCGGGATATCCATTTGATAAGCAAGTGAAAATTGTGGTCGCGACTATGGCTTTTCACAACTATATCCATTATCATTCTCAAGATGATCCTCATTTCAAAAAGTATGACGTGGATGGAGCTTAATTTGTATGATGAAGATGATGTAATACATGATTATTTTTGCTCTTCTTGCCAAGTAGATGAAATGGCTAGTATTTGTGCTGATAAGCATGATGAATGTGTAAATTTCATTTGAATTTACATTAACATGAACAATTATACTTTATCACATAGTTTATTCCCAATTATATTTTCTTTATTTTAATTTAATATTTTACTATTTATAATTTTAATTATATAATATTAAAGGTAACTAAATTTATAAAATATCCCAACGACATCTTGTTACCATGAAATTGTAATTTAAATTATCATTTTTCAATAACATAAATAAGCACATATCAAGAAAAAGATAACGATGGATATGTTATGTATTTCTCCAAATATAACCCCTAGGGATGTCAATTTTGGCCCGGCCCGTGGCCCGTACGGGCCGACCATGGTCGGCTTGCGGCCCGGCCCCGGCGGACCATGATCGGCCTGTGGCCCGGTTTGTTTTTGGCCTGAGTTTGG
>JAOQMS010000005.1:33386606-33411154 GCA_027563885.1 Erythroxylum longipes | reverse complement strand
AAGTTCATTCGTCTGTGAACAGTAACACAGACGAAGTTCAAGAATCAATAACATGGACGAAGTTCATCCACTTAGGTTGAAAGCAGACGAATGCAAGAAGCAAAAGAAGTAGTGCACAGACAAAGCCAAGGATAGACGGAGCAAAAGATAGAGGAAACCAGAACATATACAAAGCAATACAGAGGGAGATAACGTCACTCAGAGGAAGATGACATCATCATAGACGAAGTGGGTTCACAGAGAATACAAAACATAGACAAAGTCTGGCTCATATCAGAATGCACCTTGATAGATGAAGCAGAACTTATCGTCTTTCATACCTCTACGAAGTCTATGCCTCATTTGCATTGCTATGATACTTTAAACATGAAAGTATCCTCGATATTACTCTCTTTTTAACTCCAGAGCACTAAACAACTCCAAGGAGCCAAAACTCACATAAATACCGAAATCACAGACTACTATTTATGCTCACATGTTCTTTCTGCATTTTCTTTCTTCTGTGATTACTTTTTAACTTAACTAACATCCAGAACCCTCATATCTATTCTTTATACTGTCCCTTGTCATGCAGATATGTATATCAAACATGCACATGCTTATCTATGCAGTGGAGTAGCATTATAATGACTTACTTGCTTAACAAATACTTTAACACTGAAAGTGGAAGTTAACACCACAGAAAGCTACTCAAGTGCTATGTGGTGGTGAAGGTCAGGGGAGAGAATCGCATTGTGAGGTGTTTCAGTAAGGGATCGGAACTATGGTAGATTCTTCCTAACTTAAACAATATAATACGTGAGTCCATTTTATGTCCCTCACGTTTACTATTTATCTCCTCTGACTCACCATTTATCATAATTACAACCTGTAATAGAGTCTTCCTAACTTAAACAATGATTCACCATTTTTCATAATTACAATTTGTCATACTTACCCGAAAATGCCAAATAAAAGCATATACAATCGTATGAATGGGCCTAACAATATGTAAGGCACAATTAACTTATGTCTAACGTTATTGTATCTTAAGTCATATAAATGTCTTACAAATAATTGTTCTAGCCGTATAGGTAACAGGATGTTACAATACCAGTAGTCCCGAAGCAGGTATATGTGTAAAGTGTGGACTCACTAACACTAAACTTTGAGGTATTTAGGTTGAAAGGGATAAATGGACTAGTCGAATACCATCGTAGAAATCGACTATTCTAAGAGCTGAGCTGAGCCTAGAAAATGGGAGTTTTGAGAAGACAATCCGATAATGATAAGTCTTATGATTTTCTGAGGTTGGACTTCGAAAACGGGGTCCAACACAACACTCAATTTAACACAAAATGTATATCAAATTCTAAAACATTATACAAAACATTACTATCATATGCTTTATGGGAGTAACATGTTACATTACGTCTAATTTAACTCACAATACGTTCCAGAAAAGCTATTGCCTCAATATTCTGGCAATGTTTAGATGTTGACAATCGCCTTGCGTGACTATTGTCATGCAATACACATATAGTTCACAGTCACTAATTTGTTTGATTATATGAATATACAATCATGCACACGTATATGTTTCATGTTTCAATGCATGCTCAATTGACTTTCTAGGTATATATCCTTGTATAAAAATCTTGACCATTTAAACATTATAACTTGTATACAACTAGTTTGCAATCAGATTTATACCTTAAGTAAGCTTGATTTACTCCAAATTCAACAATTATACATTCACCAAACTTTTTTAACAATACACATTCATCATTACCTCATATTCTTCAATGCTCATTCATTCATGTCTAATACATATTACTTATATCCTTAAGATCACGTTTACATTCATAAGAACACCTTTATTCCCTTGACAACTCATAATGTCCAAATTTGGATACATAGATATCAAAACTTTACATTCTTTATTTTATGAATATCAATTAACAACCTAAACTTATCAAATTCTTAACCAATTAATCAATCAACAACCTATGTATTAGACATGAATGAACTATCATATGCTTTATGGGAGTAGCATGTTACATTACGTCTAATTTAACTCACAATACGTTCCAGAAAAGCTATTGCCTCAATATTCTGGCAATGTTTAGATGTTGACAATCGCCTTGCGTGACTATTGTCATGCAATACACATATAGTTCACAGTCACTAATTTGTTTGATTATATGAATATACAATCATGCACACGTATATGTTTCATGTTTCAATGCATGCTCAATTGACTTTCTAGGTATATATCCTTGTATAAAAATCTTGACCATTTAAACATTATAACTTGTATACAACTAGTTTGCAATCAGATTTATACCTTAAGTAAGCTTGATTTACTCCAAATTCAACAATTATACATTCACCAAACTTTTTTAACAATACACATTCATCATTACCTCATATTCTTCAATGCTCATTCATTCATGTCTAATACATATTACTTATATCCTTAAGATCACGTTTACATTCATAAGAACACCTTTATTCCCTTGACAACTCATAATGTCCAAATTTGGATACATAGATATCAAAACTTTACATTCTTTATTTTATGAATATCAATTAACAACCTAAACTTATCAAATTCTTAACCAATTAATCAATCAACAACCTAGGTTCATTCCAAGCCTTAATCAAGTCCAAATACACAAATTTAGAGCGACTTTTCCTCAGTTGGTTCAACATGTATACAAAAATGAAATTAACAATCCAGAACTAATCCTACAATCATGGGGGACCTTGCCACGATTGTGACAAAAGGCAAGTAATCAGGCCATGATTGTGAGATGAGGGCCATGATCATGCATTGTCTTTCTTCCCTCAATTCTCCACAAAATTTCACATACTTAGAAACATCACTACCACTTAAATTTTTTCAGAATTCATGTCCTATAAAGCTACTTCATTTCATGCTAGTCTAGCTTCCATATTGGTTACATTAAATCTTATAAAATCTACTAATTTGTTTCATTACCGTTCACTTTATACCATTATAGATGTAGTCCTAACTTTTCCATAGTTGAAAACACCTTAATAGCACCTATTTTTAGCGTGAATTCCTCATCAATAATACCTTAAATCCTAACCTAATTCATCCATATAACAGCCTATAAACTACTATTTTCATATACCTAAAAACAAAATAGAAAAGTAACCAATTCATCTATCATTTTCGAGCAAAACTTCAATGTCAACACTACATTCAATCCATCCCAATTCGGTCATCATAAAATTCTTCTAACACATGATACAAAGATCAGTATTTCACTTACTTGTACAACTTAAATTCCACCTCAATATATCAAGTTTGATTTGCCTCACATGTATGCAAGATCATCTTAAGAACAAGGTAGGAGTAGGATTATTTCCACAAGAATAAGAAGATAACAGCAAGTACAACAATGTTTTGCTTCTTTAACTATCTTTATAAAGGATTTTTGTATAGATTTTGGTGTGGCAATTGAACAAAATTTAGGCTGAAACATATAGATGTGAGGGAGATGTAAGCTTTTGGTAGTGAAAGGAAGAAGAAGAGGAGAGTTTTAGTAGAAATAACAAATGAAGAAGCTTTGCCATGTGTGTGTCGTGTGGTGTGAGTGGAGGATGGGTTAAAGACACTTGTCACGTCTCTAAGCCAGCTACATGTCCTCTCTTTAAGTTGCCAAATGTCACTTAGTTCCTCCACCACTTGTCACTCAATTCTCTAAGCCATTTGTCACTCATTTTATAGGCATAATCATCCCAAATTTTCATATATCAACTTATCTTATTACTTGAATTTTTTCCTAGTCTAAATGTACATATGAATTCATCAATCTCTTAGCTGTGACAAATAAGTCCAAATTACTAATTTTAATCCATTAAATTTTTTACTAGTAGAGCAAAATACAAGACATGAGAAATGCACAATCATGTCACAAATATTTAGAAACTTTCATACCCTAGAACATATCAATTGAGTGCAACTTTTTAAATCAAAATTCATGCTCGTATATGCTCATGTTATGCATATGAATGAAATCATGAAATCATATCCCAAATGCACCAAATTCATTCTAACATGATGGAATTCATGTGACTAACACTTTAATTTCTTAGTAGGTTTAGAAACCGGCTATTACAATTTTTCCCTCCTTAAATTTCGTCCTCCAAATTCTTACTTGTTTGATCAAATAGATGGGGGTACTGTTTCTTCATGTTTTCCTCAGTCTCTCACGTAGCTTCCTCTCTTGAATGATTCCTCCAAAGGACTTTAACCAAAGGAATGATTTGATTTCTTAATTTCTTAATATGATATCCAACTAGTTTAACCGGTTCCTCTACATAACTCAAATTAGTTGCAATCTCAACCTCTTATGCAGGTAATATATGTGTTGGATCAGACTGATATCTTCTTAGCATACCAATATGAAAGACTATGAATTTCAGACATTTCTGGTGGCAATGCTAATTTGTAAGCTAATGGTCCAACTCTCTTAGTAATCTCATAAGCACCAATATATCTAGGGTTTAACTTTCCCTTTTTATCGAACCTTAGCACTCCTCACTAGGGCGACACTCTAAAAAATACCTTGTCTCCTACTTGGTACTCTATGTCTCTCTAATGCTAATCTATATAGCTCTTTTACCTATCTTGAGCTGCCTCAGTCCTACTGCGGATCAATTTTACCTTATCAATGGTATCTTGAATCAACTCTAGGCCTTCAATAATCCTTAGGCCTTCTTCATCCCAATACATAGGTTCTCGACACCTTCTACCATATAACGTCTCATATGGAGCCATACCAATACTACTATAATAATGATTATTGTAAGCAGATTCAATAAGATCTACATATTCATCTCATGCTCCTTAAAACTCCAAAACACAAACCTTAGGCATATTTTTAATAGTCTAAATAGTCCTCTCGCATTGTCCGCCTATCTGAGGATGAAACGCTATACTAAAATTTAACTTGGTACCCAATGCCATCTGTAGGTTATCCCAAAATCTAAAACAAAATCTAGGATCTCAATCTGACACTAGGGTTCCATGTAACGTCACTATCTCATTTACATATCTCTGAGCTAACTGATCTAGTGTGTTATTTTCTCTTATAGGTAAGAAATGAGCTGATTTTGTTAATCTATCAACAACCCATAAGGCATCATGTTGTCTCAGAGTTCTTGACAAATCCACAATAAAATCATTGTAATCCTTTCCTATTTCCACTCTGGAATAGGTAATGAGTGCAGTTTCCCAAGTGGTGCTTGGTGCTCTGCCTTAACTTATTGGCATGTCAAACATATGGCAACATACTCAGCCACTTGCTTCTTCATCCCTTACAACCAAAAATGTTGTTCCAAAGTATTATATATCTTAGTAGTACCAGGATGTATAGCATAGGCTGCTATGTGTGCTTCTTCCAAAATTTCCTTTCTCAAACCATCAACATCTGGTACTCATAATCTCTAATTCAACCATAATGTGTTATTTCTCAACTCAAACTTATAACTCATATTTTGCTTTAACTTCTAGACAATCTTCACTACTTCTGGGTCTTTACTTTAAGCTATTATGATCGTTTCATGTAATACCAGTCTAAACTTCAATATAACTAACAATGCTTCATTATATCCCAAAATTAGCTCAACATTCAGTGCTCTTAGTTGAACTAGATTTGGTAACTTCAATACATGAATTTGTGATACACTGCTATTAGATTTCCTGCTTAATGCATCAGTTACAACATTAGCTGTACTAGGATGGTACTTTATCATGCAATCATAATCTTTAAGCAACTTAATCTACCTCCTTTGTCTTATATTAAGTTGCTTTTAACTCAACAGATATCCCAAACTTCGATGATTTGTAAAAATCTGAAACGTTTCGCCATATAAATAATGTCTCCAAAATTTTAAAGCAAACACTACTGCAGCAAGCTCTAAATCGTGAACTAGATAATTGAACTCATGAGGCCTTAAATTTCTCAAACCATAAGCAATTACTTTACCATACTGCATCAAAACACACCCTAACCCTAGTGTGAAGCATTACTATATACAACAGATCCTCCAGATCCAAATGGAATAGCCAATACTGGTGCTATAGTTAATCAATATTTTAACTCATTAAAGCTCCTTTGACATTCATCAATCCATCGAAAAGGTATGTTCTTCCTCATAAGCTTTGTCAAAGGGGCTGAGTTCAATGAGAACCCCTCAACAAACCTTCTGTAATAACTTGCTAGCCCATTGAAACTCCGAATCTCTGAAACATTTCTAGGTGCCTCCCACTTCAATATTGTCTTTACTTTCTTTAGGTCTACTTGTATGCCCTAACTAGACACTGTATGGCCCTAAAACACCATATGATCAAGCAATAATTCACACTTATTAAACCTGGCGTACAATTCCTTCTCTCTCATTATTTGTAAAATTAACCTCAAATGCTTAGGATGTTCCTCTCTACTCCTCGAATGCACCAAGATATCGTCTATGAATATAATAACAAAGTGATCTAAGTAAGATCAGAATAATATATTCATCAATGCCATAAAGGTTCATCAATTTCATAAAGGCTATCGGAGCATTCACTAATCCAAAAGGCACCACTAAAAACTCAAAGTGTCTATATCTGGTTTTGAATGCACTCTCTGGTACATTAACTTCTATTATTTTTAATTGATAATACATTAACCTCAAATCTAGTTTAGTGAACACCTGAACTCCCTATAACTGATTGAGTAAATCATCTATTCTCAGTAAGGAATATTCATTTTTCACTGTCACTCGATTTAATTTCCTATAATCAATGCATAGTCTCAAAGTCCCATCCTTCTTCTTCACAAACAAAACTGGAGCTCCATAAGGTGACACACTGGGTCTGATAAAACCCTTATCTAACAACTCCTATAACTGAGTCTTAAGTTTTCTAAGTTTCACAGGTGCCATCCTATAAGGAGGAATAGATATAGGAGCAGTACTTGGAATAAGGTGGTGAACTCCATTTCCCTATCTGGTGGTAATCCCAGTAATTCAATTGGAAAAAATCTAGGAAATCCCTAACAATAGAAATTTCCTGTAATGTCTATTCAACTCGGGTATTAATCATATAAGTTAAATAGGCCTTACATCCACTACGAATCTATCTAAAAGTGCTTATTGATGAAATCAATCTGGTTACCACTGCTTGACTAACACCTCAAAATATCACCCTTGGTTGAGTAGGAGATTCAAGAATATCTTCCGTAGTGTAACAATTCATCATAGCCCTATGTATAAGAAGCCAATCCATACCTAAAATAAGGTATATCTCTTCCAATTGCAGTACTATCAAATTAGCTTTCAACTCGGCATGTCAACCTGAATAATACACCCTCTACAAACTTCTCGAATCGCTATAGTACTATCTACTAGAGTTCTAACACCTCCTATCGCGTAATAACAAAGATCCTGGCCTAAGACTGTGGTTGGTTACTCCTTACCTCAGTCTTAACACTAGGACCTGCTGAATTAACTTTAACCTACCTTTGTCTCTCTATCCTTCTCGGCGTTGCTCTGTTGGACAGTCCTCTCCATCACGGATCCTCTTCTCACTCTAGATTGTGCTCCTAAAGTTACTGGACAGTCTCTAATATGATGCTCTAAAGAGCTACAGTGCAAACAAGCTCCCAATACCTTCAAACATACCCCATCATGTCCTTTTCCACAGTATTCACTATAGGGAATTTGTTATCTTTGTCTACCATAAGTTTGTCCTTCAGATGCCTGACCTCTACCACCACTAGAATTTATAAAACTACCTCTACTTATAAACCTTAACTACCTCAATTTTGACTATGATTGCGATGATATATTCTGACGTTTACTAAATTTCCTTCCAGAGTTAGCTTGAAACTCACCACGCCTTTTAATCCTAAACTCCTGTCTATACTCTCCTTGTTCATCCTTTAGTAACTGCTCAATCTAAATTAAAAAAAGTTCACAACTCAGTAAAAATATTCAAATTTTTAATAGTCAACCTTGTCGTAATCTCCATATTCAAATCACCCTCAAATCGCCTACATTCATCCTCATCAGTTGGGATCAGAGTAGTAGCATACCCCAATAGTTCATTGAACTATACCTCATACTCAGCTACTGTCAGATTTCCTTATTTTAGATTGAGAAATTCCTTTATCTTCTTACCGAAATAGATCTTTGGTTCATCTTCTTATTGAAATAGATCTTTGGCATATAATTATCCTTAAAAACCTTCAGGAAGTCCCCCATATCAGTCTACAAGGTCAGGCAGAACTACCTGGAATTGTCTTTAACCACTAATAGGATAGACCTTGTTGTAAAGAGACTACGTAATCGAACATCTCATCAGGCTTACAGTCCATTTGGTCAAATACTCTCTCAGTTCTCTCCAGCCAACCCTCTGCCTCGGTAGGGTCTGTACTTCCATAGAATTCTACAACCCCTTGCTTCCTAAGTTATCATACCTCCTTTCTCTCTTCTCAGGTACTCTTTGAGGCATTTGTTCAGACTGGGGTATAGGGGACTCTCTATTAGCTCTTACTAACTTAAGATCAGCTGATTCTACAACACGGTCTCTTATAGCATATGACCTATAAAAAACAATAATAATGATCACTAATGGGTCTTTTCTATATGCCATGTTGAAATGCTCATATATGTTCCTAAGGATGCCAAACCATGCCCTGATACCAAAAGCGTAACTTACCATTCCCATAAAGCATAAACCTAAACATACCAAAGGATGTTCGAGTATATATTCTATGGAAATAATTCATTAGGACAATCAAACCAACTCATTAAAGGCATCAAACATATCATAAGCATTCTAAAAAAACACATTTCTTCCCATTTCATTCACAAACATTTACATGTTATTACAATTCAGAATTCACATAAATATTACACAACATTTTCTTTTGAGTTTAAGACTCGGTATCAAAAATATCACATGAAATGAGATGCTAATACACAAGACATCTATCTAGCTGAGCAAATCTTTGTACCATTCTCGTTGCCAAAATACAAGTACTAGACTTCAACTATATAACCTCAATGGCTAGAACTCCTTTGAACTTGAAAAATAATGTTGCAATTTTGATGAGTTTGCGAACTCAGTGAGTAAACTATCATCAATGTATTCACTCAGGTAAAATCACAAAAGTAAGTATATCATATCATCCAATATTGAATACCACTTCACATTTCATCATACTTTAACAAGTATATCATGTAAGCTAACATTGCATATCACAACACAACCTCATTTACTTCAACTGTATTTCACTAAATTAAAACAATTTAATAATTCATTTCAATTCAATCATATGATACATGTAGTTATGTATATGCAAATTCATATATGTTTGCATTCTTATTTGTGTTTTCTTGTAACCAAGTGCCTATCAACCCAATTTACTGTCCCGTATCTGTTGTGGATACTGAGATCATTTCTATCCCATATCCATTGTGGATACTGAGTCCATATTTTCTTAGCCTGAGGCACTTTTTCACATCTTGACCTCAAAGCTCTTTTCCCACATCGGTCACTCTGATCACAACTCCTTTATTTGATCATGCATTTCAAAGTGATGAGATGCATCATTTCATATGCCATGCTTCATTTCAACATACTCATGTTGTATATCAAGCTTCTCAGATCTAAGTCCAGCATTTATCAATCAATTGTACACACATTTTAGATTAAACATTTAATTCATACAGAATCAAATATAATTGAGTTTACACTTCTAAGTTAACTCACAGTACACTCCAAGAAAGCTATTGCCTTGATATTCTAACCATGTCTGGATGTTGACAATCTCCTTGTGAGTCTATCGTTATAAAATACACACTCAGTTCACAATCACTAATTTGTTTAATCATATGAATATAAAATCATGCACATATATATGTGTCATATTTCAATGCATGCTCAATTTACTTTCCAGGTATGTATCTTTATATAAAAATCTTGACCATCTAAACATTATAGCTTATATACAACTAGTTTGTAATCAGATTTATACCTTAAGTAAGCTTGATTCACTCCAAATTCATCAATTATACATTCACCAAACTTTTCTAACAATATACATTCATCATTACCTTATATTCTTCAATGCTTATTCATTCATGCCTAATACATATTACTCACATCCGTAAAATCATGTTTACATTCATAAGAACACCTTTATTCCCTTGACAACTCATAATGTCCAGATTTGGATTCATAAATATCAAAACATTAAATTCTTTAGGTTATGACATCAATTAACAACCTAAACTTATCAAACTCTTAACCAATTAATCAATTAACAATCTAGGTTCATTCCAAGCCTTAACCAAATTTAAATACATAAATTTAGAGAGACTTTTCTTCAGCTGGTATAACATGTACACAAAATTGAAATCAACAATCTAAAACTAGGCCCACGATCGTAGGGGACCTTGCCACGATTGTGACATAAGGCAAGTAATCAAGCCACGATCGTGGGATGAGGGCCATGATCACTCACTATCTTTCTTCCCTCAATTCTCCACGTATTTCACATATTTAGAAACATCAATATCACTTAAATTTTTCTAGAATTCATATCCTAAAAAGCTACTTCATTTTATGCTAGTCTAGCTTCCATATTTGTTATATTAAATCTCACAAAATCTACTCATTTGTTTCATTACCATTCACTTTATACCATCATAGTTGTAGTCCTAACTTTTTCAGAATTGAAAACACCTTAATAGCACCAATTTTTAGCATGAATTCCTCATCAATAATACCTCAAATCCTAACCTAATTCAACTATACAACAAACTATAAACTACTATTTTCATGTATCCATAAACAAAAAAGAAAAGTAACTAATCCATCCATCATTTTCCAGCACAACTTTAACATCAACACTACATTCAATCCATCCCAATTCAGTCATCATAAAATTTTGCTAACATATTCCACAAAGATCAGTATTTCACTTAGTTGTACAACTCAAATTCCACCTCAATGTATCAAACCTGCTTTACCTCACATGCATGCAAGATCATCTCAAGAACAAGGTGGGAGTAGGATGGTTTTAGCAAGGATAAGAAGATAACAGCAAGTACAACAATGTTTTGATTCTATAACTATCTTTATAAAGGATTTTTGCATGGATTTTGGTATAGAAATTGAACAAAATTTAGGCAGAAACAAACAGATATGAGGGAGAATTAAGCTTTCGTCTGTGAAAGTAAGAAGAAGAAGAGAGTTTTAGAAGCTTTTCCATATGTGTGTCGTGTGTTGTAAGTGGAGGATGGGTTAAAGACACTTGTCAAGTGTCTAGGCCAGCTATATGTCCTCTCTTTAGGATGCCAAATGTCACTTAGTTCCTCTACCAGTTGTCACTCAATTCTCTAAGCCATTTTTCACTTAATTCTCTAAGCCATTGTCACTCATTTTATGGGCTTAGTCATTCCAAATTTGCACATGTCAACTTATCTTGTTACTTGAATTTTTTCCTAGTCTAAATGTACATATGAATTCATCAATATTCTAATTGTGCCAAATAACTCCAAATTACTAATTGTAATCCATCAATTCTTTTTATAAAAATACAAGAAATTAGAAACGCAAAATCATGTCACAAATGTTTAGAAACTTTCATACCCCAGAATATGTCAATTGAATACAATTTTTCTAAATCAAAATTCATGCATGTATATGCTCATGTTATGCATATGAATGAAATCATGAAATTAATTCTAATATGATGCAATTCATGTGACCAACACTTTAAACCCTCAGTAGGTTTAGAAACTGGCTATTACATGTCATCTCTCGATTAACAATTTGCCTACAACCTAATCAGTTGTTAAGCCTTCTAATAAACAACTGGGTCCCACATAAGATCTCTCTCCATATAATTACCGATTTGATTATTTGCGTGGTTAATTGGGTCATTTAACTCTCATTAACCAATCCAATCATTTTGCATTTAGTTCACTCTCTCGATTTATTACTGAAGCATGAAGTTACAACAAATAATCGTAACAACCCAAATGAATTAACTCAAAACCAACTAGATTAATATACAATCAAGTTTAAATACCTAAAGAAAAGTTAGAACATCTTCATCAATCTCAAATACATCAACATCATTATGTCCATCTTACATATTCAAAGAAAAAAATAACAAGATGAAGAGAAAATGTCATTTGGAATGGATAGGGATGGCTCAGAAAAGCAATAGCAGCAGAAACCTCCTCCTCTTCCTTTTCTCTCTCTTCTTCTTTCTTCTTAGAGTTTTCCAAAAATGGCAGAAATTGGAGCCCACTTTTAAGTCTTCATTCTTTTCTTTATATATCTTTTCCATATAGGGAAATAATAAGGTTTACCTGGGCCTAAAAGTCCAAAGTATCCCTCAAAAAGTCAAATTTTAGTAGCTGGTCTGTGTTTGTGGAAGTCACGATCATGGCAGACTACCAGACTTCTATCACGATTGTGGCACTAGACCTTACTCCAAGTTTCCTCCGATTTCTCTACATTCTTTGATATTTGATCTAAAACACTAACAAACATATTAAGGCATCTCAAATACACAAAATTTAAGCTCAATAGCATGCTCTAACCCATAAAACACTCAAAACAAAAATATTTAACTAAATAACATAATCCTAACATAATCATGCACTAATCAGTCAATTTAACCACTAAACACATTCTAAACTGCCCATTAAAATTTTATGCAATGTACAACTATCAACATACCCACACTTAAACTTTTGCTTTTCCTTAAGCAAACACCAAAACATACCTAATAATAAAACAAACATATGAAACAATGGTACAATGGCGTTGAACTTCACAAAACAAATTTAACTAAAAACATGATCCTTCAAGTTGTTCTAACTTATTAACTTATGAAAGTTGTGTCTAAGCACTTCGGACTAAATATACATACTAATTAAGACCTTAATTTCAAATTCATTCACCCTCATCACTTGCATGCTGATAAGTGCTTAATTGATTATAAATTCATTCTATGACACTTAGTTATTATTGTTATGAAAATGCTTAGGATACTCACTTTAACTCATATGTGTTCTTAGGCACAATTCGGAAGCAAATAAGCTAAAGTGAGTCAAAAGCACCATACTTGAGTTATTTTTTGGAGAATCACAATCCTTTGTCTTTATAGGGTGAGAATGAGAAATATTGCAGCAAGTAAAGACAAAAAAATTAATATGATGATGCAGCATAACTCATGGTTGTTGTACATGGATGATGAAAGGCATACTTGAATTTAATGGCATCATAATTCATGCATAAACCGAAGATCCACGCATAAAGCAAAGGATGATGGACGGCTGCAGTAGGTGGATAAAGGAACACCAAAATGATAGCAGCATACCAAAAATGCAATAGATGGGTACCAGCTGGAAAACATCAATGCAGCATAGCCTAGAAACGTTAGACCAAAATGGAAACAAATGGACCAACACACCAACAATTGGAAAACGACAATGCATCACAGCCTAGAAGCACTAAAACACAGCGCACATTGTATGCAAACAACGTCCACATTGTTTGTCTTTTATGAAAACAACGTTTGTGTTTCATGCTGATTTTGGGCATGAAATGCTAACATTAAAACACAAACAGCAATGATGTTTTTGAGTGGAGTGGTGTTTTCAAAATAAAAAGAATATAACAGAGAGAGAGGGGGCTTTAGTGGAGGTTCAGTGGGGGATGAAGCAACATTTTCTTGGGATCTCTTAGTTTTAATGAAGATGAGGGGCAAAGCTCTCAACAGTGAGAGACTCACAGAGGAGTCGCTTCTTGACACCAATTCGGAGGTGAAATCGAAAGGTTAAGTTTATATCTCCTCATATTTGTTATTTCTTTCTCTCATTAGAAATTGATTGTGTTATCCTATATTTATGGATGTGGCTTTCGTGTATGAATGATCTTGTTATCGTTATAGTTCGATTATTTATGTATGAACCCATTGGGTATTATAAAAGGATGATTTTAATGTATTCATTGGTTCGTTTTATTATGAACCCATTGCTAGAATATTTAATATAATCAGTAATTATTATGATGAAATTCATTTAGAGTGGCTAATGGTTTGTAATCATTAGGGATAACATAACCTAGGTTAAATGACGCATCTTATGTGATTGTTGCCTTAATTATTCAATTTCCTAATTCGTAACGCTACTGCCCAATTGAATCTAGAGATGGTATCTTAGGTTATTCGGTGGTTAGGTTTAGTTAATAATCGTATCTTAACCAAACACTACCTAAGGGAAAATTCAAGTTAATTATTAACCTATTATTAATAGTTGCTATGAGAGGTTTGAGAACAATAAATCAACGAAATATGTTTAATTAGGGTGTAGGTCGAGATTAAACCAAAGAACCGAGTCCCTACCGAATTCCCCACTTTCTTCATTTTTTACATGTTTTCTTTAAATTGCTTTTGTTAGTTATTTTATCTTTACTTTATTTTCTTATTTTTTTTAAAAAAACCACCCCCCTAAAACATAAGCACTGATTAATTTCATTTCATAAACTTCACACACACTCTTTATGGGATCGACTTAGAATCACCACTGCTATAGTAGTAGGTCTAGTTTATTTTAACTAGCATTACGATGCGGTGTCAACTTTGACGTCATTGTCGGGGAGTGCAGTGTTTTAATTTTTGTTTTTGATTTTAATTGATTTTTTGTACATATTTGTTTGTAATTATCTTTTTTCAGTTATTTCTTGATCTATTCACTTTTTGTTTAGTTTTTGTGATTTAAAAAATTCATGGACATAAGTAATTTTTTCTTTAACTCATATTCCTAGTCTTATAACCAAGTTTGGACTGATCAACCTAACTTTAGTTATGGATGTGATAATCAATAGAATTACTCCCATGATAGTTTGCAGGATGTACAACAATTCCAATGGAGACTAGAAGCTTCATATTATGACTCAAGTACATCTCTGGATGCATTTATCAAGACTTCTAATACTAACCATCTTGAATTTCAACAGGAGATGCAACAAATTCAACAAAATATGCAGCTAATCTAGCAAAATATTCTACAGTTCAAGCAGGATGAAAGGTAATGCTAGCAGGATACATAGCCTAGCGCCCAAAATCTACAAAGCTAGTAAAATTCAGGTATATCTTGAGATAAAATTATCGAGACTATTACTGCTAACAATCTTTAATTTCAATAGAGTATACGATAGTAACTTCAAGAGGGTATACAACACTTCAAACAAGAAATGATGGATACAAAGTTTAGACTCTTGAATGTGGCAAGCCAAATAGGTGAGATGGCAGACAGAATCGAACACCTAGAATCATAAATAGAGAGGCGCAGCGATATTAACCTGATGTATACCCCATGGACGTTAATGCAGAGATCGTATAGAGTGGTGAGGAGCTTGAGAATTTTCAGTTCAACACTAAAGGAATTGCTTTTATGGATGAAGTGAAGGAAGAGCTCGAACCAAAAAAAGATATATCTTTTATCACAAAGGTAAATACTGAGTTTCAATTTGTTATTAAAACTGGTTCTTTACTTTTACCTAGCAGTTTAAAGAAACTGAACAAAGAAGAAAAAGTGAGATCTTTCCATAGTGTAGGGACTCAGTGGAGATCAAGAGTTAGAAAATAGGTAAGACGTTGAATTGGAATGCTCATCGACTAAGGCCCTATCTTGAACTATATCACGTGGAAGTGGCTCAAACTATGATACCTAAAGATCATAATTTTTTCATGTGAGGGGAAGGAGTCGAGCCAATGACACTAAACAAAGGCGCTTCATGAGAGGCAACCTAAGGGAAGTTAATTTATTTGCATTTAAATTTTCGCATGTATTTCCTTTATGCATGTGCATTTTTAGCTGTTTGTTTTTACCTTTTTTAAGTTTTCAATCAAAATGAGAGAAAGAATAAAACAAACAAAACAAAATTTTTCTCATTTTCTGTTGCTTCTAGGACTATATAGTCATGATTAGAGAATGAACTGACTAGAGAATTTTATACCAAACTTTGGCATGTACTTTTGCTCCTATGATTGTTCAATGTGCAATATCTTTAGAAGATTAGTGACTAGTGGTAAACAAAGCCAGTGAGATTTTGAGCCTTTATAGCCTGATACATTAATATTAGTCTTATTTTCTGTTGATAATGTGTGACCTTCATAACAGTATATCCTAATTTTACTTTGATTTTCTATTCAAGAACTCATTCTTATCACAAGCATTAACATGAAAATCATTAGGCATTCTTTGTTTTTCCAAACTTTATTAGCCAAAAAACCTACCCATTATATGATTTTCCTTTTGATAAGCCTCTTTGAGCTTTATACCTTTCTTTTTGTATAAGCCACATTATATGCTTTTAAACTTATCCAAATGCCTCACCAAGCCATAAAGCTAGTGGAGCATTTATGATTATTGAGTTTGTGGATGTCCAAAATTCTAAGTGTAAGGGTGTACATTAGGATGTTATTTTATTTCATATCATTGGAACTCCCTTGTTAATGTAGTTTCTTTTAATTTTTATAAAAAGAAAAAGAGAGAGAAAAAGCAAAAGGAAAAGAGAAAGGAAAAGAAAAAGAAAAATGTTTAAATAAATGCATTTAAAAGGAAGTGCATATGGTTAAAAAGTTGTTTGTGATTAATCTTTCCTCCTAAAGTCGTATTGAATAGGTTAATTGAGTATGTGGTATATAAGGTGGATATTGATTTCAATGGTCAATCCTTATGGTTACAAATAAACTTTTGTGAGCGATTTGTGCTTTATTTGGTTTGTGTGAGAGAGCATGATTTTGAGCTGTGAAACATCATTCTTGCATTCATCATAATTAATGTACACAATTGTGATTAAATGTTAGTTTTTCCATTTAATGTACATTGAGTGTTATTTTTGTTTCATTAGCTTTAATGACTTTCATGCCACTTGATCCAACTACATCTCACCTTACCTTTACCCACTTTAAAACCATGAAAATTCTTTTGATTCATGATTTTACATGTGAACATTAGTGGTGGAGAAATGAAATGAAATGCAAAGTTATGGAATGTCTTGATTATGAACTATATTTGAGTGTACCCATGAACATATCTTATTTAAACACATTTTCCAAGTCTATTGATCATAGGTTTCTAATATGAAAAACCTTTAATAATTAACCTTGTTACTCTGCAAGTGCACTGGTCATTCACGTAGTACCTAAGGTGTTGATCCCATGAGGAGGGTTAATCTAATCCTAAAATCTAAGACTGAACCAATTCTTAATAATTCAAAACGAACAAATCTAAACAAGAAATTATTTCAATCACACAATTAATTCCAATAATCAAACTAAAAAATATAAACAAGATAGCAGATGCAACACCCAATTAAGAATCAACCTAGGAACTACCAATTGAGAGAAAGTGGAATTTTATCTGACTTTAATTAAAACCTAATTGATTATAAATTTATTGAATTATCTTTTCTAGATGGTTCTAGGGTTGATTACTATCTCTTAGGTTATAATCATTAACCTTAATTTATAAACCCTAATTAGATTATGAGAATTGGAACCTCTCGATTCATAATTTATCTAAAACCTAAATTAGAACTTAAGTTGTCCAAAAAACTACTAAAAACTGACGCAAGATCTCTCTTCACATAAATTTACCAGTTTGATTTAATTCTTAATCTATTAAATTACCTAACTCTCGTTATCCCAATTTAATATTTTTTCACTAGATCCACCCTCTTAGTTTATTACCAAATTATGTAATTATAGAATTGAAATCATAAGAAATCTAATAAAAATGCAACAATCAAATTTCATTAATATCAAAGACAAAATATCCCAAAGGTGAGTTTAGACAAATCCTCAACATTCAACAAATCTATCATCTATGACTATCTCAAATTCTATACAATTATAAAAATGAAATTAAACCAAGAATAGACTCGGAATGGATGACAGAGGCAGCAACGACAGAAAACCTCCTGTTTCAAAATGTACTTCGCGTAGGCTTTGACTCGGAGGCACACATTTGTGATGCATGTTAATCCAGTTACTCAGCTATAACCTGTTCTTAACTGGCTAGTAGCTCTATTCATAAGCCGAAGGCTAGCAGAATCGTTATTTATTTAATAAAATGTACTTTTTTATTTTTTATTTTATTGCCTACCTTGTTATTTTAGCTACTCGTTTTCATAAAAATACTAGTAAAGCTAATTAAATTGAAAGGCCTCAAATTACGAATGAATGTGACAATTTAAAGAGTGAATAACTCACACTAAATCCTAATTAAGCTGTATATTTATCCAAATACCCTAATTCACTAATTTTGTGAGCTAATGATTCTTTACAACCTAGTAGACTATGTTCAAAATTAAATCAATTTCAATCCATCTAAGCCATTGACACATTCAAACAATTCATAAAATGCAACCTAACAATTATCATAGCATATGTAAAATTCACATATGAAGCAAAACACATAACCCTCCCCACACTTGAACAAGACATTGTCCTCAGTGTGAAAAGAGAACAACAAGCACATAAAAGAAAAGAAGAAACAAAAATTAAAGTAAACAAAAAATAAATAAAAATAAAGATGAAGACTAAATTGAAAAAGAAAAATGGGTTAGAAAAAATCTCATGGAGATAGAGGTGGGGATGGTGTCAGGGGTGGTAATTGAACGCCCTAAGCCTCAAAATATTGATGGATACGACGTATATCCCGGATTTGACGTCGTTGAGTTCTGGCCATCTCCCTCATCATTTTAGAGTTCTTCACTAGTTGATCTATAATCACCACATTGTTTGTGGAGATTGTGTCTAGAACTTTCTTCCACCCTAGTTCTTCTGTCTTTTCTTCTTCCTCGGACTCTTTACTGGTTAAGTCTGCTTTTGCCTACTAAGGCGGCACTGAACTTGGGCTCGGCTGACTGGCCCTAATCTTAACATGTGTCTTCTGGATGATATCTTGAAGTTCCATGTTGTAGGACTTAAGGATTTCAGCCCTCCATAAATGGTGATGATTTAGGAATTAGGAAGGTGGACAATTAACCCACTACAATCCATGCCATATTCAGCAATGGACAAAACAAGGTATCCCATACCTAAATTGTTGCTCCTTTTGCACAGAGTCGTAACATTAGTGTTTAGCACATATGTGGATGTGCACATTGGAATGTTAGGGTCTATGCACAACAACATAAAGAGTTCCTTTGTGGAACACGTGTTGGTTTCTAATTTATCAAAAACTAGCTGACACATGAATTTGTGTAGTAACAAGTTTTCATGGTCCTGATTATATTGTTGTGGGCATTTTTGGCTTCAAATTTCTCCATCTTAGTGAGCTCGTTCCAATAACGAAAAGGATAAAAATCATCATGTTGTTCAATAGTGGAGGATTCGGGGAACCCACACATATCGCATATGATTTCTATGTTCAGGTTATAAGCTCTTCCTCTCAACCTAAACCACATTTTCTTGGGGTTCCTAGGTTCATAGGAAAGGGAAGTAAAAAATTTCAAAGTGAGCTCCTAGTAGACAGGAAATTGGAAATGTATAAATTTGGCCACTGAATTCTTTCAGCTAAGTTTTCTACCCTATCGCGCAATATTAACGTATCGAGCATTTCGAAATCAAAATATTTAAGAACTAATATTTGTGTAGCATTTAAGGATTGGAAACAAATCCCTTCCTCCTCTATGAAGATTGGGAAGGGCTCTGAAGTTTGCTGCTCTGTTTCTTCTCTCTCATCCCGCAACTCGATTTCGTCCTGATGGTTGCTCCCACCTGGCTAATTGCTTAATGCGTGGCATATTTTCTTGTGAATAGGTAAAGTTTGGAAGAAATTTAAAAGTTTGAAATTTTTATAGAGACATGTGAGAGCGTTTGTAAGTCTGAAATCTAAAAAGATAAAGTGAAAGTGAAAGTGAATGAAAAAGTGAAGTTAGAAATGAATATATAGGTGGCTGAAGGCTAAAATGGTAAGATTTCTTTTAAAATTTATGTGTTCCCCTATTTTGCCAAGTCGCAGGCCACGATCGGTTTTCCACCAATTCTTCATTTTTTCTTCATTTGTTCTTTTCGTATGTTTCTGAAATCACTTCTTAATTCTTTTTGTGGCATTTCACCTCTCTTTTGCCTACTTGATCAATCATCCAATTTATCTCGAACTCTTATTCCTTCTTGATTTTATTCAGATACAAAATAATCCTAACTACGAAATTCAAACGTTCTAACAAAAACAATCAAAGGAAATAATATTCTATAGGTTGCCTCCCATGTAGTGCTTCTTTTAACATTGGTAGCTCGACACTCTTCTTTCATTGGAAACTTAGCCGGGATCAATTATGAGCAGCTTCCACCCTTTCGTTAAATATCAGTTTTGTAGCTCATAAGTAAGCTACAAATTGCATCATAATCCAAAGGACAATGTTGATAACATTATGAAAACCAATTAAGCTCAATAATGTCTTTCTTTTAAGTGAACTATCAACAAAATAGGGAATAACAAAATTCCCTGAATCTTCTAATGAATCCAACAGTTTGTCCTGTTCAAATGCAAGTTGCTCTCTTTCCTCCTTAATCACCTTCGTTTCCTCTACTTCTTTTGCTTCACGAACAGAGGCTTTCATAGCTTCTCAAATTCGATGTCTGTTGTCACTTGTTCTTCATCCTCTTATTCTTCATAAGATTTGAACATATAAATTATCCCGAATGAGCTACTATCCTTCGGATTCGTAAGTACATCATTTATATTGAATGTCACTTGGTCATTATTAACCCAAAAGATAGGGTTCTCTTCATAGACATATACCTAAGATTTTTCGATGTTCAAATATGGTTTATCAAGAACTAGTGAATAAAAGGGAGAGTTGGCATTCTTTTCTTCATCCTCTTCCTTGATTTCTTCATCTTCTATAAGGTCAAGATTAGCCTAATTTCTCGCTGGTTCTTCTAACTATACCCCATTCCTAAATATGATAGCCTAACATGGCTCTATTGAACTTACTTTCATTCTCCGCAAATAATTTTACCTAGAAAGCTGGCCTATTCAAACCTTTATATTGTGAATAGAAATGGCATGATCTTCTACTACTTGCTTAAACTTCTCTTTCAATCTCTTCTAGTTCTCTTTCATATCCGTGAGCTTATCCATAATTTTGTCCAGCTTAAAATCCCATGAACTAGATTCATCATGTTGAAATTCAAATTGGTCCTGATATCCCATATGAGTACTTGCATTGTTGGACTAATAGAAATCTGGGTGGTTCTGCCACCCCGAGGTGTACAGGTTCATATAAGGATGATGATTTCCCTAACCAAATTGGGGTTTATTGAATTCCGCAAATGTCCCTTACTCCCTATAATAGACATCCTCCATGATTGTTCTTTTTATCTCTTCTTAGCATTTACCTCTTTAGATGTCTTATCTTATTCTAAGATGTCTTGATGTGTCTCTACTTTACTCCCCTAAACTTTAAAAAAAAGATAATGGAAAAGCCTTAAACTAAAGAACTAAACTAATCGCCTCCTGAAAACAACGTCAAAAACTTAATCGCAAGTTTCTAATATGAAAAAGTCTTAATAATTAACCTCGATATTCCGTAAATGCATAGGTCATTTATGTAGTACCTAAGGTGTCAATCCCACGAGGAGGGTTAATCAAATCCTAAAACCTAAGGTTGAACCAATTCGCAATAATTTAAAACGAACAAAACTAAACAAGAAATTATTTCAATCACGTAACTAATTCCAATAATCAAAATAAAAAATATAAACAAGATAGTAGATGCAACACCCAATCAAGAATCAACCTAGGGACTACCAATTGAGAGCAAGGGGAATTTTATCCGACTTTAATGAAAACCTAATTGATTATGAATTAATTGGATTACCAGTTTTAGACGATCCTATGGTTGATTACTATCTCTTAGGTTATAATCATTAACCTTAATTTATAAACAATAATTAGATTATGGGAATTGCAACCTCTCGATTCACAATTTATCCAAGACCTAAATTAGATCTTAAGTCGTCTAAAAAACTACCAAAAACCTATGCAAGATCTCTCTTTACACAAATTTACCGGCTTGATTTAATGATTTTTCTCTCGGTTCACCCTCACAGGTTATTACTGAATTATACAATTTCAGAATTGAAATCACAAGAAATCCAATAAAATGCAACAATCAAATTACATTAATATCAAAGATAAAATATCCCGAAGGTGAGTTTAGACAAATCCTCAACAATCAACAAATCTATCATCTATGGCTTTCTCAAATTCTATACAATTATAAAAATTGAAATTAAACCAAAACCAGACTCAGAATAGATGACGGAGGTAGCAACAGCAAGAAACCTCCTATTTCGAGAAGTACTTCATATAAGATTTTTCTCCACGTCTCTCTTCCTTCATTTCTTTCTCTATCTCTTGATAAAACTCTCTAGGTTTTTAAGATTGCGGCTGATGCAAAAGCTCTCTCTCTTGTGTTCTTCATGTTCTTTAAATGCTTTGTGTATCCTGAGCAAACCTAAGGTTTTTTTTGGGTTGAAACAGTCTAAAAAATCCCTTGAAACTTGTCTTTTTCTCTTATTTATGTATCTACCTAACATAGGCCACGATCGTGGCCTACATAAAACCTTTATGCCACTATCATGGCCTAAATTCCACGATCGTAGGCTAGCTCCCATGTTTCTATCAAGATCGTGGCCTATTGTGCCATCATTATGGGTCATTGTTTCAGCCCGAAAGTCTTTGAAACTTCTCTGTTCTTCATTGTTAACCCTGAAACACTAACAAACACATCAAGGTACCTTAAAAACATAATATTTAAGCTCAAAGATTTATACTAACCTATAAAAACACTTAAACACATAAACTATCATAATTCTAACCTAAACACTTAAATTAACACTTAATACATAATGAATTAAACCCTAAAACATGATGTAAATCACTCCTATCATCTACCATTAGATTGCTCGATTGAACATGAGTGAAATGGAGTTATGAATGAGGGGGAAATGGTGATGAATTAAGCTAGAAATGTTAGACTAAGCATATGATGTGTTGGATGTAACTTGGAAGAGTTGAAAGAGTTGAAAAATTGGAGAAAATAAGTGGGATTCTTCTTATAGAAGCATCCCACGATGCTTAATAAGGGAAGAAACTCTCTGCTAACAAATCCCAAGATCGTGGGAAGTTGTCCATGATCGTGGGAAGTTGTCCATGATCTTGGGAATTTGTTAAACATCAAACATACTTCTTTTATGTGTCGGTTAAAGTAGCAATTGTTTGGTTACTTTCATTTGATGATTTTAGTCTTGAGTAAAGCTTGAATTGAGCCTAGAATGATGCTTAAATAATTGATAAAATGATTGTTATGTTTAAGGTGATGATTGAGGATAAAACTTAGGGATAAATTGTTATACATTAGGTGTTCAAATTTGGAAAATTGGTGATGCTATAAGCATGAAAGGAGTCCAATGATGGCTAAAGTGATTTAAGAAGATGAATATTGTGCATTAATAAATATGAATGATAAATTGAGTATTTTTTTGATATTAGAAATGCTAGAATAACATTAGTTAGTGATTGAATTATGAATTTAGAATAACCTCAAATAATTGAGGTGCTAACCTAAGTTTAATTTAGACATATCTGAGTTATGAAATGTAAATGATCTTCAAATGTGAAATAAGGAAATATACCCAGTATTGTCATTGAGCATTCATTATGCATACCACATATATATGTATATATGGATAAGTATTCATGTAAATATGCAAATTAGTAATGTGTAAATGTGTATGCTTGCTCGTTATAGAAAAGCAATTAGGGCGAGGAGTTATGTAAATATAGTGCCCTGGAAAGCAAGTGTATTTACATGTACCTTAATCTTCTTTAGTTACAGTTTTGTAATGGAAATATTTATTATTAATAAAATAAAAGAGTTTGGTTTTAATGAGCAATATATATCTAGTCATAAGGTACCAAGATTCTTTTGTAACTAATATACATATACTTAGAGATGTATGGAAAGCATGTATATTATTATAATCGAAATTAATGGATTCACAGTTGAATAATCAAGTTGGTTGCTTGATTATAGTTTAGATTGTAGTGTTGCGATTTATCTCCTTCTATGTAAAGGAGTTTACTTCAAGGGAATGATGAGTTTCATATCATGATAGTAGTTGACTATCGATCATGGCATTATTAAATGAATATGGAATCAAGTATGTTTTCAAGAATAAAGTGGGCTGTTACTTTAATCTTAAAACATACAACTTAAGCATTTGATTATTATAAACCACAATCTTGATGAGTGGTGAACTCGTATGTGTTTCATTATAATTCTCTATATGATCATAATGGATTTTTACAGAGTATTAATCCAATGTCTGCATGTTGGAATTATTAATTGAAACACGTATAAGGGAACATTCACTCAAATAAAGAGTTTATAGTGATATCATCACTTCTAGATGTTTTAAGGAGATTTGGTGATTAAA
>JAOQMS010000005.1:33375328-33386506 GCA_027563885.1 Erythroxylum longipes | reverse complement strand
ATTCGTAAGAAATATTCAAAAAAAATTTATACCGATTGTTGTTTGTTAGTGATGTAGCACACCACCCTCGCGGGGCATGGACTCGGATATCACCATCGATATCGGGTTCGGGTCCAGCGGGAGTGGGGTATTACAATGCTGGTCGAGGATTTGTTGTAGTCGGTCGACCTCCATTGGTTCCTCTTCCACTGCTTTTGCCTCTGGCTTTGACATTGCTCGGGATGTGGAAGTTCAGGAAGCGGTTGTACTCGCATCCCTCCTGCTCCTTACTGCAGTGTGCGTCTAAGGATTTCAAAGTTCCATAAAATGGAACTCCAAAATCTCAGAATGTCTCAAATATGATATGTCAAACATATTATGTGGAGTTGTACGCAAATTCCCCATATTAACATTATAAAACACATCCAAAACAAAAGCAATATGAGACATCCCAAAAAATGAAATCTTTTTATTAATCACACTCACTATTGATCAAAAAATCCTGTAAGGTGTATTGATTTTAATTCTTCAATCCATGCACCATAAAAAGAAAAGTTCTTTTTCTGAGCATTTGTTGCTTTCTGTTTTATTAAACATAGTCAGACACATAAATTTGTGTAAAAGTAGATGCTCAACACTTCGGATTAAAGAATTAGGTGCATTGCGTGAGTTGAAATATTCCTCACCTATGAGAGTATTCCAATAAGAATTGATATCAAAATTAGCATGACCATCTACAACTTTTGTATTCGACAAATTGAAAATTTCACGCATAACAGGATAATCAAGTTTAAAAACACTTCCAGCTAACCTAAACCAAAACACATCCATTTTTGGGTTATATCGGACTGTTGTGAAGGACTCTAAAGTTATAGTAGTATAAATAGGTCCATCGCACCAAACAAACCTATTTCACCCTACGTTTGCAGCTAATTGCTTAAGTTGTCGTCTCACTCGTATGTTCTCTAGCAATTCAAAATCAAAATGCCTAAGAGTGACTATTTCTCTATTTCTAAGATCACGAAAGCGCGTATCTTCGTAGCCTCTAAATCGTGCTTGTCTTTAACAGAAACTTCACGGTGTAATTCATCGGTTGGTTCAGTTGGTCTTTGAACCATCCTCGTCCTTGGTGCCATTGTAAGAGGAACATCTGCAAAAATGAGAGAAAAAGATCGAAGTTCGAGTTTTAGAGAGAGAGAGAGCAAAATCTTACCCAAATTCTTGTGTTTTTAAATGATTAATGCATGAAAAGATGAAAGGATTGTAAGAATAATGAAAGAGTTGAAGAAAATATCAACAATCTAGAGGAAATTTGAAAAGTTTTAGAGAGTGGTAGGAGAAAATTCATGGGTTAGAGAGAGAAGAAGGGAAAGTTTGAGAGTGGGTGGAAAAAGAAAAGGGGAGGGAAAGGAAAAAGAAAAGGGGAGGGAAACTTTAAGTTTCCTTCTAGATGGGAATTCCCATAATTCCCACAATCATGGGATTACTTTCCAGAAACTTTTTTGGAGAGATTTCCCACGATCGTGGGAATCACCACCATTCCCATGAGTGTAGGTTTTCTCTCTACGAACTTTCTGGAGAGATTTCTCAAGATTGTGGGAATCAACACAATTCCCACGAGGATGAGTTTTCTCTCTAGAAAGTTTCTAGAGAGATTTCCCATGATTATGGGAATCACCAAAATTCCCATAAGCATGGGTTTTATCATTCATAATTACCTCATGTTCTTCAATGCTCATTCATTCATGCCTAATACACATTACTCATTTCCTTAAGATCATGTTTGCATTCATAAGAATACCTTTATTCCTTCATCACATCATAATTTCCATATTTGGTTACATTGACACCAAAATAGGACATTCTTTAAGTTATGACATCGATTAACAACCTAAACTTATCAAGCTCTTAACCAATTAATCAAGCAACAATCTAGATTCATTTCAAGCCTTAATCATGTCCAAATACACCAATTTAGAGTGGCTTTTCCTCAACTGGTTCACACATGTACACAAAGCAAAAGTTAACATTCCAAAACTAGGGGACTTTGCTATGATCATGAGAGAAGCTTGTGCAACAGGCCATGATCGTGCATTATCTTTCTTCCCTTAATTCTCCACGAATTTCACATACTTAGAGACATCACAACCACTTGAATTTTTCCAGAATTCATGTCCTTTAAAGCTACTTCATTTCATGCTATTCTAGCTTTCATATTGGTTACATTAAGTCTCACAAAATGTACTCATTTGTTTCATTACCAATAACTTTATATCATCATACATGTAGCCCTAACTTTTCTAGATTTGAGAACACTTCAATGATACCTATCTTTAGCATGAATTCGTCCTTAATTATACTTCAAATCCAACTTAAATTATTTATGTAATAGCTGATAAACATTGTTGTCATGCATCCAAAACCAAAATAGAAAGTGCCCCTTTTCATTCATCACTTTCCAGCACAACGTCAACACCAATACCACATTCAATCTATCCCTAATCAGTCATCATAATTTCTGCTAACACATGCTACAAAGATCATTATTTCACTTACTTGTTCAGTTCAAATTCTACCTCAATGTCTCAAGCCTACTTTGCCTTACATGCATGCAGGATCATCTCAAAAACTATAAGGGAGTAGGATGAGTTTCAGCAAAGACAAGAAGAAGAAAACAAAATATAACTATCTTTCTAAAGAAATTGATAAAGGTTTGAGGTGGTAATGGACATAATTTAGAGCAAAAATCCAAAGGTGTGGGTGAGATGTGAGTTTCGGCAGTGAAAGGAAGGAGAGGGAAAGAGTACAGCAGAAACATTACAATGGAGTTTAATGTGTTGTCACATGGTGTAGGTGTAAGGTCAGTTTAAGGACACTTGTTATGAAAACAAGTAAGACACCACCCTTTAGGCTGCCAAATGTCACTTAGTTCCTCTATCATTTGTCACTCAATTATCTACGCCAATTGTCACTCAAATCTACTGCCATATGTCACTCATTTTACAGGTTTAGTCATCCTAAATTTCCACATGTTATTTTGTCTTGCTATTTGAAATTTTTCCTAGTCTAAATGTACATTTTAATCCATCAATCTTCAAATTGTAACAATTAACTCCAAATTACTAATTGTAATCCATCAATTCTTTTTATTTGTAAATTAAAATACAAGACTCTAGAAACGCATAATCATATCACAATTATTTAGAAACTTTCATACCCCAAAATATGGCAATTGAGTGCAATTTTTCTAAATCAAAATTCATGTGTGTAAGCTTATATTATGTATGTGAATGAAATCATAAAATCATATCCTAAATGCACCAAATTCATTCTAATATGATGCAATTCATATGACTAAGTAATCTAACACTCTAACTCTCAATAGTTTTGGGAACCAACAATTACAATTCTCCCCTCTTTAAGAAATTTTGTCATCAAAATTCTTACCTGATTGATCAAATTGGCAGGGGTATTGTTTTCTCATGTTCTCCTCAGTATCCCATGTAGCTTCCTCTCTCGAATGATTCCTCTAAAGGAATTTAACTAAAGGAATTACTTGGTTTCTTAATTGCTTAGTCTGATATCCAACTATTTTCACTGGTTCCTCTACATAAGTCAAATTAGTTGCAATCTCAATCTCCTGTGCCGGTAATATATGTGTTGGATCTGACTGATATCTCTTGAGCATACTAATATGAAATACATTATGAATCTGAGACATTTCTGGCAGTAATTCTAATTTGTAAGCCAATGGTCCAACTCTCTTAGTAATCTCATAAGGACCGATATATTTAGGGCTTAACTTTACCTTTTTACCGAACCTTAACACTCCTCGCTATAGAGAAACTGTAAAAAATACTTTATCTCCTACTTAGTACTCCATATCTCTCCGGTGTTGATCTACATAACTCTTTTTCCTGTTTTGAGCCACCATAATCCTACTGAGGATCAATTTTATTTTATTAACAGTATCTTGAATCAACTTTGGGCCTTCAACAATCCTTACGCTTCTTCATTCTAGTACAAAGGTGTTCAACACCTTCTGCCATATAACGCCTCATATAGAGCCATAGCAATACTACTATGATAATGATTATTGTATGTAAATTCAATAAAGGCTAAATATTCATCCCATACTCCTTGAAACTCCAAAACACAAGCCCTAAGCATATCCTCAATGGTATAAATAGTTCTCTCACTCTGTCCGTCTGTCTGAGGATGAAATGTTGTACTAAAATTTAACTTTATGCCCAATGCTGTCTATAGGTTGCCCCAAAATCTAGAAGTAAATATGAGTTCTCGATCTGATACAATAGACACTGGGATCCATGTAACCTCACTATCTCATTTACATATCTCCAAGCTAATTGATCTAGTGTGTTATTCTCTCTAATAGGTAAGAAATGAGTTGATTTTGTTAATCTGTTAACAATGACCCATATAACATCATGCTTCCTCGAAGTTCCCGACAAACTCATAATAAAATCCATTGTAATCCTCTCCCATTTTCATTCTGGAATAAGTAATGACTGCAATTTTCCAACTGGTGCCTGATTCTCGGCTTTAACTTGTTGACATGTCAAACACCTAGCAACATATTTAGCCACTTGCTTCTTCATCCCTGCCCACCAAAAATGTTGTTTCAGAGTATTCTATATCTTGGTTGTACTAGGATGCATAGCATAGGTTGCTATGTGTGCTTCCTCCAAAAATTCCTCTCTCAAACCGTCAACATCTGGTACACATAATCTCTGATTCAATCACAATGTATTATTTCTTAACTCAAACTCAAAACTCAGTACTTAGATTCTGTTTTAGCTTCTCTATAATCTTCACAACTTTTGGGTCTTTACTTTGAGCTATTTTAATCCTTTCATATAATAAGGGTCCAAGCTTTATCATAGCTAACAATGCTTCATTCTGTCCCAAACTTATCTCAACATTTATTGCTCTCAGTTGAACTAGATTTGGTAACTCGATGCTTGAATTTATGCTATACTGTTATTAGATTTCCTACTTAATGCATCAGCTACAACATTAGCCTTACTGGATGATACTCTATCGTGCAATCATAATCCTTAAGCAACTCAATCCACCTCCTTTGTCTCATATTAAGTTCCTTATGACTAAACAAATATCTCAAACTTCGATGATCCATAATAATCTGAAACATTTCGCCATATAAATAATGTATTAAATTTTCAAAGCAAACATTACTATAACAAGCTCTAAATCATGAAATGGATAATTGAACTCATGAGGCCTTAACTGTCTCGAAGCATAAGCAATAACTCTACCATACTACATCAAAACACACCTTAACTCCTGGTGTGAAGCATTACTATATATAACATATCCTCTAGATCTAGATAGAATAGCCAACACCGGTGTTGTAGTTAATCAATGTTTTAACTCATCAAAGCTCCTTTGATATTTATCAATCCATTAAAAAGGTATGTTCTTCCTTAGAAGCTTTGTCAAAAGGGCTGAGATCAATGAGAAGCCCTCAACAAAGCTCTTGTAATAACCTATTAGCATAAGAATACTCCAAATCTCTGACACATTTCTAGGCACTTCCTATTTCATCACGGCCTCAACTTTCTTTAGGTCTACCTGTATACCCTGTCCAAACATTATATGACCCAAGAACACCATCTGATCAAAGCCAGAATTCACACTTACTGAACTTGGCATACATTTGCTTCTCTCTCTTTATCTGTAAAATTAAGCTCAAATGCTCATAATATTCCTCTCTACTACTCGAACACACGAAGATATCGTCTATGAATACAATAATACATTGATCTAAGTAAGGTCGGAATACTTTATTCATCAACGTCATAAAAGTAGCCAGAGCATTCGTCAATCCAAAAGGCATCACCAAAAACTCGAAGTATCTATATCTGGTTCTGAATGCACTTTTGGTACATCAGCTTCTGCTATTTTCAATTGATAATACCCTGACCTTAAATCCAGTTTAGTAAAAACCTGAGCTTCCTATAATTGATCGAGTAAATCATCTATTCTCAGTATGGATATTTATTCTTTATTTTCACCTAATTTAATTGCCAATAATCAAGGCATAATTTCAAATTCTTATTTGTCTTCTTCACAAACAAAACTGGAGCTCCCTAAAGTGACACATTGGGTTTGATAAAAACCTTATCGACCAACTCCTACAACTGAGTCTTAAGTTCTTTACATTCCACAAGTGTCATCCTATAAGGAGAAATAGATATAGGAGTAGTACCTATGATAAGGTCAATGGTGAACTTCGTTTCCCTATCTAGTGGTAATCCTAATAATTCAGTGGGAAAAACATCTAGAAAATCCTTAATAATAGGAATATCCTGGAATGTTTGCTCAACTCAGTTATCAGTCACATAGGCTAAATATGCCTCACATTCACTTCGAATTAGTCTAAAAGCACTCATTGATGAAATCAATCTGGCTGGCACTACTTGACTAATACCTCCAAATATCACCCTCAGTTGAGTAGGAGATTTAAGAATAACTTCTTAAGTATAACAATTCATTACAACCCTATGAACAGTAAGTCATTCCATACCTAAAATAAAGTGTATCTCTTTCAACTGCAGTACTATCAAACTGACTTTCAACTCAGCCTGGTCAACCCGAATAATACATCCTCTACATACTTCTCCAATCACTATAGTACTAGCTACTGGAGTTCTTACCCCTAAGCCAAATTTCAACATCTCTCTCACAATGCAATGTAGATGCTAGATGTGGGGAAATAAATGAATGTGTAGATCCGAGATTTAACAATGCAAATGCCTTAAAATTAAAGACATGTAACACACCTGCAACAAGATATGGGGAATTTTGTGTCTCCTGTCTCATAATAGCAAAGATCCTGACCTGGGACTGTGGTTAGTTACTCTGTACCTTAGTTTTAACACTAGGACCTGTTAAATTAGTTTTGCCCTTACCTCTGCTTCTCTGTTTTGCTCCACTGGCTCTACACTATTAGATAGTCATCTCTGTCATTGATCCTCCTCTCACTCTAGGCTGTGCTCCTAAAGTTGCTGGACAGTCTCTAATATGATGCTCTAAGGAGCCACAATGTAAACTAGCTCCCGATACCTTCCACAATACTCCACCATGTCCTTTTCCACAGTATTCACAAGTGGGAATATGTTGTGTTTGTCTACCATAAGTCTGTCTTCTAGATGCCTGACCTCTACCACCACCAAAATGAACAGAACTGCCTATAGGTCTAAACCCTGACTGCCTAGATCTTGATTGTGATCGTGATGATCTATTTTAGAGTTTACTAAATTTCCTGCCAGAGTTAGCTTGAAACTCACCATGCCTCTTAATCCTAAACTCATGTCTATACTCTCCTTGTTCATCCTTTAGTAACTGCTCAATCCAAATCGAAACAACTCGCAGCTCAGTAAAACTATTTAGATTTGTAATAGCTAACCTCGTCCTAATTTCCATATTCAATCCATCCTCAAATCACCTACATTTATCTTTCTCAGTCAAGATCAAAGCAGTAGCATACCCCAATAGTTCATTTAATTGTACCTCACACTCAGCTATCGTGAGATTTTCCTGTTTTAGATCGAGTAATTCCTTCATCTTCCTGTCTAAATAGATCTTTGTATGTAATTATCCTTAAAGACCTTTAGGAAGTCCCCTCATGTCAGTCTGCAAGGTTAGGCGGAACTATTTGGAACTGTATTCCACCACTAATAGGCTGGACCTTGAAGTAAAGAGACTGTGTAGTTGAACTTCTCATCAGGCTCACAGTCCATTTGATCAAATACTCTCTTTGTTCTCTCCAGCCAACCCTCTACCTCGGCAGGGTCTGTACTTCCATAGAAGTCTATAGCCCCCTGCTTCCTAAGTTTACCATACCTCCTTTCTCTCCTCTCAGGAACTCTCTGAGGTATTTGTTTAGACTAGGGTATAGGGGACTCTCTATTGGCTCCTATTGACTTAAGATCAACTGATTTTGTGACACAGTCTCCTATAACAGATGACCTATAACAAACAATAATATGATCACTATATGGGTCTCTTTCTATATGCCAATTTTAAATTGCTCATATATGTCCCTAAGGATGCTAAACCATGCTCTGATACCAAAACTATAACATACCATTCCTATAGAGCACAAGTCCGAGCATACCAGAGGATAGTCGAAAATATGCTCTATGAAAATGTATATTAAGACAATCAAACTAACTCATTAAAAGCATCAAACATATCATAAGCATTCTAAATGTTTATTTCTTCCCATTTCATTCACAAACATAAAAGTTAAATGTCATTAAAAATCACAATCCACATATACATTACACAACAATTGTTTGAGTTCAATCTTAGTACCAAAAATATAACATGAAATGGGATGCTAATAGATAAGACTCTAGCTAGACTCCTCAAATTCAGCTGATCAGACCTTTGAGTCATTCTCGTCCCCAAAATGCAAGTATTAGACTTCTACTATATCACCTTAGTAGCTAGAACTCTCTTGAACCTGAAAAATAATGTTGCAATTTTAATGAGTTTGCGAACTTAGTGAGTGAACCATCATCACGTATTCACTCAAGTCAGATCATAAAAACTAGTATATCAAAGTTTATCATACTTCCACAAGCATACCATGTAAGCTAGCATTGCATATCAAAATACATCCTCCATTAACTTCAAAAGTAATTCACTATTTTAAAAAATTCAATAATTCATTTCAATTCAATCATTTGATACATGTAGGTATGTATATGCAAATGCACATGTGTTTCTATTCTCATTTTGTTTTGATGTGACCAAGTGCCTATCAACCCAATTTACTGTCCCGTATCTTTTGTGGACACCGAGATCATTTCTGGCCTGTGTCCATTCTGTATACTGAGTCCATGTTATCTGACCCTGAGGCTTTTTCACAATCCTAAGCTCAAAGCTCTTTTCTACACGTCGATTACTCTAGTCACAACTCTTTTATCTGATCATGCATTTTAATGTGATGAGATGCGTCATTTCATATGCTATGTTTTCATTTCCTTTCATCTATGTGTACTCGTGCCATATATATCAAATTCCTTAGATCTAAACATTTATCAATAAGTTGAACACACATTCTATATTAAACATACAATTCATACAAAAGCACATTTAAATGAGTTTACAAATCTAAGTTAACTCATAGCACGCTCCAAAAAAGTTATTGCCTTGATGTTCCAGCAATGTCTGGATGTTGATGATCACCTTGCGTGTCAATCGTCATGCAATACACACATAGTTCACAAATCACTAATTTGTTTAATCATATGAATATACTATCACACAGATGTATATGTGTCATGCTTCAATGCATGCTCAATTGACTTTCTAGGTATGTATTCTTATACAAATATCATAACCATTCAAACATTATAGATTGTATTCAACTAGTTTGCAATCAGGTTTATACCTTAAGTAAGCTTGATTTACTCTAAATTCATCAATCATACATTCACCAAACTTTTCTAGCAATATATATTCATACAATTTCCCAATTCTCATTCATAATTACCTTATGTTCTTCAATGCTCATTCATTCATGCCTAATACATATTACTCATATCCTTAAGATCATGTTTGCATTCATAAGAACACATTTATTCCTTCATCACATCATAATTTCCATATTTGGTTATATTGACACCAAAAGAGGACATTCTTTAAGTTATCAAGCTCTTAACCAATTAATCAAACAATAACCTAGGTTCATTCCAAGCCTTAATCAAGTCCAAATACACTAATTTTGAGTGACTTTTCCTTAACCGATTTAACATGTACACAAAGTAGAAATTAACATTTCAGAACTAGGCCCACGATCATAGGGGACCTTGCCACAATCGTGCACTATCTTTCTTCCCTTAATTCTCCACGAATTTCACATACTTAGAGACATCACTACCACTTGAATTTTTTCAGAATTCATGTCCTTTAAAGCTACTTCATTTTATGCTAGTCTAGCTTCCATATTGGTTACTTTAAATCTCACAAAAATTTACTAATTTGTTTCATCACCAATCACTTTATACCATTATACATGTAGTCCTAACTTTTCCAGAATTGAGAACACTTCAATAACACCTATCTTTCGCATGAATTCATCATCAATTATACTTTAAATCCCAAATTAAATCATCAATATAATAGCCCATAAACTATTATTGAAATGAATCCAAAAACAGAACAAAAAATACTCCTTTTCATTCATCATTTTTTAGCACAATGTCAACTCCAATACCATATTCAGTCTATCCCTAATTATTCATCATAATTTCTACTAACACGTGCCACAAAGATCAGTATTTCACTAGCTTGTTCAGCTCAAATGCCACCTCAATGTATCAAGTCTGCTTTGCCTTGCATGCATGTAAGATCATCTAAAAAACTAAAGGGAGTAGGATGAGTTTCAGCAAAGACAAGAAGAAGACAACATAATATAGCTATCTTTCTAAAGAAATTGACAAAGGTTTTAAGGTGGTAATGGATAAAATTTAGAGCAAAAATCCAAAGGTGTGGGTGAGGTGTGAGTTTTGGCAATGAGAGGAAAGTAAGGGAAAGAGTATAACAGAAACATTACAATGGAGTTAAACGTGTTGTCACATGGTGCAGGTGTAAGTTTAATTGAAAGACACTTGTCATGGAAACAAGCAAGACACATGTCCACTCTTTAGGCTGCCAAATGTCACTTAGTTCCTCTACCATTTGTCACTCAATCCTCTAAGCCAATTGTCACTCAAATCTGCTGCCATATGTCACTCATTTTATAGGCTTAATCATCATAGATTCCCACATGTTATTTTGTCTTGCTACTTGAAAATTTTCCTAGTCTAAATGTACATTTTAATTCATTAATTGCTACTTGAAAATTTTCCTAGTCTAAATATACATTTTAATCCATCAATCTTCCAATTGTAACGATTAACTCCAAATTACAAATTGTAATCCATTAATTCTTTTTTGTTTGTAAATCAAAATACAAGACATTAGAAATGCACAATCATATTATAATTATTTAGAAACTTTCATAACTGGAATATGTCAATTGAGTGCAATTTTTCTAAATCAAAATTCATATGTGTAAGTTCATATTATGCATGTGAATGAAATCATAAAATCATATTCTAAATGCACCAAATTCATTCTAATATGATGCAATTCATGTGACTA
>JAOQMS010000005.1:33346800-33375228 GCA_027563885.1 Erythroxylum longipes | reverse complement strand
TTTTGCAAGAACAGCCGGCAAAGTCAACTAAAGAAACAGAAATTAAGAGGAAGTTGGTGTTTGAAAGGAAGAAACCTTAACCACAACCTCCTTCTAGATTGGTAGAAGAAAGTAAAAAGATGAACACCAGTCAGAAAAAGATTACTTCAATTGGTGTTCAATAAAAGGAAAATTCAGTTGAGCATAGATTAGTATCTCATAGTCCTCTTAACCTATCAAAAAAAAGGATTTGAGAATGAAGGTGATTGAAGAAATGGTACTTGTTAGAAGCAGAAGTTCGATTATTATAAGAAAACCTGTGAAAAAGTTAGTCAAGGTACAAGTTGAACCAATACTGATTAATAATTGATCAATACATCTTCTAAATCATGAAGAAAGAAGATTATATGGTATTTTGACGGATGAAAAGTCAGAACCATATCCATTGAAGATGTCTAAGGATCGATATACTATTTACCCAATCACAAATAGAACATTAATCAAGATTGTACCAAATATATAACCGAGAGTTTCAAACATTGTACACAATGAAGACAAAGGGAAGCAGAAGATGTACCCTAAAGGAAATACAAATGATCTTATAAAAGATCAGATACAAGTAGCTGTAAGAAACATAGATGAGGCATGCAATGCAGATCAATCAAGAGGAATCTATGTTTCACATCACATTTCAAAACCATCAGGAAGTCATTGTGGACTCTTAACCTCATATGCAATTTTTCAGGTAGTTGGAAGAGTGACAAAAGGACAGTACAGAACTATCAGGGTGGAAGGTATTAGTTTCAACTTAGAGACTCTTGTGCACCTAATCATGCACTTTAGACCTTTGTGTGTTATATCTTCAATTAAAGATGTCCTTCACCTTTTTAGAAAACCAATTCCAAAACTACCTAGACCTGATGACCTTGATCTCCCTGAAGGAAAACGATCTTTCAAACCTCGTGTTATCAAAATCATTGAATTAGATGTCTTACCTTCAGAAATACTCATTGCGACAAACTTCTATCCATCAAGTACACCTCAACAAGTTCCTACTATTGGTATGGAAGAAGTTAGTCACTCCTTGCAGTGGAGTCAGGAAGCCTTAGTTAAGGAGATTGCAGAAATTCATACTAAGGTTGATGATCTGAGTGACTCAGTGGGTGATCTACATGAGGAAGTAGCCTATCTACGAGTTTCAATTGAAGAAGACCTCAAGTTGATCCAAACTGATATGCAATGCATATTTTCTGACATCATGAAGCATCTTCGATAAAGTCTTTGATTAATAACAAATAGGGGGACAAGAGCAGGAACAGAAGAAAGAAGAGAAGAGCAGAAGTAGAAAGAAGATAGCATATGGGGAGAACAGAGACAAGAAAAGAAGACAATAACAACTACAAACAACTCCATTTTTTTATATGTGTATTTTATATATGCATGTGTATATTATTTGTTGCCTTCTTATTCATTATCTAAATAATATTCGTTCATTCACTTTTATCTTTCTAAAATTATGATTATTTGTTATCATCAAAAAGGGGGAGATTGTTAAATCAAGAGGACTTCACGATTATTAATTTTGGTGACAATAAAATAATAATAATATTAGAAATAAATGAACTATTTTGATAAGTGTGTTAAGTGTGCAGAAAAACACAGAAGAAGCGGAAAACACAGAAGAAGGGAAAACACAGAAGAAGTGGAAAACACAAAAGAAGCGCAAAACACAGAAGAAGTGGAAAATGCAGAAGAAGTACAAAATACAGAAGAAATGGAAAATACAGAAGAAGTGAAAACACAAAAGAAGCGGAAAACACAGAAGAAGTGGAAAAAACAGAAGAATCAGAAAACACAGAAGAAGAGGAAAACACAGAAGAAGTGAAAACACAGAAGAAGCGCAAAACACAAAAGAAGCGGAAAACACAGAAGAAGTGAAAACACAGAAGAAGTGGAAAACACAGAAGAAGCGGGAAACACAGAAGAAGTGAAAACACAAAAGAAGCGGAAAACACAGAAGAAGTGAAAACACAGAAGAATCGGAAAACATAGAAGAAGTGAAAACACAGAAGAATCGGAAAACACAGAAGAAGTGAAAAACACAGAAGAGGAGGAAAACATAGGCGATACAAAGATGAAGATGCGCTAGTACGTCGGACAGTTAGTTAGTTGGAGTTAATTACCGAACTCAACTGAATAACGGGTTCTATAAGAATCAAGAAGCTGTTAGAGACTTAGGCTATATATACGATTCATAGTCGAATATTGAACAATATTTTTTAAGCTTTCAAATGTTTACTTAAAAAGAAAATTTATGTATTCAAAAGTACGATACTAGAGAGCAAACTCTGCTGTAACAAAAAGCTCACAATATCTTTCTAGTGAGAGAAAGAAAAGGCTAAGAGCTTGGAGAGGCTAAGATAGCAGAAAGAACACTTTGTGTAAGAGACCTGAAGAGGCTCTGGAAGGGAAGAAAAAATACTTGTAAAATTCTTGAAGTATAGTGAAATCTCAAACGAACTCTGAGGACTGGATGTAGTCCATGGTTTGGGGTGAACCAGTATAAAAATTGTAGCGTCTATCTTCTAACCTTGCGCTTTATTCTATTTTGTTTTTAGATAAGTATGTAGAAGTTATTTGCAATTTAACTACGTAACTATTTTTGTATAACTTTTGTGGTATTCTTTTAACAGTTGGAAAAGTTCTTAACAAGATATATTAAAGTTTTTGTTTCCACGAAAAGAATACATAATTCAAACCCCCCCTTCTTATGTATCTCGTATATTATACGCGAATTCTATATTAACGTGTGATTTACTTCACTTCACTTGTTCATTAATGCGACCTCAATGTATTAAGCCTGCTTTACCTCACATGCATGCAAGAACATTTCAAGAACAATAAGGGAGTAAGATGGTTTCGGTAATAAAAAGAAGAAGACAACAAAATGTAACAATATTATACCTCTAAAGTTATCTTTATAATGGATTTTTCATGGGTTTTAGGGTGGTGATTTATAGAATTAAGGCAAAAATCCAAAGGTATGGGTGAAGTGTAACACCCATAAACCCCCGGGGAGAATATATGGATGCCACACAAAATCGTATAACAAACCAACGTATTCTAAATCATCCTTTAAAGCAATTCAGGCAAACATACATTATATTTCATTACAAGTTGAGTTACAAACAAAATACATTATACATATTGTACTTATCATAAACATGTCTTAAATCCCAATCCATCCTGTATTATAGTTATTACAAACCTTCAAATAAAATACAAACTATCTCAATTATTAGATACAACTCAAAAACAAACTCTAATATACATTTTGTCAAAACAAAACTCAATCTTATAGGACACTACGGTTGACATTGTCCTAATCTCAAGTCTTTTTAACAAAACCTACACGGGGCAAAACCACCATGCTAAGCATAAAGCTTAGTGGAGAATAACTAAAGCATACATAATCTAGCAACTGTTTAACAATCAACCAACATCCACATATGCTGAATCAAATTATATCATAAGCAATCATTAAAGGTTCCTATTAAAGAACAATTCAAGCATAATGTATTTTAAAACAAAATATGATCTATCACTAGAGAACACTTCTTATGCCAATACCAATCATTTAAGTATCAGAACAGATTGTACAGATGTCAGAACTAATTATCAGAATAGGATATAAACCCTTCATTTCAGAATATGAATTGTATCAAAGTAGACTTTGTTTTGTATCAATTTAGAGCTTATCTTATATCAAATCAGAATTTTTTTATATTAAAACTGAACATGTAACAGAATACAAAATAAGTTAGACTGTTAATTCTTTTTATAGAAGTGGGTAACGGGACTAGTACAAAAGATACCATGTTTGGTATCTAAAACAGAAGAGACTTGAGTATTTGAAACAAAAGACACAGAAGTGTCTAAAATCAAAAGACATTGGAGTTTCTGGCACAGAAGACATCTTAGTGTCTGGTTACAGAAGACACCTTAGTGTCTAATTACATAAGTAGCTGCTAACCATTCTAGGTATGCCTATTTACACACGACTAGGACTCAACAATTTTAAAACAAACCATTTTAAATTTCAGAATTTTATGCAAAAGAAGATGTACAACATACGTCTTTATTCAAATGAACTTATTCATTGAAAATTGATCAAACATAACATACTTTAAAAAATACAAACATATGCAATTATGCATCAAAAGAAGTGTTGAGTCATCACACATTAAGTGTATACACACAATTAGCAAGCACTTCCAATACAATCCAAACTATCAAACTCATCGGACAACTGATGGTCCGGTAATGTCATAATATTATCACAGAAATTGCCAATTCACAATCATCCATAACCAATTCGTAATAAATAAGCCTTAAGAACTCATTCATTCATGATCACACCAAGCAATTCAACATTATGTTCATCATTATGTTAAATCATACATCCTTTATATTATCATCTCCATTAATAAATCATAACTCAATTACCTTTTACTCCATTAATTTAACATCATCTAGGTTCTTTTTTAATCCCAATTACGTTTGCATAAACCATTGTTAAAAGTCCTAACCCTATATATGTCAACAATCACACAACCAAGTTTAGCATTTTCTTTTTGTTTCCAGATTTCCTTAGGACAGGTTTCGGGTATGATTTGTATAGCCATTTTGATATAGAAACTGAGATTTTTGGCAATATGTTCTTCTACAAAAATGTTCCTATATGTCTTAAGTTTCTAATGAACTAATATTCATACAATTTGGTTCATTATTTATAAAGTTATACCCAAAATACTACAAGCTGTTACCAACCAATGACAGAATCCTAACTTCAACTTTAGGCCAAATTTCAAAATCCTTAAAGACAGAAACAAAATTCCATTCCTTCATGAAAGTTGTAGGTATATGTGTTTGGTTTAATCCAAAATGAAAATAAACCAATTTAGATATCTGCATGTCAAGTTATATCCTAAATACCGATGGCAGTTCAGTGAAATCTATTCAGTGAAACTAGTACAATTCATTCACATCTTACACCCTTAATGCCCTTACTCAAAGGTTAATCCTTTTCACTACAATTCCACCTTATTCATACCCCAATTAGACATCAATTTCATGTCCAGACCTTGATTCATCATCAATTCAATAAATATTTTATCCAATCAAACATCAAATAATTCATATGATAACATGCAATCAAGATTAGTATTCTCATACCTTCTTTAACTCAATTTCCTACTTCAATGATCAAGCCACTCTAGCCTTTCAAGAAAATATCACAATTACAAGATTAAGATGACCAAGAGGATAGCAACATAGAAATTAGCAGAATCTAGCTTGCTTGATGCAGTATCATGCAAATACTTCAAGTGACGATGATGATCAAAAAAGCAAACAAAAATTCCAGGAGGTGTGAGTGAGAGAGTTTCAATGGAGAGAGAACAAAATGATGAAGAATAAGTCAAAACGGAAACTCCACCAAAAACTCGTCTCCTTCAATGCTAGGTGTCAACAAATGGTAAAAACATGTGTCTTCATGCATGTTCTTCACTTGTCCCATTTAGGAGTTGCCACTCATCCACACAAATTGCTGCCATTTTTCACCAAATAATTAGTCCACTTATCTCCACATTAAAATGAATAAACTGTATTTATGTAGGTTGAATTTGACAAAGTTGTCTTCATGAAAGTTGTAGCTTAGTCACTTAGCTTTCTAAAGGTATAAAGTTTGTAATTTTTCAACATCGCTATCAAAAGATATGATTCTTACAAGTTTGAGTTTCATACGGGGGTGCACGATCTTGACAAATTGAACTTGCTAAAATCAGTATAAACATTGGTTTTTAAGTACTTACAAGCCTTGTTTTCACTTAATCTCCACCAAAACCTTGTGTAATGTAACCATGACATATGTTCCAAGAACGGGACTAAACATTAATACCTTAATTCTCTAATGGTGACACTTATTTCCAATTCACTAAGTATGATTCATTAAACTAAAATTCAAGTCATATACAATCCTCACTTTTATCAATGTAACATTTCCAACTAGGGTACAATTTAGGGTCGTATATGAAGTGTGGAGTTCGGCAGTGAGAGGGAGAAGAAGGAGAGAGTATACAACAGAAACATAATAAAAGAAGTTGAATGTGTTGGTCACATGGTATAGGATGAGTGTTCTTTCTTTAAAGACACTTGTCATGTATTTAAGCAAGATACATGTCCTCCTTCTTGGCTGCCAAATGTCACTAAATTTCTAAGCCATTTTCACTTATTTTATAGGCTTAGTCATCCTAAATTTCATATGTCAACTTATCTTACTACTTGAAATTTTTCCTAGTCTAAATGTACATTTTAATCCATCAATCTTCCAATTGTGACAAATAAACTCCAAATTCCTAATTATAATCCATCAATTCTTTTTATTTGTAAATCAAAATACAATACATTAAAAATGCGCAATGAAGTCACAATTATTTTGAAACTTTCATACCCCAGAACATGTCAATTGAGTGCACATAAAATCTTTGCATCTTTTTAAAAACACATAATTCATGTGTGTATACTAATATTATGCATGTGAATGAATTCATAAAATCATATCCTAAATGCACCAATTTAATTCTAATATGATGTAATTCATGTGACTAAGTAATCTAACACTCTAACTCTTAGTAGTTTTGGAAACTGACAATTACAATTCTCCCCTCATTAATAAATTTCGTCTTTGAAATTCTTACCTGATTGATCAAATTAATGAGGGTATTATTTTATTCATTTTCTCCTCATTCTACCATATGGCTTCTTCTGTTGAATGATTTCTCCAAAGAACTTTACCTAAAGGATTTACACAGTTTCTTAATTGTTTGGTCTAATATTTGCAATCTCAACCTCCTGTGCTGGTAATACATGTGTTGGACCTGACCAATATCTCCTGAGCATAATAACATGAAATGCATTATGAATCTAAGAGATTTCTGGCGATAATGATAATTTGTAAGCCAATGGTCTAACTCTCTCAGTAATCTCAAAAGAACTTGTTGGGTTAGCCATGGTTGTATGCATCACACGTATGCAGATGCAACGAAAGTGTCAGAAATAAGATTCCTACACCATGACAACTCGGAAACCACAGAATCTCACATATATGCAAGCATATGTAAAGAACATGAAATAACAAAACTTTTTACCTTGTGTATATCCTCCTTTCTTGTTTCTTCTCCTTGTTGGGGTTGTTGCAAACACCAAACCCTTCCTTAATCACCCAAGAACACACAAAGAAGGAAGATGAAACAATATGTAAGGGTTTTAGAACACCAAACTTGATGAATTCAAGTAGATATTCAACATGATAGAAGATAGGTCAAGGTTATTTTGCATGCAAGTTTATTTATACAACATTTGCATAAATTACAAGAAGATAACTCAAGAACTCTTCTCACTCTCTCTAAAACACTTCTAGAACCCTTTCTCTATCACTTAAGTGTGTAAGAAGTAAAGTTTGTTTGTATACATAGGTGAAGAGCTCTATTATATATCATTTCGAGGCCTTTGTCACAATCATGGCCTTGCTGGACACAATCATGGCCTGCTTAAAATAGGCCATACATACTTGTTTTTCATCCGATCTTTTATCCATGTGTTAGGTTCCCGTCTATTTTAGGCATTTGAATTAACTCTTAATTCTAACACATCATGATATATATTTCTAGAATATAAGTGGATTAACACACAAACTCTTTGATAGTTAATTATCCAACTTATGAACCTTTCCATAGACAATTACAATGCAATTTGTCCTTTCACCATACTATACCCCACTTCGTTCGGAGTATGGGATATGTGTTAACTCCTACTAAACTGACTACATCACATCTAGTCCAAGTGAGGTTAGTTCTTGTTTTGGGGTCTCATTACTTATATGTATCATTAAAGACCCTCTTCAAGACAAATACCTGCTCTGGCCAGAGACTCCCAAGTAATGACCCCAACAAGAGGCCATGGGTATCATCTCCTTCTATTAGGAGTGGTGAATCCTTTATTGGCTACCCAATTATCTTCGAACATAAATAGCTGTACCTAATCACCACCCTAAGAGTAACCTCGTCTTGAGGTAACAAGAAATGGTGTCAAAGCACAGTATTTATATCTAAGATATCCTTGAATACGTCAAGTCTAAGGATATTTGCACCATTGCTATGATGAAATTTTGATAGATCATCTATATGATAATCTTATAGTGGGCCATCCGATGTACTTACTACCCTTCGTAAGCATCCACATATTAACTCTAAACATCTCGTGCTTACAATTTATGAGATCCACTACTTGATCAAATCAAGAAGTATAATGTGTGCTAGTCTTTTCGGATTAATAATGTCCTTTCTTATTAATCCTATGACTAGGGATTGTTTATATACTAACATAATTGCACATGATAGGAATCTTATTATCATGATCTCATCATGATTTGCTTCACTCTATGTTTTGTATCATGGACTTCATTAATTCGATTTAGGATCGATATCAATTCATATATATATAAATGAATATCAAATCAATGAAAAATATCTATTTGCTTTATTAATCAAAATAAAGTTTGTACAAAAGTGCTAAAAGGTGATTGCCTTTAAAGCACTACTATAACAATCTCCGACTTGCACTGAAGCCAATCGCCTTTGTATCTAATACCATAGGCGAGTACACAATAATCAAATTTTGTCTGAGGAAGTGGCTTAGTTAATGGATCAATAATGTTCTGATCTGTGGGCACTCTCTCTATCTTCACATCACCTTTATCAATTATCTCCCTGATCAAGTGATATCTCCTGAGTACGTGCTTCGACCTCTAATGAGACCTTGGTTCTTTGGATTGAGCAATAGCCCCATTGTTGTCACAGCACAATAATATTAGGTCTAATATACTAAGCACCACTCCAAATTCCATGACAAACTTCTTGATCCAAACAACTTCTTTTTCCGCTTCCGCAGCTCCAATGTACTCTGACTCGGTCATTGAATTTGCAGTCGTCTCTTGTTTGGAACTCTTCCAACTTAATGCTCCACCATTCAGTGTGAAAACATAACTTAACTGGGATTTGGAATCATCCTGGTCAGATTGAAAACTGGCATCTATATACCAGCTCACTACGAGATCTCCATTTCCATATATTAAGAAAACACCCTTGGTTCTTCTCAAGTACTTCAGGATATTCTCAACAGCCACCCAGTAACCCTCACCAAGATTTGATTGATATTTGCTCGTAACACTTAGAGTATATGATATATCAGGTCTTGTACATAACATAGCATATATGATTGATCCTACTACCAAAGCGTAAGGGATCATACGCATGCGAGTCCTCTCATCTTGTGTCCTAGGACATATAGATTTTGAGAGTTTTATCCTATGAGTCATAGGCTACTCCATCATAGGTTTCGAGAGTTTAATCCCATGAGTCATAGGAAACCCTCTCTTATACTACTCCATGCTAAACCTATTTAGCACTTTATATATATATGTTGACTCTGAAAGACCTAGAAACTTCCTTGATCTATCTCTATAGATCTTTATTACCAATATGTAAGTTGCTACTCTAAGGCCTTTTATGGAAAAATTCTGGGACAACTAAACTTTGACTTATTGCAAACTTGAGACATCATTTTCTATTAGTAATATGTCATCCACATATAACACAAGGAATATGATAGCAATCCCACTAACCTTCTTGTACACACAAGGTTCATCAAGATTTGGTGAGAAACCAAACTCCTTGATTGTCTTATCAAATCATATGTTCCAACTCCTAAATGCTTGCTTCAATCCATAAATGGATTTTTAAAGCTTGCATACCTTTCTGCCATCTATGGATATGAAGCCCTCAGATTGTATCATATATACATCCTCAACTAGGTTTCCATTCAAGAAAGCTATCTTCACATCCATCTGCCATATTTCATAATCATAATAAGCAACAATGGCTAGGAGTATTCTAGTGGATTTAAGCATAGCTATGGGGATAAAGGTTTCATCATAGTCAACTCCATATGATAATCTCATAGTGGATCATTCGATGTACTTATTACCCTTAGTAAGCATTTTATGCTTACAGTTTATGAGATCCACTGCTTGATCAAATCAAGAAGTATAATATGTGCTAGTATTTTTGGATTAATAATGTCCTTTCTTATTAATCCTATGACTAGGGATTGTTTATATACTAACATAATTGCACATGGTAGGAATCTCATTATCATGATCTCATTATGATTTCCTTCATGCTATGTTTTGTATCATGGACTTCATTAATTCGATTTAAGATCAATATCAATTCATATATATATATATATAAATGAATATCAAATCAATGAAAAAATGCCTATTTGCTTATTAATCAAAATAAAGTTTATATAAAAGTGCTAAAGGTGATTGCCTTTAGAGCACTACTCCAACAGAACTGATATATCTAGGGCTTAACTTTCCCCTTTTACCAAACCTTAGCACTCCTCAACAGGGCGACACTCTCAAAAATACCTTATCTCTTACTTGATACTCCATATCCCTCCAGTGTTAATCTGCATTACTCTTTTACCTGTTTTAAGCCGCTTTAATCTTACTACAGATCAATTTTACCTTATCAATGATATCTTGGATCAACTCTGGGTCTTCATCAATCCTTAAGCCTTCTTCGTCCCATTACAAAGGTTCTCGACACTTTCTCCATATAATGCCTCATATAGAGCCATACAATTACAACTATGGTAATGATTATTGTATGAAAATTCAATGAGAGCTACATACTCAACCCATGCTCCTTGAAACTCCAAAACATAAGCCCTAAGCATATCCTCAATAGTATGAATAGTTCCTGAGAATGAAACGTTATACTAAAATTTAACTTTGTACCCACTGCTGACTGTAGGCTATCACAAAATCTAAAAGTAAATCTGGGATCTCGATTTGATACAATAGACACTAGGACCCCTATGTAACCTCACTATCTCATTTACATATCACCGAGCTAACTGTTCTAGTGTGTTATTCTCTATAATAGTTAAAAAATGAGCTGATTTTGTTAATATGTCAATAATGACTCATATGGCATCATGCTACCTCAAAGTTCTTAGCAAACCCATAATAAAATCCATTGTAATCCTCTCCCATTTTGCTCTTGGAATAGGTAATGACTACAATTTCCCAAATGGTGCCTGATGCTCTGCCTTAACTTGTTAGCATGTCAAACACCTTGCAATATACTCAGCCACTTGCTTCTCCATACCTAGCCACAAAAAATGTTGCTTTAGAGTATTGTATATCTTGGTGGAACCAGGATGCATAGTATAGGCTACTATGTATGTTTCCTCCAAAATTTCCTTTCTCAAACCATTAAAATCTAGTACATATAATCTCTGATTCAACCCCAATGTATTATTTCTTAACTCAAACTTAGAACTCAGATTCTATTTTAACTTTTCTACAATCTTCACTACTTTTAGGTCTTTGTTTTGAGCTACTCTGATCCTTTGATGTATTACTGGTCTAAGCTTCAACGTAGCTAATAATGCTTCATTCTGTCCCAAACTTATCTCAACATTCAGTGCTCTTAGTTGAACTAGATTTAGTAACCTTAATGCTTGAAATTGAGCTATACTGCCATTAGATTTCCTGCTTAATGCATTAGCTACAACATTAGCCTACTTGGATGATACTATATCATACAATTATAATCCTTAAGCAACTCAGTCCACCTCCTTTATCTCATTCTAAGTTCTTTTTGACTCAACCAATATCTCAAACTTTGATGATCCGTAAAAGTTTGAAATGTTTCGCTATATAGATAATGTCTTCAAATTTTCAAAGTAAACACTACTGCAACAAACTCTAAATCATGATCTAGATAATTTAACTTATGAGGCCTTAACTATCTCGAAGCATAAGCAATGACTCTACTATACTGCATGAAACACACCCTAACCCTTGGTGTGAAGCATCACTGTATACAACCTATCCTCTAGGTCCAGATGGAATAGCCAACACCGTTGCTACAGTTAATCCATGTTTTAACTCATCAAAACTCTTTTCACATTCATCAGTCCATAGAAAAGGTACGTTCTTCCTCAGAAGCTTTGTCAAAGGGGTTGAGATCAATAAGAACCCTTAACAAACCTCCTTTAATAACCTGCTAGCCTAAGAAAACTCTAAATTTCTTACACATTTCTAGGTGCTTCCCATTTCATAACGGCCTCAATTTTCTTTGGGTCTACTTGTATACCCTGTCCAGACAGTATATGAACCAAAAAGATCATATGATCAATCCATATTTCACATTTACTGAACCTGGCGTACAATTGCTTCTCTCACATTATCTGTAAAATTAACCTAAAATACTTAGAATGTTCCTCTCTACCCCTCGAGTACACCAAGATATCGTTGATGAATACAATAACAAAGTGATCTAAGAAAGGTTGGAATACTTTATTCACCTAGGCCATAAAGGGAACTAGAGCATTCGTTAATCCAAAAGGCATCACTAAAAACTTGAAGTGTCCATATCTAGTTCTGAATGCACTTTTTGGTACATCGACTTTTTCTATTTTCAATTAATAATACCCTGACCTCAAATCTAGTTTAGTAAACACCTGAGCTTCTTGTAATTGATTGAGTAAATAATCTATTCTAGGTAGGGGATGCTTGTTTTTCACTGTCACTCTATTTAATTGCCTATAATTAATGCACAATCTCAAAGTCCCATCCTTCTTCTTCACAAACAAAATTGGAGCTCCTCAAGGTGACACATTGGGTCTGATAAAACCTTTATCTCATAACTCCTGCAACTAAAATTTAAGTTCTTTAAGTTCCATAGGTGCCATCCTATAAGGAAGAATAGATATAGGAGTAGTACCTAGGACAAGGTCAATGATGAACTCCGTTTCCCTATCTAATTGTAATCCTAGTAATTCAGTGGGAAAAACATCCAGAAAATTCCTAACAATAGGAATATCCTGTAATGTATGATCAACTCAGGTATCAGTCACATAGGCTAAATAGGCCTCACATCCACTTCGAATTACTTTAAAAGTGCTCATTGATGAAATCAATCTGACTGGCACTGATTAACTAACTCCTCGAAATATCACCCTTGGTTGAGTAGGAGATTCAAGAATAACTTCCTTAGTGTAGCTATTCATTATAGCCTTATGAACAGTAAGCTAGTCCATACCTAAAATAAGGTTTATCTCTTTCAACTGTAATACTATCAAATCAGCTTTCAACTCAGCTTGGTCAACCTGAATAATACACACTCTACATACTTCTCCAATCACTATAGAACTACCTACTGGAGTTCTCACCTCTAAGCCAAATTTCAACATCTCTCTCTCACGATGCAATTTAGTGCCAGAAGTGGGGTAATAAATGAATGTGTAGATTTGGGATCTAATAATGCAAATGGCTCAAAATTAAAGACATGTAACACACCTGCAACAACATCTGGGAAATTCTGTGCCTCCTGTCTCGTAATAATAAAGATCCCGACCTGGGACTGTGGTTGGTTACTCCATTCCTCAGTCCTAACACTAAGAGTTATTAAATTAGCTTTACCCCTACCTCTGACTCTTTGTCCTACTCCACTGGCTCTGCTTTATTAGATAGTCATCTTCGTTACTGAACCTCCTCTTGATTCAGACTATGCTCCTAAAGTTGTTAGATAAACTCTAATCTGAAGCCCTAAAGAGCCACAGCACAAACAAGCTCTCGATACCTTCCAACATCTTCCACCATGTCTTTTTCCATAGTATTCATAACTTGGAATCTGTTGTGTTTGTCCACTATAAGTCTGTCCTCTAGATGTTTGACCACTACCACCATCAGAATAAACATAAGCACCTTTAAGTCTAAACCCTGACTGCCTCGATCTTGATTATGATTACATTGATCTATTCTAGCTTTTACAAAATTTCCTACTAGAGTATACTTGAAAATCATCATCCCTCTTAATCCTAAACTCTTTCATCCTTTAGTAACTACTCAATCCAAATCGAAGCAACTTGTAGCTTAATAACACTATTTAGATTTGTAATAGCTAACCTTGTCTTGATCTCCATATAAAATCCATCCTCAAACTGCCTATATTTATCTTCCCTAATCAGGATTAGAGCAATAGCATCCCCCAATAGTTCATTGAACTAGAACTCATACTTAGCTATCGTGAGATTTTCCTATTTTAGATCGAGGAATTCCTTCATCTTCCTGTCCAAATAGATCTTTTGCATATAATTATCCTTAAAGACCTTCAACAAGTCCCCTTATGTCAGTCTGCAAGGTTAGGCGGAACTACCTAGAACTATCTTCTACCACTGATAGGTTGGACCTTGAAGTAAAGAGACTACATAATCGAACCTCTCATCAGGCTCACAGTCCATTTGACCAAATACTCTTGATATGTGTTTAATTGTTGATATATTTAATCATTTATACCCAGCGATTAATGATACAAAAATGCTTAAGATACTCACTTTAATTCATATATGATTTTAGGTACAATTTGGAAGAAAAAGAAATTAAAGTGATTCGAAAGCACTATATTTGGGCCATTTTCTAAAGATTAATTTTCACTTGTCTTCATGGAACAAGAAGAAGAAAATTAAAAGACAAGAAGAAAAAAATCAAAATATAAAGAAGAAGAATTAAAAGCACTTGTTGAAAAAATGAAGAAAAAAAATCAATAGCTACTGAAGAAGAAAATGATAGCACATGAGAAGAAAATATAGCAGCATGAAGAGAAGCGGAATGATGACACAACATAGAGAGAAAATACGATCTGTGAGTGAGAGTAGTTAGGGGCTAGCTGCAGGACCAAAGTGAGAAGCTAGCATGAAGAGAGTTATGAGAGAACAGATGGGCGATAGAAATAGAGAGTAGGGAGGAATAGTAGCGTGGCTAAACCAATGTTTTTATTTGTCAAATCATGAACAGTAGCTAGGAAGAGAAGCTTACGGCAGAGTGGAGAGCTACTAGGGGTTTCAGCTGATTAGACCTTTGAGCCATTATCATCCCTAAAATGCAAGTACAAAACTTCTACTATATCACCTTAGTAGATAAGAATCCCTTGAATCTAAAAAACAATGTTGCAATTTTGATGAGTTTGCGAACTCAGTTAGTGAACCATCATCTACGTATTCACTCAAATCAGATCACAAAAACAAGTATATCAAAGTTTATCATACTTCCACAAGAATATCATATAAGCTAGCATTGGATATCACAATACATCCTCCATTAACTTCAACTGTAATACACTATTTCAAAACAATTCAATAATTCATTTCAATTCAATCATTTTATACATGTAGGGATGTATATGCAAATGCATATGTGTTTCCATTCTCATTTTGTTTTGTTGTGACCAAGTGCCCATCAACCCAATTTATTGTCCCTTATCCTTTGTAGATACCGAGATCATTTATGGCCTATATCCATTATGGATATCAAGTCCATTTTATGTGAGCCTGAGGCTCTTTTTCATAATCCTAAGCTCAAATCTCTTTACTGCCTGTCGGTCACTCTGGTCACGACTCCTTTATCTAACCATGCATTTTAATGTGATGAGATGCATCATTTCATATGCTATGTTTTCATTTCCTTTCATCTCTGTGTACTCATGCCACATATATCAAACTCCTCGGATCTAATTCTGACATTCATCAATCAGTTGTACACACATTCCATATTAAACATACAATTCATATAGAAGCACGTATAAATGAGTTTACATATATAAGTTCACTCAAAGTATGCTCTAGAAAAGCTATTGCCTTGATGTTTTAGCAATGTCTGGATATTGACAATCACCTTGTGCATTTATCATCGTTCAATACACACATAGTTCATAAATCACTAATTTTTTTAATCATATGAATAGACAATCATGCACATGTATATGTGTTATGGTTTAGTGCATGCTTAATTGACTTTTTGGGTATGTATTCTTTTGCATAGATCTTGACTATTTGGTTTATGCTTATACACCCTAAGACCATTCAAACAATATATCTTGTATACTACCAGTTTGTAGTCAGGCTTATTCCTTTAAGTTAGCTTGATTCACTCTAAATTCATCAACCATACATTACACTTATCCTTATACATTTTCATAATCAAAAAGCCTCTTACAACACACACATAATTGTTACTTTAAATCTAGAATTTTAGCAAGCTAGATCTAAACATTCACCAAACTTTTCCCAGCAATATATATTAATACATTTACCCAATTCTCATTCACAATTACCCCATGTTCTTCAAAGCTCATTCATACATACCATATACACATTACCCATGTCCTTAATATCATGTTTTCATTAAAGAAACTCATTTATTCCTTTAACAAATTATAATTTCCAGCTTTGAACACAACTACATCAAAATAGTCCAGTCTTTTGGTTATGACATCAATTAACTACATAAACTTATCAAGCTCTTAACCTATTAATCAAGAAACAATCTAGGCTCATTCCTAGCCTTAATCAAGTCCAAATATACAAATTTAGAGTGATTTTCTTAGCTGGTTCGACATGTACACAAAGCTAAAATTAAAATTCCATAATTTATCACTAACATTACTAATGTGTGTAACTTTACTACCTTCAATACTTCATGAATTTTAAAAGTTTAGAGACATCACTAACACCTGAAATTTTCTAGATTTCATTCATTTTAGGTTAATTTAACTTCCATATTGGTTACATTAAATCTCACAAAAATCTACTCATTTGTTTCATTATCATTCACTTTATACCATCATACTTGCAGTCTTAACTTTTGGAGATTTGAATACACTTCAATAACACCTAACTTTAGCATGAATTCATCATCAATTATACTTCAAATCCCAACTTAAATCATCCATATAACAACCTACAAACTACTATTGTCATGCATTCAAAAACAGAAAAGAAGGTACCCCTTTCATTCATATTCTCCAACACAATTTCAACACCAATACCACATTCAATCTATCCCTAATCAATCGTCATAATTTATGCTAACATATGCCACAATAGATTAGTACTTCACTTGCTTTTTCAGCTCAAATTCCACCTAAATGTATCAAGCCTGCTTTGTTTCACATGCATGCAAGAACATTTTAAGAACAATAAGGGAGTAGGATTGTTTCGGCAATAATAAGAAGAAGACAACAAAATGTAACAATATTATGCCTCTAAAGCTATCTTTATGATGGATTTTGCATAGGTTTCGGGATGGTAATATATAGAATTAGGGTAGAAATCCAAATTTGTGGGTGAGATGTCAATTTCGACAATAAGAGGGAGAAGAAAGAGTCAGTATACAAAAGAAACATAACAAAAGAAGTTGAATGTGTTGGTCATACGGTGTAGGATGAGTGTTCCTTCTTTAAAGACACTTGTCATTTATAAGCAAAATACATGTCCTCCTTCTTGAGTGCCAATATGTCACCAAATTCCTAATCCATTTGTCACTTAATTCTCCAAGCTATTTGTCACTTATTTTGTAGGCTTAGTCATCCTAAATTTCCACACGTCAACTTGTGTTGCTGCTTGAAATTTTTCCTAGTCTAAATGTACATTTTAAGCCATCAATCTTCCAATTGTGAAAAATAAACTCCAAATTCCTAATTGTAATCCATCAATTCTTTTCATTTGTAAATCAAAATACAAGACATTAGAAATGTATAATCATGTCATAATTATTTTGAAACTTTCATGCCCCAGAACATGTCAATTGAGTGCATATAAAATTTTTGCTTTTTTTAAAAAATATAATTCATGTGTGTATGCTAATATTATGCATGTGAATGAAATCATAAAATCATATCCTAAATGCACCAAATTCATTCAAATATGATGTAATTCATGTGACTAAGTAATCTATCACTCTAACTCTCGGTATTTTTGGGAACTGACTATTACACACTCACACGTTTATTTAAGTATTTCCATACTTTAGTCTTTGAGATTGCCTACTTCCTTCATAAGGAAAAACATAATGTGTGCTAGTCTTTCTACGTTCTATTAATGTAGAATCTTAATAGAATAATGACTAGGAATAATTTAGCGATAATACATAAATGCAATATGAATCTCATAATTATAATCTCATTATAATTTTTTTGCAATGTATAATTATCCCATAGACTTTATTATGTACATGTGGATATGTATAAAATAAAAAATGCATTTAAATTATTTTGTCATCAAACTACAACAACCAATTGGTTGTAAGGTATAAACCAACATGGGAAGCATTTCTTATTCTTTTCCCTGGCATTGTTTCTCTACATCAAGAATTGGTGCAAATTGTATTGGTTTATAAGCATAAGTATTTAGTACATTATTGTAACGTTGTGTAGGACAAATGTCAAGCATTGTGATGGGGCTTTTGTACTTCCTGGATTGGGAATTTCTGTGCTTACCTATGGCCAATCTCTTTGAGATGAAATGGATTACTATTTCATTTCAAACTTTGACAATTCATAATGAGCGTCTTGATGTCAAATCTATAAAAAAATTTCAATATTATAAACGAGATATAGGATGACTTGGTGTTTCTAGTAGGGTAATAAATTTAATGTTATACCTGCTTTCTTAAAAGATCCTTTCATGAGTCTTTTACTGAATGACTAGGTTGTTGTGAAAAAAGGGTGGGATGCTTAAGTTCTTAGCCAAGCTTTACGTAAGTTTAAAAATGCTATTGAGGCTGTCAAGAAAATGAGAGCAAATCCTAAGTCTAACGATCAGTATGACCTCCTTTTGTCATTGTTGATGATAATGGCAAGTTTGTGGGTCCGTTTGTGGGTCCAATTGTGGATGGTGATCCTGTTGTCACATTTAACTTTTATGTAGAACAACTGATTATACTTGCAAAGGCACTTGGATATGAGAAATTTGACAAATTTGATCGTGTCAGGTTCCCTAAAATCCATTATGCATGAATGTTTTAGTATGATGGTGAGTTTAAGCTTCCAAGCCATTACCTTACATCTTCTCCAAAGACTGAAAGAACCTTTAGTGAATATTTAGCCCACAATGGTGTTTGTATGTTTGCTTAAACATGAGTAAGCATCATTTATATCTTATTTTAGAGGCTCCTGCATACCATCGATGGCTTTTTCATTTTTAAAAACATTGGGAATATTTTATATCTTGTTAACTGCTCTTATGTATCTGAACTTTTGTTGGGATCACAGGAGGAATCAGGGCTTTTAAACTGTTTTTGTTGACAAATTCCTTCTTAGTGCTTCTATTATTAAAAGATTTTGGTATGGTTGTAGGTTATGGGCCTACTTATTCTCTTCCTGCTTATATTTTGCAAACCATCGTTTTTCCTATTCTGAGCTTCCAAAAGGTTGTTTAGCTAGACCAATGTTTTAGACTCAGCCTTGGTCATCTCAAACATGGCAATTGTTGTATGGTTGCTTGGAGTTAAACTATGATTGACTTAAAGGAAACACTAAGGCTATGTTTGGTTGGGCATTTATTAATTAAATGGAATGGAATTTAATGCAATATTATTTTATCATTTGGGAGAAGGGTTTATAATGAAATGGAATGGAATTGGATAGAATAGGAGGGTTTCATATTGCATCCTATTCCATCCTAAACAGTAAAAATGAAGAACCTCCAATTTGAGGGGTTTAAGATGAAATGTAAAATGATAAACAACTTTACACTATATTACATTATAAACCCTTGATCTAAACAAAATTTCACTATATTACATTATGAATCCTCCATCCCTCCCAAACAACAATTTTCTAATATTAAATCCATTTACATTCCATTCCATTAAAAACCTTATGCCTAACCAAACATAACATAAATATTTTGTAGGGGTTTAACTGGGTTGGAATGTATGATCTTGAAGAGTTAGTTAAAGTGTTAAGGGTCTTTATTTTTATTTCAATACTTCCTAATGCGACACAGAATAGTGCATGTTCAATTAGGTAAAGGGACCTTATTATTGGTGAATGTGCTTATTATTTTCCTTTAATGATGCAATTGCCTCTTCACTATAGAGGGTGGCAAAGTCCAAATTTCCCATTTCACTTTACTCTATGGAACCTTATCTTTTGATTTATGATCTTACAATCTTCATTTTCCTTCAACAATGAGACTACTAAATTTAGTCATGGTACTTTCTTATTCCACGCAAATCGTTCTAGTTTCAACCCTGAAATGGAGGAGCATGTAGAAATTCCCAATGATGTAAAAAATTTCAAGGTCCAAGCAAAGATGAAGGCATTGGATATTGTAAAAAAAGCAAGGGACACCATTCTAATTCCACCAGATGATTAATGCACATTATTAATTAATGTATAATTACAAATCATATGGAAATGGTGCTAACATATGGTTTCATGTTTGCATTAGTACATGTGAACCTTCCAAATGGTGACATGGCGGGACAGATAGAAGACGTTGAAGCTACAATTGTGGCATGCAAAGTTATAGTTCTTCCTAGTCCCAGCTTCGAAAAGATTGTTACAAAATATAAACAATGTTCACTACAAGAAAATTACAAACTACTGACGGAATATTACCATATACCAAATTTTATAGTAAAATAGAGATAAAATTTGAGTTTTGTGTCAGGGAAAATTGTATATTATGACGGGAAAAATTTTCATCGATAAATATGGAGGGAATTTATTTGTGCAATTTTTTCAATGGAATTTAGCAACGGAATAGTGAAGTTCATCATAAAAATAGGTGACAATGAGAGTTTACCAACGGAAGAAATTTTTGTCGGTGATATACCAACAAAACTATCAATCCATCGGTAAATGAAAATGATGTTGTTTGCATTTAAAGTTAAAAGACGTCATTTCATCTAGGAAAAAAACAAACACTCGAAGCGCCCCCTGTCATTCATTTTTGTTTTTCTCTTCTTCTCCGTTAGTCCTATCTATGCATATGTTGTATTCTTCCATATGCTCATCTTCATTCGTTCTTTTACCAACTGCTTTCTTCGCTTTTTCCACCTCCAGGTTAATTGTCCACTTGCTACTTTGAGGTTAAATTTTTTGTCTTCAATTTTTGTATATGAACCGATGTTGTATGTTCAATGTGTTGGTGTTACTGTGGATTTAGTTTTGAGGGTTTATTTAGGTTGTTAATAGGTCATTGTTTGTTATTGTGCGATTATGTTGGTTAATAATGGAAGAAGACAACAGTTTTGAAACAAAGTAGGGATAAATTTCAGTGGTTTACCAAGTGTTCGCTGAAAGTTCTATAAGAATCATTTAGTGGTTCATGGATTGGAGGAACGTCCACCACACCTTTACCTACCATTAATTCTATAAACTTCTTATACTTAGCTTATTCTTAATTTCATACTATACATACCATTGTAATGTAAGCATAAAGTAAGTGGGAAGAGAGATAAGTAGGGCCATTGAAGAAGACTGACAAACATAACACACAAAGTGGTCCTTTACATGGGTTGGTGATGAGATAAAAAGACCAAACAACACACTATATGCAATTTCCTTAACTTCTTCATTGTTTTAGATTTTCATGACTACACATTTGGATCCATGAATTTTAATCTTTTTGGTAATCTTTATGCTTTAAGTAGCCCGTCTGTGTGTGTTGGTGTTACTGTATCATGCATGAATAACTAAAGGGCACATAGTCATATAGAGCCTTCTAAAAGATTATATTATAATCTTTTAGAGATGTGACCTAGATGATTTCAAACCCCTTTTGAGCAACCTCAAATCCAAAACCAATAACAAGTGATTGTTACAAACGTCTTAAAAGGGTTATGTGTTCGTAACTTTCTAAACAAAATGGCAATGGAAGGTAAAGATAGAGATAGTGGAGATCTACATTTTGTTACCCTATAGGTATGAAAAGCAAGATCATGTTCATAAAGAAACGGTATATAAACAAATTAGGGATGAATTTCATGGAAGTTTAAGTTGATATAATGGAGCATTATAGTTTTTCAACTCAGTCGGTCCATATATTTTCTAATGGTTTTTATATAAGAATTTTTAATTTTTAAGTCACTTAGTCATCCCAAGTTGATGGTTTGAGAGTATTCTTCCTATCCCTGTTCTCCTTTTTCTAGTGTTGGTCAACTAAGCTTGGGAAGTGTCATCTAGAGAGGGTTCCTCTAGGACTATTAACTCAGTATAGTATCTAGTTAGGGATCTAAGGCATTACACCTTTTTTATCATTAAATCCATACAAAGAAGTTTCTTCACACACTATAAGAAAATTAGTAACTAGTAATTGGCAACATCACTAAAGATTTCAAGGTTAAAATGCATTTTCGATAGAAATACTTCACAACACATCGACTTTGTACAAAAAAGAGCCTGATGGATTTAAACTTTGATAGTTTTCATTTGCAATGTGTTTTAGGGTTTAATTTTTTATGTATTTAGTATAAAATTGAGTGTTGAGTTTGTGTTTATGTGTTAATTGTGTTAGTTTATGTGTTTAAGTGTTCTTATTGGTTAGTATGAGTCTTTGAGCTTAGTTGTTATATTTTTGAGGTACCATGATGTGTATGCTAGTGTTTCAGGATAAATGGTGAAGAACGGAGAAGATTCGAGGAGTTTTCGGGCTAAAGGCATGGCCACGATCATGGCATAGCAGGCCACGATTGTGACAGATAAGGATGAGCCAAAGCAGCCAGGCCACGATTATGCACTTTATGGTAAGGTTGTGACAGAGAGCTTCCATTCAAGCCACAATCGTACACATCAGGCCATGACTGTGATAGAAAGGCACCTTCCACGATCGTGTCTTACATCGGGCTTAAGCAAAAACTCAAAATTTGAAAGATTTTTCGAATCGTTTTGACACTGATTTTCACCTAGAGCATTCAAAGTATAAATATAACATTACGAAACAGATGTAGTAGCCTAGAGAGTCATGCAAGAGAGCCATCACATTAGCCAATTCTTAGAGAAAACCTAGAGAGAAATTAAGAGATTAAGGAAGGAGAAGAAGGAAGAGCGACATTGAAACGAAGCTAGATGCGACATACTTCTTGGAATAGGTCGTTTTCTATTGTCGCTACCTCCATAATTCCGTTCCCGATAGTATTTTCCATTTATTCAATTTTATTGATGTATGAAATTGCAATATTCATTGAGAATAGGTTGTGTTGAATGTTGAGTTTTGTCTATACTCACCTTCAGGTTTTAATTCTTGAGATTTAATAAAGTTTGATTGATTGTGTTATTGTTGATTTAATTTTGATTCAATTTCTGTTCGTAATAATTCGACAATAAACTGAGAGGATGAGCTGAGTGAAAATAATCAATTTGGGCTAACAATAGTTAGGTAAATTGATAGATAAGAATTGGATCAAACCAGTAGAATCGTGTAACGAGAGATCGAACATAGGCTCCTGGTAGGTTAATAGACAATTTTAGAACTGTTTTAGGTTGTGGGCAAATTGTGAGGCAAGAGATCACAATTCCATAACTTAATTTAGGGATCATTAGTTAAGGTTAAGGATTATAACTCAAAAGAGAGTAATCTACCTTAGGACCATCTAGAACCGTTAATTCGATAATTGCATAATTGGTTAGATTTTCATTAGCTTTGGATTAAAATCCCCTTTCTCTCACTTGATAGTTTCTACGTTGATTTTTGGATTAGGTTGTGTGATTTTGCTATTTTGTTGATATCTCTACATTTTAATATTCATAATTGATTGTTTGATTTATTTATTTCCTGCATTACTTTATTTCTTTTGAATTGTTGCAGTTTAGTACGACCTTAGATTTTAGGACTAGTTTAGCCCTCTTTATGGGATTGATACCTTAGGTACTATACGAATGACCAGTACGCTTGCAAAATTTACCAAGGTTAATTAATATTAAAACTTAGCATGTGTAACCTTGCAAACAAACTTCAAATTTCTTAAATTGATGTTCACGATGTCTTTGTTTTATATTGCATAATTTTGAAAATGAAGCAGATTTTTACATTGATTATAGTCCTTTTCAAACAGTGGTACATTCCCACTAGTTTACTAATTAGCATCATATATTTATGTTTTAGCTTAAACAATAGATTTTCTCTGTATTGCATTATATATCAAAACTCAGATTGCCTTATTTTTTTTATTTTTCTTGATTTAATTTATAAAAATATAACAAAACTATTGAATAAGTCTGATAGTTAATTTTCCAAATTTTAAATTAAAACCTCTTATCCTATAAGTATATAAATTGAAAATCACAATATAGATAGGTATCATCCCACAGGGATTGATTAGTCACCGAAATGATCCAAGTTTTTTTTTGTTTAGGAAACTCAAATAATTAGATTTGAAAGATCCAAAATGTAAAAATTAAGAGTCATACATACACACTTTAGGGTTGTCACAAAAGTAAGAACACAAATTTATAAAATGGTGAATCAAAGTATCAATTTAATAACTTAAGATTGTCATTACCTAACAATGCATTCTCACTTTAGCAATGTTCATTATGTTTAGTCCAAAATTTCTTAATGTCTTAGTTCTTTCACTCTTATTACTTGAACCAAATAAGCCCTATTTAATGATGTAAATGAATTATGTATGCTCTCACTTCCCATTTTTCACTTAACCATTAAAAGGACATGAACAGATTTTTGGACAGCCACTTTTCCATTAAATATCTATCTCTAAATGGAAAGGTAACATGATATATGGAGTGTTCTTGGTAGAGGCCGACTCTCATGGCATTTACCAACATATTTCTTAACTCTATATCTCTATGTGAGCTAAGTATGGACAGCCATTTATCAAACATCAAACACATCCATAATATTGAATAAAGTGAGGTACTACATAGTTTAGGCAATAACAATGCTAATAACTACCTAGAAATCCATCAAAATCTCATCAAACATGTTTATAAAATATCCATACATCCTTATCAATCAACAAAATATAACAAAGAAGCAAGAAAAGAGGAGAAGTAAGGCCTATATGTTGAAGAGCAAAGCTGGAATTCTATGGTGGCAGCTTTGTGTCTCCTTGAAATCCTTTGATTCCACATTGAATTCTCTTGGTTTTTCTCTCAAAAATGCGTTCTTATCTCTCATTTGGATGTATTGCACGACCTCCTCTTCTTTCTAGGGTTTAAAATTGAGATTTTATACCCCATTTAATGCTTAAAATGACGTCAGAAGGAGGAAGTTGCCAGCTGGAATTTTCCAGAAAACTCTGTTTTCTATCTTTAGTTCAATCCGTGATATCTTATTGATTTCTTATCCAAATCAGGCCCTTATTTTACCAATTTGAAAATTAATTTCTACTATTTCTTTTGGATTTAAAACAAAAAAAAACAACGAGAATTGTATCTTGCAAAATTTTAACATTGGTGATGGGTCAGCCCAGGGAAATTCCAACTTTCCTTTGGGTCACATGATTAACTTTCTCTTTGTTCTTCTATCCTTCAGTCCCTCAAAACCACCTTCAATCCTATTGATTAACCAAAAAATTAGTCATTTAATCATGCCTAAAACACATGCAATTAATACCAACATAATGTAATAATATGTTCAACAATGCCATGCAAAATTTATGCAAAACCTAATCTTAAAGACCTAATTCATACACATTCACGCATATTCACATACATTCATACATAATCATGCAATTATATTAAACTAAGACAATACATAAGCTAAAAAAGTTAACAACAATCAATTTATCATAATTAACTAACAAATTATCCTAAGAAAAGTAAGTACATATGGCACCTGTCAACTCCCCCACATTTAAACTTTTGGTTGCCTCAAGAAAAATCAAACACAAAAATAATCTAATGAACACAAATACACAAAAACATACATATATACAATGTCAAAATTAATGGATACTGCAGAATGTTATGCAATCAACTTAATCATAAACAATCGTTATATCACAAGTTCAATGTATTGACTTATTTTGTTATGCCTAAGTACTTTAATATAAACATAAACATCAATCAAGATATAAACAAATCAATTTTAAACCTTTGTCACCTATAGATGTACATTTACAATTATCAATCATTTAAATGGTTAACTATATAAGTTATCCTTTCATGAAAATTTTTAGCTAACTTATTATATGAGTAGAGTTTTTATTACACACACACTTTTTCTCATTTTTGTAACGTTGACTTAGTCTTTTGACGCGATGACAAACATTAGTGATGAATGCCCCAGGTTACTCAACTAGGCCATGTTTTTTTATTTATTAAGTTAGCTTAGTTGGAGTGCCGTTCTAGCCTTTTTACATGAAGAAAAACATTTATGATGAATGCCCCCGATTACTCAACTAGATCATAGCTCACAACCAGCTACTAGCTCTATTCTTAAACCTTTTTGGGTCAGAGAATAGTTACTAACACACACTCTTTTCTTTTTCTTTTTTGACCTACTTTATTTCTTTTGGCTTATTATTTTCATAAAAGGGAAACTGAGATTATCTATTGATTTAATGGCTTCTAACAGTACCTATATGTGAATTAGCAACGTTAAGTGTAAAACCAAGTGTCCTACCTTAGTCAGCACACATGTTTATGCTAAAGCTACTTATAACCTAACTTCCTAAGTTAGCACATATCACCAGCTCAACAACATTGTTTAAAATTAAGCTAATTCACATAAAATTCTAGCCACTGGACATCCACACATTCACACAATTTCACGCAAAAATTGAAAAAAATTGTCACAGTAACACAAAAACATGAAAAATCATGTAAAACATGCAAAAAAATAAAAATAAAAATAAAAATGGGGAGATAAATAAGACAAGTAATATGCAATGCAAATTGCATACCACTACCCCACACTTAAACAACACATTGTCCTCAATTTATGAAAGTGATACACAACAAACAACAACCACACATGATATATACAAAAAATCAGAAATGAATAAATAAAAAGGCATGAGAAAGCTTGTTAGTATTAGTGTCTAGGATCGTGTTGATGGTGGCTCGCATATTCCTTACAGCTGACATATTACTTCTTCTTTTCCTGTATCAAAAAAAAACATAAATAAAATATAAACACAAACATCCAACAAACATAAACAAATAACTAATGCTAGTTTTTAAAGTCACTAACAAGACTTTGATCAACCTCTAGTCATGGGCGGGGTTTGAGAAATATTCTTTCTTTCTCAGTGGACTTGTCGTCCATAGTAGGGCTTGCAATGTGTTGGGTTTGCCATGGTTGCATGCATCATATGCATGACAATGCAGCGGAAGTGTCGGAATCTTGTGACAAACCGAAAACCACATAATCAAACATGCATGCATTGATAAGTAAAAGAACATGAAATATAAAACTTTTTTCCTTATGTTTCTCCTCCTTTCTTGTTTCTTCTCCTTGTTTGGGTTGTTGCAAATACCAAACCCTTCCTTGATCACCTAAGAAAAAGCAAATAAGATGAAGAAACAACGTATAAGGGGTAATTTAAGTACCAAACTATATGAGTTCTCGTAGATGCTCAAAATGATGGAAGATAGATCATGAACCTTGTTGCATGCACTTTGATTGATGCAATAATTGCATAAATTTCAAGAACAAGGTTCTTGATATCTCTCTCTCAGTCTATAACTCTTCTAATCCCTTATCTTTCACTTGAGTGTGTAAGAAGTTGTAAAAACTTGTGTACATAAGTGAAGAACTCATTTATGTACCATTCGTGCCCTTTGTCACGATCGTGGCCTTCTTAAATTTGGCCATACACACTATGTTTTTCATCTGATCTTTTATGCTTGTGACCCCTTAGATTCCCGATTATTTTAGGCACTTGAATTAAATCTTAATTCAATCAAATCATAAAGGGTTTCGTGATGTCAATTTACTGGAATATAAGTAGATTAACATACAAACTGTTCGATAGTTAATTATCCAACTTATGAACCTTTCCATAGACAATTACTGTGCAATTCATCCTTTCACTATACTATACCCCACTTGGTTCAGAGTATGGGCTATGTGTTAACTCCCACTAGACTAACTACATCACATCTAGTCCAAGTGATGTTAGTTGTTATTCTAGGATCTTATAACTCTATGTGTCATTGAAGACTCTCTTCATGACACATAATTGTTCTGGCCAGAGACTCCTCAGTAATGATCCTAATAAGAGGTTGTGGCTATCATCTCCTTCTATCAGGAGTGGTGAATCCTTTATTGGCTACCCAATTACCTTCAAATAAAAATAGTTGTACCCAATCACCACCTTATGAGCAACCTCGTCTTGAGGTAACAAGGAATGATGTCAAAGCACAAGATTCGTATCTAAGATATCCTTGAGTACCTCAAGTCTAAGGACATTTGCATCATTGCTATGATGAGATTAATCATTGACATTTGACAGATCATCCATATGATAATCTCATAGCGGGTCATCCGATGTACTTACTACCC
>JAOQMS010000005.1:33308320-33346700 GCA_027563885.1 Erythroxylum longipes | reverse complement strand
AGAAGGATGTGGAAAAAGAAAGCAAAAGGAAATAAGAAATTTTCTTTTAAGAAAAATAGCAAAGAAGAAGTCAAGAATGACAAAACCTCTATCATTTGCTACGAGTGTAACAAACTTGGACACTACAAGTCTGAATGTCCATTGCTTCAAAAAGAACCGAAGAAGAATAAAGGAAACAACAAGAGTATGATGGCAACTTGGGAAGATTTGGATTCATCTGAATCTAATTCTGATTCAGAAGCATCAGAAAAAGCAAATATATGTTTGGTAGCCGAAAATGAAGGTGACTAGGAGGTAACTTCTAACTTTAATGAACTTCAAGATGCATATTTAGAATTGTTAGAAGATTCACATGCTATAATAAAGCAATATAGATCCCTAAAAAAGAATTTTGTTGAAAACTTGAGGAACACAGAAGTATTAGAAAAAGAAAGCTCTAATGTCGGTGGTTTCTCTGATGATGGTGGTATGGGTGCTTCTGTTCGAACTAATGTATCTTGATGCACTTGAACATTTGCCTCCTCCATCTCCTCATCTCCTTTAGATTCAAGGGTCTAATATCCATCATCTACCTCTATTCCACTGATTGCACTTTGGCGTTGCAACTTTCAACTTGTTCTTGCAAACTTTGATGTATAATTTCAACTTTCATGCATGCACTACTCGTTGTTGGATTCTTTATGGCATTATTCATATTGAAATCGATCTGATCTTCACCTATTAGAAGTGTTAATTTGCCTTTGTGAATGTCAATTATGGCCTTCCTTGTGTTCATAAATGGTCAACCTAAGATCAGTGGATAGTTCTTATCTTCATCAAAATCATCTTCTTTAAAATCCAGAACCACAAAATCCACTAGAATAATAAACTTATCCACTCGCATCAGAATGTCTTCCACTATCCCAAATGGTCTTTTAATGGATTGAACAATTAATTAAATTAACATTGATTTGGGCTTGACCTCTCCCAATCCCAGCTTCCTAAATATCGACAATGGCATAAGATTGATGTTGGCTCCCAAATCATACAAACACTTTGTAAATTCAAATTCACCAACCACACAAGTTATTGTGAAACTTCCTAGATCTTTCAATTTCGAAGGCATTTGGCTGGTGACTATTGAGCTAAAAGGGCCAGTTAGAGCTACCGTCTGATTATCTTACCAAGTACGCTTATTCGATAATATGTCCTTTAAAAATTTTGCATATTTTTGCATGTGTTTTAATGCCTCAACAAAAGAGAGATTGATCTGTAGCATCCTTAACTTCTCAACAAACTTTGAAAATTGTTTATCTAACCTCTTCTTTTGTAATTGTTAAAGAAAAAGAACCTTGGGTTGATACGGTGGAAGTGTAACATAAGGAGGATATTCACTTATGTATACTTCTTTTTCCTTTTCTTGATTCTTCTCAATTGGTTGGACGAGCTCCTCTACTTTGAAGTGTAATAGCCATTAGATACTCCCTTGATTTTGTTCCCGAAGTGCTAGGAATATTTCCCAAATTTCACTTAGAAAAGGCATTTGACAATTGATTCACTTGGACTTTTAGATTGTGGATTGAGGAAGCAAGGTTCTTAGTGATTTGCTCAAATTTATCTTCCAGCTTCTTTTGGGCATTATCTAAAGTTCCAAGCTTATCTAAAATCTTGTCCAACTTTGATTCCATCGAGCTTTCTTTATCTTGCTAAAAGATCAATTGCCCTTGAGCCCTGAATTGTCCACTAGTGTTGTTTAACTAAGAGAAGTTAGGGTGATTCTTCCACCCGAGGTTATAAGTGCTGTAGTAGGGATTGTTACCCCCTCTTCATCCATATTGCACCCCTATGTAGTTCACTTACTCCTGATTATCTTCCTTCATTAAGTAGCAGTCCATGGTATCATGCTTTAACTTTCCACAGAGCTCAACACTTTAAATGTACATCCTTAATCAGGGCTGAGGACGATGCCTTCATGCTATTGAGCTACCGCATCAAATTGTCGATCTTTTCTTGGATCTCAGTCATTTGATCGACTATGACAATACCTTTATGCTCTCTGAAAGTAGCAGGTTCCTTACTTCGCTAATTCGTCCACAATAGCTGTTGCTTGCCATCTCCTCTATCAACTCCTCTGCTTCATCAACTATCTTCTGTATTAAGGATCCTCCTGAAGCTGCATCGATTGTGCCTCTTGTCTATGGGTTCACTCCATTATAGAAAGTATGCAATAAGAACTCCTTCGGTAGGTTATAGTGTGGGCACTTCTGTTGCAAGTCCTTATATCTTTTCCGTGCTTCATAGATTGATTTCCCGTCACCTTGTTAGAAATTCTTGATTTTCTTTATAATGTTGGTGGCCTTTGTTAACAAAAAATACTTGTCTAAGAAAGGATGCACAAGCTGATCCTATGTCGTGATGTTAGCTGGGCTCAGTGAATGGTACCAAACTTTTGTTCTATCTTTAAGAGTAAAAGGAAATAGCATAATTGTAACTGCATCCTCCAACATCTAATGATAATCGAAAGTATCACAGATCTTGAGGAAATTGACTATATGTGCATTCGGATCCTCGTTATCCAATTCGTAGAATTGCACATTCTATTGAAGCATGTTGAGAAGTGCAGGTTTAATTTTGAATGAAGCTTCTTGGTTCGCTGCGTTGAACCTCGACCTCATGAAGTCCATCAGGGTCTTTTGTTGCTGTCCTTGGTTCACTCCATAGTCCATATTTTGTTGAAACTCCTCGGCTATTGTGGATTTCTTGATCTCTTCTTCTTCTTCTAGCTGAGTTTTCCTAAAGGTTCATTGTAGTCAAGTAATATCTAAATCTAACATCTTTGCTACACGACTTGAACCTCTCGTAACTCTTTTGTTCATGCAAGAGCACAAATTCTGAAATAAAACGAAAGAAAAAACACAAAAATTTAAAACTAATCTAACTCCTTAAACTATAGAACTAAACTATCCCCTCCGTAGCAATGGCACCAAAACTTGATCCACAATTTATATATGCTAAGTTTTAATATTTATAACCTTGATAATACTACAAGCGTACAGGTTGTTTGTATAGTACCTAAGGTATCGATCCCATGAGGAGGAGTAACTTAATCCTAAAATTAAGGCTTAACTCAAATTCACAAATAACTAAAATAAATAAGTAGATAATTAACGAATCAATCAATGTTAAGAATTAAATTCAGAAATTATAAACAAGACAGCAAATTGGCACAACCAAATCAAGAATCAACCAAAGAACTACCAATTAAGAGAAACGGGGTTTAATCCAGCTTTAATGAAAATATAATTGATTATGAATTCATCAAATTATCGGGTCTAGACGGTTTTAGAGTGGATTACTCTCTCTTGAGTTATAATCTTTAACCTTAATTTGTAAACCCTAATTTAAATTATGGAATTGTAATCTCTAGATTTCCAATTAACCCAAAACCTAAATTATTTTTTAAATTGTCCAATAACCTATCGAAAACCTATGCTCGATCTCTCGTTACACGATTTTACCGTTTGATTCAATTTTTAATCTATCAAACTACCTAACTCTCATTAGCCTAATATGATGATTTTCACTCGGTTCATCCTCTTAGTTTATTATCAAATTATTAAGAGCATAAATTAAATCATGAATAACTCAACAAAAATAAAATAAATCAATCTTTATTAATATTAAAGATAAAAAATTTTTGAAGGTGAGTTTGGACAATATCCTCATCATTAAAAAATCTATCATCTATGGCTATCTCAAATTCTATACAATTATAAGAATGAAATAAACCAAAAATAGTCAGAATGGATGATGATGGAGGCAGTAACAGTAGGAAACCACCTATTTTAGAAAGTACTTCGCGTCAAGCTTCTTCTTCGTGTCTCTCTTCCTTCATCTCCTTCCTCAAATCTCTCGATAAGCACTCAAGGGTTTTGGAATTGGCTAATCCATAAAGCTCCTCTTCTATTCTTTAATGTTCTATTTATACCTTGGAAGCCCTAGGGTTGATTCAAGGTCAAAACGGTCCAAAAAATACCTCAAAACTTGACATTTTTAGTTATCTTCGTGTCTGCCCAATGTAGTATGATCGTGGCCAGCGCCTAACGCTCTCTGTCATGATCATGACCAAAGTGTGACGATCGTGGTCTAGATTTTGGCTCAAATCTTTTTGTCTCAATTGTGGTCTATTGTGCCACGATCGTAGGCTGCGGTTTTACCTCAAAATTCTTATAAACTTCTCCGTTCTTTTCCATTTACCCTAAAACACTAAAAAACACATCAAGGTACCTAAAAAACATAACATTTAAGCTCAAAGACTCATAGTAACCTATAAAAACACTTAAACACATAAATTAACACAATTAAAACCTAAACACACGCTCAACACTCAAATTAACACTAAATACCTAACAAATTGAACCCTAAAACATAATGCAAATCAAAACTATCACTTACCTTAGAATTTTTTATATCCCTTTAGTACTAATCCAACAAACCAAGGGAATTTTCATTTAGGTTGTGGGGATAACCTTATGGGCTTGATTATGAAACTTTGTATGAAATTTGTGGTTTCCCTGAGTCGTTTTTAGTGGATTAGCATGATGATTCATGTGTCAACCTTTATTGGACTGAACTAACTAGGTTAGAGCATTTTGACACTAAGACCACACACAAAACATCATTAGGAGCCACGAACACTTGTTGATGCACAAATGTCAAACTGTGTTTGACAAAACAGAAACCAATAAGTGTTCGACGAAAGAACTTTTCATGTTATGGGGAATAGATCATAACATCCTAGTTTGCACAACCATCTACATCTTTAACGTCATTATTGTTGCTCAAATGAAGAGAAGCAATAACTTATGAATGGGCTACTTGGTTTAGACCATAGTTAAAAACTATGGAGTTGAATGTAACGGACTCACAGTCTACCATCCAGAATTCATGAACCATCATCATCTATGGCGAGCTGAAATCATAAAATTCTATAATATGGAACTTCAAGGTATTAGTCTAAGACACACGTCAAAAGTAGGATTGGTCAAGCGGGTTCAAGTGCTTAACAACAGCAAGAAGAGGATTTGACCAGTGAGGAATTTGAGGAAGAAGAAGAAAGGAAGAACTGGGCTAAAAGAAAGTACTAGATACAATCTCCGTAAACACCAAGGTAATTATAGATACACTTGTGGAGAACTCCAGAAGGACGAACGAGATGGCCTGAACTCAATGACATCAGAGTTGGGACCTACGTTGTATCCATTGTTATTTCCAAGCTTAGGGCATTCAATTGCCACCTCCAACACCATCCCCACCTCCATCACCATGAGGCTTTATTATATCCCCCTTTCTTTCTTTTTAAATTTAGTATTCATTTTTATTTTTGTTTTTGTTTTACTTTAGTATATGTTTTTTCTTTCCTTATACATTTGTTTGTTCCCTTCTCACATTAAGGAAAATATGTTGTTTAAGTATGGGGAACGTTATGTGTTTTGCTTTAAGTGTGATTTTGCTTATTGTATGATAGTTGTTAGGTTTCATTTTGTGAATTGCGTGAATGTGTCAATGACTCAGATGGATTGGAATTGATTTAATTTTGAAGATAGTCTATTAAGTTGTAAAGAATCATTAGCTCATAAAATTAGTGAATTGGGGTCTTTGGCTAAATATGCAGCTTAATTAGGATTTAGTGTGAGTTTGTTACCCTCTAAATTGTCACATTCATTCATAATTTGAGGCCTTTCGACTTATGCAGCTTTACTAGCATTTTTTCATGGAAATAAGCAGCCAAAGCAACAAGGCAGGCAATAAAAAATCATGTTTGCTAAATAAATAACTATTCTACTGGCCTTCGAGTTATGAATAACGCTAGTAACCAGTTAAGGACATGATATCGCTGAGTAACCAGATCGACGCGCAACACAAATGTGTGACTTCGAGTAAAAAGGCTATAATAACATTCCAACCAAGCAAATTAATAAAAAACATGACTTAGTTGAGTAACCAGATCGACATTCATTACCAGTGTTTACCTCTGCATAAAAAGCAAAAGTCCATGTTCACAAAAAAAAAAGATAAAAATTTGTTTTTGAATGAAAACCTACTGAACTTGTAATAGTTGACCTTTCATGATAACGTACTTAGGAGTAGTTACAGAGTTTAAATACCAAAGAATTATTAATGGAATTGAAAAGGGTAAACAATTTAACACTTAAGTTTGCATTAATACGTATATATAGAAAAAAGCCCAAGACGTGGATTTGACATGTTAATGATTGAAATGACTCAAATGATTGTGTTTAAAATTAAATTGACTTTATGAAGTTGAAGCCATTGTCTCGTTACTGCAATGTGTGTTGTGTTAATTTCCTTGTGTTTGTTGTTCTGTTTACTTGAGGACAAACAAACGTTTAAATGTGGGGATGTTGATAAGTATGAATTGCGTCATGTTTTAACGCTTAGTTTGATATGTATTTAAATGTTAACTTAATCATTTAGTATGTTTTTAGGTTAGAATTGTGTTAGTTTGTTAATTAACTATGTTTAAGTGTTTTTATGGGTTAGTCAAGTCTTTGAGCTTAACTATTATGTCTTTGAGGTACCTTGATGTGTTTGTTAGTGTTTCAGGGTCAACATCAAAGAATGGAGAAGTTTCGGAGACACGAGGGCTAAAATAATGACCCACGATCGTGGCTCAACAAGACACGATCGTGACAGAAGCACTAGAGTCAGCCCATGATCATAACAAAAGGCTAGGACACGGTCCACAATCATGGCTTGTAGGGCCACAGTTGTGGCCTGCATCAGATAGATGCACAGACACTCAAAAAAGTCAAGTTTTGAGGGAGTTTTTTTGGACCTTTCGGACCCCCAAAAAACCCTAAGGTTACCTAAAACATAAAAGTTATATAAAGAATAAGACAAAGAAGATGGAAGAAGCTTTTGCACAAACCAACATTGAGAAACCCTAGAGAGAGGTCATCTCGATTAAGAAAGAGAAGAAGGAAGAGAGACTTGGAGAAGAAGCCAACGCGAAGTACATCCTAAAACAGAATGTTTCTTGGCATTGTTGCCTCCATCATCCATTCAGATCTTGTTTTTGGTGTATTTTCAATTTTATTAATGTATAGAATTAGAATAACTGTTGATGATATGATTGTATGAATGTTGGGGATGTCTAAACTCACCTTCGAGTTATTTTTATCTTGATTTAATAAAAATCTGATTCTTTTATATTATTTGGATTTATTGTGATTCAATAATAGACTGAGAGGGTGAATCAAATAAAAAATAATTAAATTGGGCTAACAAGAGTTAGATGATTTAATAAGAATGAGAAATTAATTAAATCGGTAATTGTGTGAAGAGAGATCTCACATAGATTCCTGGTAGTCTATTGGAAAAATTCAGATCTAATTGAGAAATTGCAATTTTCCATTATCTAATTAGGGTTTATAATTTAGGGATAATGGTTATAACTCGAGAGAGAGTAATCAACCCTGGGATCACTTAAGAACAATGATCCTATAATTCATAATCGATTAGGTTAGTATTAAAGAAAGGGGAAAATTCTCCTTTCTCTCAATTGATAGTTCTTTAGGTTGATTCTTGAATGTGTGCATGCAATTACTAATTTCTTAATATTTCGTGATTGATTCTTAAATTGAATTACTTGATTGAATTGTATTCCTTTTTTAGTTTCGTTACATTTTGAATATTGTGCATTATTTTGGCCTTAGATTTTAGGATTAGATTAACTGTCCTCGTGGGATTGACACCTTAGGTACTACGCGACCGACCCATATGCTTGCAGATTATCGAGGTTAATATTAAAACTTACACATATCTAAAAACCACGATCAAATGTCATGGTCATGAATGGCGTTGAGTATACCTATGGATATATCTTATTTAAACACATTTTCCAAGTCTACCTCTAGGTTGCTCGATTTATAAAGATGATGAATGTTGATTAATAATAAGTAGAAGGTTTGAATGTTAAGTTCTTGCTATGGTTTAAAGTCATTCATTTCTGCTTATGATTATTTATTCTTGGAACATATGGAAAATGAGTAAATGTTTTAGGTTTATGATCTTAATTTTGATGTTTTGCCTGAGGACAGTTAAAAGTTGAATGCAGGGGAAATTAATATGTGCTTAATTGATTATGAATTTATTCCATGACACTTAGTGATTATTTCTATGAAAACTCTTAAGATACTCACTTTAGTTCATATTTGATTTTAGGCACAATTCAGAAGCAAAAGAGCTAAATTGAGTCGAAAGCATTATATTTGAGCCATTTTTTCAAGATACATGCATGGAGCAAGAAAAACAAGGATTAGAGCAATAGAAGACAACAAAATGCTATAAGAATTGAAGAATTATGTAGTCATGGCCATAAGATGCATCTCACGGCCATGAAAAATTTGTCATGGTCGTGAGAAGTGGGTCACGCCCATAACACGCCATGTCATGAGCGTGACACTAGTTGTATAGGTGTGACAACCTACTTCACGTCCATGTTGTAACACCCTACTACCATAGAGTATATACCTAAATATCCAGAGGACGTTTAAGAACATATCCTATGACAAGGACATATTAGAGCAATCATAATCACATAATATAGAATCATAAATAAATCAGTGTATATACTAAAGATCAATTCCTCATTCCATTTATAAAACATAATTTACAATGGCGCCTTCCACTCTATAATCCATATATATACTGCATCAAAATCAAATGAGAGTCTATTATGCTTTATAATATATTCTATATGGAATGCCAAATTAAATCAAAACATTCTAACTAACTCCTCAGTCTCAACTAACCAAACTTTTGAGTCATTTCTTGAGTCCAAAATGCAAGTACAAAACTTCTTCTAGAATGTCTTAAAAGCTAAGTCTCTTCTTTCGTACCTAAAAATCAATGTTGTAATTTTGCTGAATTTTGCAAACTCAGTGAGCAAACCATCATTGATGTGCTCATAACAATCTCAAAACAATTCTCCACTTAATTCATAGACAAATAATATAATCAAATATTACATATCACTTTACATTTCATTGTATTTCAACAAATACACTTTATGTACACATGTCACATTTTAACTTTAGAACAAATAATTCACTTTAGTCTTTCATATAATACATATCAGGTTGTATAAGAAATGCACATCTGACTCACTTTTAATTGTTACTTCGTTGTGTCGAGCGCCTTTTAAACTATCCTATATTTTTTATAGATATCAGGCTTATTAATAACTGTCCCGTATCTATTGTGGATACCAGGCTCATTTTATATATTGAGCCTGTGGCTCTTTATTCACATTTATGAGAGTTAAGCTCTTTTTCACTGACCACTCTAGTCACAACTCCATTATCTGATCATACATATCAATGTGATGCATCAAATCATAGAATATGCCATCAATAGCAGTTATTCATGATGCATAGTCAGCTTCACATATTTATCGGACCTAAGTCCGGCATGCAACATTTTTGTTGAGTACACATATTTCTTTCAAATTCACATACAATCTGAACACTCCCAATACATTCCCAATTATCAAACTTCTCATACCATTAATGTCCGAAATTATCAGTCATAAAAAAACACAATTCAGTAGTTGACATTTAAAAAGAAATAAATCAATTCTAATGAAAATCATCTAGGTTGACTGACTGTATGCTCTAGATAGTTATTACCTTAATGAACTGGCAACTGGCAATGTCTAGATGTTAGCATTCTACTTGAGCGTCTAGACCATGCAATACACTCATTTACACATTACTAAATTTCTCAATCATATTAGTACTCAATCATTCACATATGTATATTTATTATGTTCAATGTATGCTCAATGACTTTCCCGGGTATGTGTCCTTAATCACAAATCTTGATCATTCAAACCATTCATTCATTAATCCTTTTCTAACAATATACATTCATATAATTTCCCAATTATCATTCGTTTATACCTAATACATTATTCATATCCTTTGAATCATATTTACATTTATAAGAACATCTTCATTCCTTTAAAACTCTTAAAATCCAAACTTATATATGTTGATAATAAACAATCGTTTCCTTAATTTACAACATCATTGAACAACTTCAACTTATCAAACATTTATACAACTTATTCAACATCATTTAGGTTCATTTCAAGCCTCATTCAAATCCAAATACACCAATGTAAAGTGACTTATCATTAATTAGTTCAATAATTACACAAAATTGAGCTTATCACTTTAAAGCCTTGCACATGATTGTGGCGGACCTTCCCACGATCGTGACAGAAGCTAGTACAACTAGCCACGATCGTAGGGAATATGCCATGATCATGATAGAACCTAAATAACTAGGCCACGATCATGCACTACATTGTTTCCCCCAATTTTGCACGAATGTATCAAACTTAAATAAATACCAAACACTAAAATTTTACATATTACAAGCCCTTTAAACCTACTTCATTACATGATCATCTAGCTTCCATCTTGATTACACTACGGTTTATTAAACTTTGCTCATTTTTTCATTAAAAATCACTTCTTATACGTACACATACATCTCCAATTTAAGAACACTATATTAACATCTTTATTTAGCATAAATGTACCTTCTTTATACATCAACTTCTAGCCTAATTCATCCATGTAATAACCTATACTCCACAATTTTCATACACCAAGAAAAAGCATAAAAACTTCCAAGTTCATTTAACATATACTAGCACACTTCATCATCAACATCATACACATTTCATTCCAATTCAAGCATCATTCTAATTCTATTAAACATGTCATAAAGATCATATTACTACTTACTTATTAATCTTCCAATTTCAGCTCAAAACATCAAGGTAATCTATCCCTCGAAGCAAGCAAGATCAACTTAATTCCAAGATGAAAATGATCTTGTTTTTCGGTAGCAAAGTGAAGTTAACAAAAAGCTAGTTTCTTGACTGTTTTGTGAAGGATTAAAGTAGGTTTTAGGGTAAAGACAAGAATACAAAGAAAAGATAGAAGCAATTTTAATGGTTAAACAACAATGAAGACAACCGAAACTTTACTGTAGAATCTTGCTTCATTAAGTGCTAGGTGTCACCAACTTTCAAAGACATATGTCTTAAGGCATAGAAGCCATTTGCCCACTCAATATGCTACCATTAATCCACTATTTAAGCTACCATATGTCTCCTAATAGTTTTTCCACATGTCACATAATAATTGATTCATTTGTCAATTAATTACTAGTCCATTTGTCACTCATTTAACTATGCCAAATGTCACTTAATTATAGGCTTAGTCACCCTAATTTTTCATGTATCAATTTATCTTATCACTTGGCATTTTTCCTAGTCCAAATGTACATATTCATCACAATCCTAATTAATAAAAATTAATTCCAAATTACTAATTGGAATCCAATCAAACCATAATTCAAGACATAACAATTCACAATTCACATCATGTTTATTTTAATTATTTCATACACCAGAATATGTCAATTGAGTGCATATGTTATCTTTATAGTGTGTACAAATTTATAATTTATGTGTATATGCTAATGATATGCTTGTGTATGAAATGTATTTTCATAAATTCTCAATATTATCACTCATGTGAAATGGTCTAGGGTTTTAACCTTAAATATGTTCCAGAAATCAAATATTACAATTCTCCCCTTTAAGAAATTTCATTCTTGAAATTCTTACCTGATTGAACAAACAGATGATGGTACTGATTTCTCATGTTCTCCTCTGTTTCCCATATAGCTTCTTCACTTAAATGATTCCTCTAAAGGAATTTAACCAATGGGATCTCTCGGTTCCTCAACTGCTTATTCTTATATCCAACTATTGTAATCAATTCTTCTACATAACTTAGATTACTTGCAACTTCAACTTTATAAGCCAGTAATATATGTGTCAGATTAGACTGATATCTTCTGAGCATACTGATATGGAACACATTGTCTATTTGAGCCATTTTAGCAGGCAGTGTTAACTTGTAAGCTAATGGTCTAACTCTCTTAATAATATCATATGGACCAATGTATCTGGGTCTTAGCTTACCTTTTTTTTACCAAACCTCAGCATTCCTCGACAAGATGATACTTTCAGAAACACTCCATCTCCTACTTGATACTCCATATCTCTCCAGTGTTGATCTATATAACTTTTCTGTCTATCTTGTGTTGCTTTAATTCTATTATGGATCAATTTAACCTTATCAATAGTATCTTGAATTAGTTCTGGGCCTTCAGCAATCCTTAGGTCCTCTTCATCCCAATACAAAGGCAAATGACACTTTCTACCATAGAATACTTCATAGGGTGCCATGACGATACTATTGTGATAATGATTATTATAAACAAATTCAATTAGAGCTACATACTAATCCCATATTCTTTGAAACTCTACAACACAAGCTCTGAGCATATCCTCAACAGTCTTAATAGTCCTTTCACTTTGTCTGTTTGTCGGAGGATGAAATGTTATACTAAATTTCAACTTTGTACCCAAAGCTATTTGTAAACTACCCCAAAATCTCAAGGTAAATCTAGGATCCCTGTCTGATACAACAGACATTGGAATCCTATAAATTGATCTTTAGTATATTAGTGATTTATTTATGATGCCATATTAAGTGATTGTGATTACTCTAACATGCCATTGTCATAGGGTATGCTCTTGAACGTCCTTTGGATGTTTGGGTATATACTCTATGATAGTGTTGTGTTACACATGCAATGTGTCTCATGGCCTTGAGACACCACTCAAAATAGTGAGATGTTGCTAGATCATCGAAATACTTTTTGGCACAAAAATGACGTTTTGTGAAGACAGAGGGTTTCGTATAGGAGAAGTTTAAAGAGCTGAAAGAGAGGTTTTAGGAGAATGAAGAGGGAAAATATCTCATCCTTTACAGACCCATAGAGAGCTAGACATTCCGACACTAGTTTGGAGGTGACATCGACACCTATCAGGTTAAGAATTTCTTTCATTATTTGTTGTTCTTTCTCTTAGGGATTGATTGTCTTATCCTATGTTTAATGTTTAAGTGTTATGTGATAATGATTGAAAGCTATATTTGATTATTTTTATGTAAGAACCCATTGCTAGAATTTCAATATCATCCGTAATTGTTATATTTGAGATTCATTTGTAGTGACTAATGATTCATAATCATTAGGGATAACATAAACCAAGTTAAATGACCCAAGCGTATATTGTTGTTGCTTATATTGGTCTGTTTTCCTAATTTGTAGTACGTCTATCCAATTAAATCTAAAGATCGTATCCTAAGTTATTCAGTGGCTAGGTTTAATTAATGAGCGTCTCTTAATTAAACACGGCCTAAGGGAAAATGGGGATTAACAGAACTTGCTATTAATTTACGACCAATAATTGCTAGAAGAGGATTGAGAACAATAAATTAATGAAGTATGTTCAGCTGGTTGTAGGCCAAGATTAAACCAAAGAGCCAGAATCCTAACGAATTCATCACTCTCATCATTTTCAAATGTTTTCTCTAATTTGTTTTCATTAGGTTAGTTTCATTTTTATTTTCTTATTTCAAACTAAACTAAACCGACCCAACTAACCTAAACTTTGATTATTCTCATAATAACAGCTAACCAAACACTCTTTGTGGGATCAACTTAGACTCACCACTACCATAGTTTTAGGTCTAGTTTATTTTGTATAGTGTTACGACACGTTTAGTTCAATTTTAAATTAACGTAGCGTTATGACCCACTTACGTCAGCTAAATAAAATTTTCTATTCTGCTAGCCATTTTTAAGAAAATTGGGTTAAGAATACAACTGGTAGCCAGTTAAGAGTTGTGATATAGCTAAGTAACTGCAGACATTCATGATAAAATGTTTTTCTTCGCTTCAAAAAAGTTAAAATGACACTCTAATGAAGCTAAATAGAAAACATAACCTAGTTAGGTAAATGAGGGACATTCATGAGAAGTGATTTCCTTTACATTAAAAGACTAAGTGATTGTTAAAGAAAATCTAAAAAGATGGTGCTTGTAATAAATCAAACCTACTGATCTTTTAAAAATAGCAAGAATTTCCAGGAATGGTTAAATAGTGATAGTTTACATTTTTTTATAGATCAATAATAATAAGTTCATGCTTACAAGTGCCATAGGTACATGAATTGGTGTCAATATTTTGAATGATATGTATATTTAAATCAAAGCACTTAAATATGAAAGGAATAATTTAGTATGTTGACACATTTTATGTGGTTAATGTTTAAAGTAAATTTAATTCCATGACATTTGATGCCATTGTACCATTATTGCAATGTTGCATGATTATGTGTTTATACATTTTGTATTTTGTTTGATTAATGGTTTTAGTTTTGCATAGGGATAAGAAAAGATTTAATTGTCAAAATGTTAATAGGTCTATATTATAGTATGTTTTCTAGACCTTTAAGTGTGTTTTAAAAGTGTTTTCTTAGATGATAATCATATGTTTAGGACTTAGAATTGTGTTCTTGTTGGTTTTTTTATGTGTTTTAACTGTGTGATTGTTTGAGAGCATGGATTTGGTCTTAATATTATGTTTCACTTCTTATATTTCATTATCTTGGATGCTAATTTTGATTAGTGGTATGTTAACTGATAGATGGATATTTGACTATATTTCTATACCCATATTTGGTAATTTTGTTTGATATTTTATATTTTTATTTTATATTTGGTACTTAATGTACTTCAAGTGTGTTTATATGTTATAATTGCTTTCATGGACTTAAAAGAGAATAATTTGAATGAAAAGATGGCATAGAACCAAGAATTGAAGCATAGAAGTGATGTTGTGCATCTAGCTAGGCTATGCACTTGTCTAGGCTATGCAGAATCACGATTTCATTTTAAGACATATACAGTCATGTACCAGACTACGTAAGTCCCATAAACCCTTTTTCTTAATATAAAAAGATATTTTCAGCAGCTAATGAAGGGAGAGACTTTGAAGAGGTGATTTTCAAACATGGAGTCATTCTCTAGGTGAGAGCTTGGTCCACAAAAGAAGAAAACACGAAGAAAACATTAAAAGATCTATTAGAACATAAGATCAAGTCTCTACATCACAAGAACAATTGATAAAATCAGGGAGATTTAGAGTTATGATTCCATTATTTTCGATTCTTGTTTCCGTTTATGTATGCTTGATTTTGTATTCAATCAAGTGTAACTAAACATCCAATTAGTATTTAGGTTAGATGAACATTACGTTAATAATTTGATCTGATTTGGTTCTTTTATCAAAGCAATTGTTTGTTTGATATATTGTGATTTGATTACGCATTTTATTTATATTCTAATAGCCAGAGAATATAAAATAATAATCTAATTTTACATATAGAGATTGAGAAATCCTAGTGTGAATAGATCTATCGTAATAAGAAGGATTTCATTGAAACCCTATAGATAGAATGACATAAATCTTCTAGATTAAGGTCAAACCTAATAGAGGGACTAATAAATTGCAACGCTAGTAGAGACTTTAGGATTAGTTATTAGTAGACTCATGGTTAGCTACTAGCATACTATAAAAGTCTCCACAGTCCAATACATTAAAAAAATAATTGGTAGATAAAAGATCAATCTATTAAGGGTTTAAGGGGATTCGAATCTATATACTAATTTCTAATAACGATAGTTTTTAAAGCACATTTCTCTGTTTTTGTATTCATTATCATTTCCTATTTCTTTCATTGTTTTATTTTTTATTATATTTTTATTAAAAATATAAAATCAATTCGTAGGCTAGATAATAGGGGAAGGGTAATTACTATTATTCATCATATTCTTAGGATTGACTCGTACTTGCCGATACTAACTACAACTACTTTATGCACTTACAGTTATTACATAATTGACCAACTCACGAAATAAGTCAATGAAGTTTTTGGCTTTATTGTCGGGAACTTTGATATTAGAAAAGCCTGAATGCTATTACTCTAGTCATTTTCATTTTATTTTTGTCTTTATTTTTATTTTCTTTATTTTTATTTTACTTTTTGTATTTATTTTAGTTTTTTTTATCTTATTGTATTTGTGACTTATTAATTCAATTATCTTTTAAATTTCTCTACTTAATCTTAAGTTGTGGTTTATTGCTACTCTATCTTAAGTTGAGGTTTATTGTAAGAATTACGATTCATTGTCATAAAAACATCTCATAATGGAAGGATGGAGTAGACAAGACTTTTATGGGTGCCATATTCTACCTTCGTGAACTATGACAACACCATATGGGAGAGTGAGGTGTTCATGCATGTTTTAGAATCTCGATCTATATTTAAGTTGTGTAGCAATATTAGTGGGAGTTATCAATATAATCATAAATGTCAAGCACTTACCTATACATGGGAGAAATCGAGCATATACAATCGACCTCAAAGTGCCCTATATGAGAATAACTACAATTTAGAGTGGAGCAATTCTTATACTTATGGATGGAACAATTGCGCTCCAACTGGATATTTATAGCACCAAGCACCTTTATATAACAAGCCAACTCTAGAAGATAAATTAATAGAGATCCTTGCTGAAATGAAAGCTAACCGAAACATATTTAATATTGAAGAAAATACCAGGTTTAGGTTCATAAATTGAGGGACAATTCAAAAATAGCTCCAAGAAGAAAAATAAAGTATTGTAAATAAACTAGTGGAATACCTTACCAAGAGAGTTGCTAGTCAATATGAATTCGATGAGAGATTTTCTTCACCTACATATGATGAGTATAATTTAAGTTTCTAACTATCTAAGAGTGAAGAAGAGATAACAGTCAATTTCATGAATGAAGATACATTTCAAGAAGGTGAGGTAATTACTATTTTGATTAATATGATGACTGAGTTAATTCAAGATTCAAACGTTAGGCATTAGGCAAGAGAGGCTTGTATATAGAATATGGTGCATCAAATCGATTTACTAGTGAAGATATTATTGAAAAAACAACTAGGGAGTTTGCCTAGTCCTAATGAAAAAGAACCTAACGAATTTGGAATGGCAATCACCCTTAGTAGTGAAGATGAGCTCTCAGAAGAAAAAGATGAAAAGGAAGCAAGTATTACAGATCAATTAATGGAACTTCTTATTGAAATGAAAGTTGAGCGATGTGAATTTGAGAGAGAAGAAATGGCAATCATGATTGGAATGACGTTGCAAGAAGAGTTTCTTGAAGAAGAAGACAAAGAAACCTCCATCCAAGAAGAGAAAGTAAAGGAGCAGTAAAAGATGACCAAAGAAGATGAGCCAAAAGTCTTTGTCTAAGAAGAAGAAGAAGAAAAGTGAACAAAGGTGATTGAGGAAGAACTAGTGAAGGAATCAAATAAGGAAACTACTGACTAGGTGTTGGTATTGACCTTAAGTATGGAAGGCTCCCGTTTCCTCCACTACAAGCTGCTTGAGCCAATCAACGATTGAGGGAGTTTCATTATCCCTAATTTTACTAACAATTTGTCATTAAAAAGGGCATTATTACATAAAATTGGATTTATTAATTTGATAAATTATGTCCTTGTTATTATATTATAACAAGTGGCCTGTTTATAGGCTATAAAACCACTTTTTGAAGAAAAGGATGGAAACAAGTCGCTGATTATTGATCCAAGATGAAGAAAACATACAAGTTATGTCAAACTAACAAGTTTAAAGAAGCATTACATGGGAGACAACCATGGGTTAGTTTTAATTTTATTTCAATTTTGATATTATCTTATGTTTACTTTTTTCTTAGTAGGGATTTTATTTTCTACTATGTTATTTCTTTTATTTCTTTTTATCCTTTTCTTTTATATTTTGTAAGGATGTTAGTTTCATATTGAATGGACCAGAACTAAAGAAATCGTCATAGTCAGTAAAGTACCTACTTAACCCTCTCATATTTTCATAAATGGTGTATAATGGGGACATTGTACAACTTTAAGTATGGGGATGGGTTTAATGAATCTTAATAAGATTTTTTAAGCTTATTATAATCTTGATTATAATATTTAATGAACTAATGCCTTGAATTGGTTGAAATATATCCTTGAATACTATTTGTCCTTGTGAGTATTGATTTGAATTGGTGTGTAGGTTAGAATAAAATTAGTTTTCTAAGTTATATTTTCCTAAATCATTGAAATATTTAATTTGAATAAAAATTACATATTATCTACATACATATATACCCAAAAAAATTTTGAGCTTTTGAGCCTAAAGAGTAAAATTTCAAAATTTTTAACCTCTTTATATTCTTTCATATGTGTGATATCTTGAATAGTAAGATAATTCTAGAACTTGCTTTTATGATGCATTTTGAGACCATATTTGTTAAATTAGTAACATTGAAATGATAAAGGCACTTAGATTTACTATCTTGTTTTATTGTGTTTCTTTAAAATTACCATACATTTAATTTGATCTTTAGGAATAACCCTGTTAAGCCTTATCCTTTTTCATTGATTTTACCCACATATTAACCTGATTCATATTTTTCTTTTAAGAACTGTTTATAGTTTTGAAATTTGAAGGTTATTTACATTATTTACTTTTAAGAATTGAATTTTATGAAAGATCCAATATTTATTAAATTATGGTATTGATTGAATAGTGTGAAAAAAATGAAGAAAAGAAAAAGAAATGTAACATCCCGTTACCCATGTTGAGGCTAGATTAGCAAATATGAGAGATTAGTAAGAAATTAGAAAATGCATTTCATGCTCATGCATTATATGACATGTTCATATTGTTGAATATTGATTTTTTGCACATGAAAATAATTGTGCATGCATTCATAGACATTCTGGGTATAATTGATTTATAATTGAATTGTAAATGTGATTTTGTTGAAAATTGTCGATTTTATTTGTTGAAAATTGATTTGAAGAGTGTATTTAGTGATTTATAATTTTTGGAGAATTTTAGGAAAATTTCAAAATTTTGGGTATTTTCAGACTGAGTAGCCATCGATAACAAGCTTAAAGCTCTGAATGTGATTAAGAGCCAAAGGCTCATTACGTAAAAATGAGCCCTGTATCCCCAGCGGATAAGGGACAATATAAATGAGCCCGGTATTCACAATGGATATGGGACAGTTTAGGCACTCGGTCATAACAACGTAATAATTTGAAAAGAGTCATATGTGCTTTCCATATAAATTGTATTAAGTATGTTTGATTGATTGAAATGCAATTGTCTTACTCTGAAATGAAAATGTGATATGTGATATTATATGAAAAATGCAATGATGTGAATTATCTGTTATGTGGAATGATATGTTGCATGAATTGAGTGAACCATCGATGATAGTTACCTCATCTGAGTTCGCAAAACTCACCCAAATTTGCACTTTGACATTTTAGGAAACAGAGAGGATTTTAGCTACTGAGAGACCGTACAAGAAATTTAATTATTGTACTTTTGTGAAGAAGATATGGCTCAAATGTCGGTCAGCTGGACTAAAGGATTTAGTTAGATTTTTTGTATTTCCTCTTTCATACAGTACATTTTGTATTAGGATGTGATGATGTACATGTATAGATTTTTAGAAAGCTAAAATGTATGTACATTCAGATTTATGAAATGAAAAGAGGATATTTGTTTTTAAAATTTGGTGACTTTCTTGTATGATAGTAGATGTCATGATTAAGTTAGATTAATTGTCATGTAATAAAGTGAAAGTGAGACTGTAACACGCCGTTATAATAGGGTATGTACTAGAATGTCATAAGGGTGTTCCGGTATGTACCTTATAGCAGTGAAGGTGTTATAAGAAAAGTATAAAAAGAAAGAGAGAAAGAAGGAAAAGAAATAAAAATAAAAATAAAAATAAAAATATAGTATACCAATGGATTTATAATAAAAGGACCTATGTGCACTAGTAAATAAGTCTTATACTATTTCTTTGAGTAAATTTCCTTCACTTAACCCTTTTATTATCCCATTCATATTGTACCAAAGCCCTAGTACAACCTACACAAAGACCTTTTGATTTTTGTTTTTAGTTTGAACATAAGTGATGGAGATATGATGTTATTGCAAACCTATCGTAAGAGCTCTACTATGCATTGATTGAGAGTTTTGATACTTTTCACCCTAAACACTTGAGTGCATTGAGTGAAATCTTGGCGAGGGTGTAAAGATTTATTCTTTTGATTTGAATGCAATTGTTGATGTGATTACTATTAATATTTCTTAGGAAGTTAATTTTATGACAATATGATGATAGTATGAATAGACAAATTGAGAATGATGATGGGTTGAATTTGTAAATTTGTAATTTTGATTATGGTTTGCTTAAGTACAAGCAATAGCTTAAGTGTGGAGATGTTTGATAAATAGATATTTGACTATATTTTTACACCTATATTTGATGTTTTTGCTTCACATTTTATACATTTATTGTATATTTGGTACTTAATATGCTTCAAGTATGTTTATAGGTTATAATTGCTTTCATGAACTTAAAGGTGTAAGAATTTGGACAAAAAGTCGACATAGACTGAAGAATTGAAGCATAAAAGTGATGCATGACTGTGCACTTGTCCAGGCCGTATAAAATCATGATTTAAGGCATTGTTGGACGTACACAGTCTAATACACAACTGTGTACCAAAACGTGTAAGTCCCAAAAACTCTAGTTTTAAATATAAATGACATTTTCAGTGGTTAATGATGGGAGAAACTTTGGGGAGGCAATTTTTAGATGTGGAGTCATTCTCTAGGTGTGATTTTGGTCTAAAGAAGTATAAAACACAAAGAAATCATCGAAAGATCCAGTAGAACATAAGATCGAGCCTCTATATCATAAAAACATTCAATAAAAAACAATTAGGGAGATTTAGAATTATGATACCGTATGTTTTCCATTCATATTTCTATTTATATATGTTTGTTTAGCATTTGATCATGCAAAAAGCCTAGTTAGTACTTAGGTTAGATGAACCTTATGTTAATACTTTGAAATGATTGATTCTTTTATAAATACAATTGGTTGTTTGATATATTATACTCTAATTACACATTTTATTTATGTTCTAATAACCCAAGAATATTATATCATAATCTAATTTCATACATGGAGATTGATAAATGCTATTGTTAATAGATCAACCATAATTAGAAAGAGTTGATTGCAACCCCAGAGATAGGATGACATAAATCTTTCGGATTAGGGTCAAACCTAATATAGGGACTCAAAAATCGATAACTTAATCCTATAAGATTTAACCTAAGTAATTCAGTTAGAGACCTTAGGATTAGTTGTTAGTAGACTCAAGGCAACTGTTTGCACACTATAGGAGTCATCATTGTCCAATACATCAACAAAACAATTGGTTGACAAAAGATCAATCTGTTAAGGGTTTAAGGGGATTCAAACCTAGATACTAATTTCTAATAATACTAGTTTTCTAAGTAAATTCCACTGTCTTTGCATTCATTATCATTTCTTATTTCTCTAATTGATTTAGTTTTTATTTTGTATTTATTAAAAATATAAAATAAATTTTTGGGATAGATAATAGGAGAAGGGTAATTACTAGTATTCATCATCTTTATGGGATCGACCTACACTTACCAATATTAGCTACATCTACCTAAGCACTTCCAGTTATTACATAATTGACCAACTCACAAAATAGGTCAATCGTTGAGGATGATTATGGATTTATAAATCCATATTCGGGTTCATTCTTCAATTGTTTGGTATAACTTTATTCTTGTTGAGTTTAATATAATAATGTTTGTGGTAATTGTTATGCTTATAATTGATAAGAAATTGAGAGATTGAATCAAAGGTATATGTGTTATGTTGTGAAACGAGAGTTTGTACCTTAATAGATTTATCAAATTAATAAAATATTGAAAAGAGATCTTAATTATGAGTTAATTATCTTTATGATTGATTTAAATCCAATTAAATATTTAAGAGTAGTTTTGTTAATCAAAAGATTGCAATTTTATTATATTTCAATTCGGATTACTTGATTAGATCTCTAAAGATTGTAATAAAAAACTGAGGATATCTAGGATGAAGCATAGTTGAATTAATAAAATAAAGGATACACAAAATGGGGATAGAATAACCCTTAAGTTTCCATTATTGATTAACTTCATTCTTATTGCTAGCTTCACTTATTTAATTGTTTATTACTTCATTTCAATTTCAATTAATTTATTTTAATTCAATTAATTCAATCTTTTATTACCTTAGAAAAAGTGCATTCAAGTTGTTAAGTGAATAATCAATCCTCGTGGGAACGATAACCTTTACATTATGAGTTACGATCTGTATACTTGTAGTACGAAAGTTTTTTATATAAAACTATCAACAAGTTTTTGGAACCAATTTTGAGATTGATTTATCATCTTACTCAAATTAAATTCTTTTGTGATTATAAGTGCCTAAACACAAGACTAAAAAAAGGAAACTTCAAATTGAGCAATTTGTCAGCCTTTTCTTCCAACCCAGTGAAGGCATTATAACCCTAATAAGAGCTACTTAAACTCATATAATCTTTAGTAGCAGAAATGCCAAAATTATTCTTGGAATAATAATGTAGGAAACAATATGAGAGAATAAGGTCCACCAAGTTTGTAGTAGGATAGGCTTAGATACTTAAATTCCAAGTTAGACAAGTTAATGGATGTGCTAAGCTGCAAACTCAATAGCCAAAATGAAAGGCAAAAAAGGATGGAAACCAAATTTGATAAAATAATAGAGAAGCACTCCCTTTCCATTTATAACTTGGAGGTCCAAGTTGGGCTACTTTTGTTAATAAGGACTGTGGCGAGTCTTCCAAGTAACACCAAAGCATAACTAATATCCTTGTTGTGTTCTGAAATTTTTGGGGGTAACCTTTACAATATTCCATATTAGGAACTAGATTATATGTGGGGTATCCAGTTTTATATTAATATGCTCATATGGTGTATTTTAAGTAAAGAGGAGACAAAGGTCGATGACATTAATAAAGTTGTTGTTCAAGAAGAGAAAGAAGAACAGATGGCAGAGAAAATAATGGTTGAAGAAGAAATAAGTGGAAGCAAGTCATTAATTATGGACCCAAGTTGATAGTAAATATGAAGGGTATGCCATGATAATGACATTAAACATGTACTACTTAAGAAGCAACCTAAGAATTAGGATAAGTTTTATTTTAATTTTAATTTATTTTTTAGTGCTTTGTTATTTTTTATGCTATTTGTTTATTTTGCAGAGAGTTGAATTGATGGATGTTCATGACATTAAGTGTATCCAAGGTCCTTCTCCGACACCATCACCACCACATTCCACATAAGTATTCTTACCTATATTTCTATTCTTTTTATTTTTATTTATGTTTGTTATATTTTTTATATGTGTTGGTTTTAGTTATGTCTTATTTCCTCATTAAGGATAATGTTTTGTTCAAGTATTAGGACATATAAGCACTTGCATATCATTTGTGTGTTAATTTTACATTGTGTGAACATGTGGTTGCATGATGTGTGCATTGTTTGAATGTGTTGATGGCATGAATTGATAAAAAATAGCTTACTTTCAAACATGGTCATTTAAATTATAAAGGTAGATTAGCTTGTGAATTTTTTGTTTTAAGTGTCTTTAGGATGAATATGCTTGTTAATTAGGATATGACAACTATTGTTTTACTTTATGACATTTGTTTGGCTAAATATATAATTACATTCAATTAAAGTGGTAGGTTTCACTAGTAACCTTTCATGTCAATGATTGACTAAGAAGAAATGAGTTAGGCTAAGAAATTTTGAAAAAAGTGTGTTAAATAACAATTCCTATTCCAATGTCCCATTATAACAAAATATTGTTAAGAATAGAGTTTAGCTAGTTGAGAGTTGTGATATAGCTAAGTAACCTTGGGCACTCATGAAAAGATTTTTGTCTTCAAGTTAAAAGACTAAAATGACAGTCTAACCAAGTTAAATAAAAAATGTATCCCAGTCGAGGAACTGGGAGACATTCATCACAAGTTATTTGCCTTCGTGACAAAATACTAAGTGATAATTAAAGAAATTCAAAAAAGGGCTACTTAGTGATAGTTTACCTTTTTAATTGATCGATTACAATAAATGCATGCTTATAAGTACCGTAGGTGTATGAATAGGGTGTCAATATTTTGATTGATATGCATATTCAAATCAATGAACAAAGATATAAATAATCTTTAGTGGTAGAACTACCCTAATTATTCTTGGAATAACAATACAAGAAGCAACATGAAAGCATAGGGTACACCAAGTTTCCAGCAAGACAGGCTTGGATCTTTTTAGTCCAATTTAGACAAGTTAATAGATATGCTAAGATCTAAACTTGATAGCCAAAGTGAATGTCAAAAGATGATGGAAGACAAATTTGATCAAATAATGAAGAACCACTCCTCTTCCATTTACAACATAGAGGTTGAAATTGGTCTATTTTCCATTGCATTTTTTATGAGTACTTTATTGATTATATATTTACTCCATCATACTTAGTGATTAATGTTATGATGTGCTTAAGATACTTATTTTGGTTTTTATTTTATTTTAGGTACAAGTTGGATGAACAAGAACCAAAATGAGTTAAAAAAATATCCTTAGGACCATCCACTTGATTTTCAATCTTATTTGCCTTTGTGGAAAAAGAAGGAGGTGAATTAGGATGAACATGGAAGAAAATGAAAGAAATGAAGTTCCTAACAATAAGACCATGTATAGGGCCATATAACTCTAGAAATATGTAGATACGGCTTGTTACATGCCCGTGTAATTGACTGTGTATCTCACAAAACTCTAATTTTACTATAAAAGGACATTTAATCAACGAGACAAGGGAAGAATGGTTTTAGAAACACAAAAGTGGGTAGAACTCTTACTTTGTTGGGATTTATAAGGAACTAACCCTCTTCCTTCTGATTCTAAAAGGATGTCGTGGCCAAAGAACACATTTGAGCATCTCTTATTCTTTTGGTGTTGTTATCACTTTCTTTTTAGGATTGACTATGTTATTATTTGTTTAATTTTTAAGGATTCATGTATGAATGATTAATTTTCCCAATCTCAATAGAGTTTTTAATGTATGAACCCATTTCCATAATCTAGATTACAATATGTAATCGTTCTAACTTTTATTCATTTATGGCAAACTAATGGTTATGAATCATTATGGATAACATAGCATAGGTAAATAACCTGAGATTATATGAGTTACCTAGATTAGCCTTTTTTTCCTATTACTTAAGTCAGTTTTCACGTTACATTTAGAGAGCTTATTATAGGTTGTTTAATAGCTAGACCTAATTAAAGAGCTTATTTTGATTAGATATGACCTAAGGAAAAATTGGGGTTAACGGGGTTATTGTTAATTTATGATTAATAGTTTTAAAGAGCAATAGAAGAACAACATGAAGATTAAGTGTGCTCACTCATATGAAGGTTGAGATTGAACCGAGAACTAGAATTAAATACCACTAGTGAATTCTATTAATTTTATACTGTTTTATTTGATTTACTTTCAATAGTTCAATTTTACTTTATTTTCTTAATTGAATCTAACCACCCCCTATATCTTAAACATTGAGTCACTTATTACAAAAGCTAGACACAAACTCATTGTAAGTACAATCCCTACTTACCATTACTTCAAATTTAGTGTGCAAAGTTAGTTTTTTTTTAGTGCGTTCAAAATGCGTCAAGAATTTTGAAGTCATTGTTGAGGAGCGAAGTGATTGATTTTTTACTTTTGATTTCAATTTTTGTTTTGTATATATATTTGTCTATAATTAGTTTTTATAGTTATTTCTTGATCTTTTCATGTTTGTTAGTGTTTGTGTATGGTAGTATTGAGATCTTATTAAGAACCTATGCAATTTAATCTTGAGGTCAAAAAGACGCTATGAAGGTTACGTAGTGAAAATAGAACTGTAACATACCACTCCTATAGAGCATAAGCCCGAACATACTAGAGGATATTCGAGAACATACTATATGAAAATGGTACATTAGGACAATCAATCTAACTCATTAAAGGCATCAAACATATCATAGACATTCTAAAAGTTCATTTCTTCTCATTTCATTCACAAACATAAAAGTCACATGTTGTTACAATTCAGAATCCACTTATACATTACACAACATTTTGTTTTAAGTTCAATCTTAGTACCAAAAGAATATGACATGAAATGGAATGCTAATACACAAGACTCTAACTATACTTTTTAGATTTAGCTGATCAAACCTTTGAGCCATTCTCATCCCCAAAATCCAAGTACTAGAATTCTACTATATCACCATAGTAGCTAGAACTCCCTTGAACCTGAAAACAACATTGCAATTTTGATGAGTTTGCAAACTCAGTGAGTGAACCATCATCGACGTATTCACTGAAGTTAGATCATAAAAACAAGTATATCAAAGTTATCATACTTCCACAAGCATATCATGCAAGCTAGAATTGCATATCACAACACATCATCCATTAACTTCAACTGTATTTCACTAATTCAAAACAATTCAATAATTCATTTCAATTCGATCATTTGATACATGTAGGGATGTACATATATATGGACATGTGTTTCATTTTCATTTTTTGTTTTGTTATGACCAAGTGCCTATCAACCCAATTTACTGGCCCGTATCTAGTGTGGATACTGAGATCATTACTAGCCTGTTTCCATTGTTGATACTGAGTCCATATTATTTGAACCTGCAGCTCTTTTTTATAATCTTAAGCTCAAAGCTCTTTACTCCACATCGATCACTCTAGTTATAACTCCTTTATCTGATCATGCATTTCAATGTGATGAGAGGCATCAATTCATATGCTATGTTTTCATTTCCTCTCATTTTTGTGTACTCATGCCATATATATCAAACTCCTTAGATCTAATTTTGGCATTTATCAATTAGTTGAACACAAGTTCCATATTAAACGCACAATTCATACAGAAGCACATTTAAATGAGTTTATACATCTAAGTTAACTCACAGTAAGCTCCAAAAAAGCTATTGCCTCAATATTTTGGCAATGTCTAGATGTTGACGATCACCTTACGTGTCTATCTTCATGCAATACACACATGATTCACAAATCACTAATTTGTTTAATCATATGAATATACAATCATGCATATGTATATGTTTTATATTTCAATGCATGCTCAATTGATTTTCTGGGTATGTCCTCTTGTCTAAATATCTTGACCATTCAAACATGATGGCTTGTATACAACTAGTTTGCAATCAGGTTTATACCTTAAGTAAGCTTGATTTACTCCAAATTCATCAATCATATATTTATAAAAGTTTTCTAGCAATATGAATTCATACAATTTCCCAATTCTCATTTATAATTACCTTATGTTCTTTAATGCTCATTTGTTCATGCCTAATACACATTACTCATATCCTTATGATCATGTTTGCATTCATAAGAACACCTTTATGCCTTTATCACAACATAATTTCCAGATTTGGTTACATTGACACCAAAACTGTAGATTCTTTAAGTTATGACATCAATTAACAACCTAAACTTATCAAGCTCTTAACAATCAAGAAAAAATCTAGGTTCATTCTAAGCCTTTATCAAGTCCAAAAACACCAATTAAGACTAACTTTTCCTCAAGTGGTTCAACATGTACATAAGGCTGAAATTAACAATCCAGAACTAGGCCTACGATCATAGGGGACCTTACCACGATTGTGATAGAATCTTGTACAATAGGCCATGATTGTGCACTGTCTTTCTTCCCTTAATTCTACATAAATTTCACATTCTTAAAGACATCAGTACCACTTTAAATTTTTCATAATTCATGTCCTTTAAAGCTATTTCATTTCATGCTATTCTATTCTCTATATTATTTACATTAAATCTCATAAAAAATTGATCATTTGTTTCATTACCATTCACTTTATACCATCACACATGTAGTCCTAACTTCTCTATATTTGAAAACACTTCATTAACACCTATCTTTAGCATGAATTCATCACCAATTATACTTCAAATCCCAACTTAAATCATCTATATAACAAACCATATACAGAAGGTACCCCTTTTTATTCATCATTTTCCAGCATAATTTCAACACTAATACCACATTAAATCTATCCCCAATCAGTCATCATAATTTTTGCTAACACATACCACAAAGATCAGTATTTCACTTACTTGTTCAGCTCAAAATCCACCTTAATGTATCAAGCTTGCTTTACCTCACCTACATGCAGGATCATCTTAGGAACGATGAGGGAGTAGGATGAGTTTTAGCAGAGACAAGAAGAAGACAACAACATATAACTATCTTTCTGAAGAAATCGATAAAGGTTTTAAGCTGGTAATGGACATAATTTAAAGCAAAAACTCAAGATGTGAGTGAGAGGTGAGTTTCAGCAGTGAGAGGAAAGAGAGGGAAAGAGTATGGTAGAAACATAACAAAAAATCTGAATTTGTTGTCACATGGTGTAGGATGAGTGTTCTTTTATTAAGGACATTTGTCATGAAAACAAGCAAGACACATGTCCACTCTTTAAGCTGCCAAATGTCATTTAGTTCCTCTGCCATTTTTTACGCAATTCTCTAGGACATTTGCCAATCAAGTCTACTGCCATATGTCACTCATTTTATAGGTTTAGTCATCCTGAATTTCCACATGAGAAATTTTTCCTAGTCTAAATGTACATTTTAATCCATCAATTTTCCAATTGTAACAAACGAACTCCAAATTCCTAATTGTAATCCATCAATTCTTTTTATTGATAAATCAAAATAGAAGATATTAGAAATGTACAATCATGGCTCAATTATTTAGAAACTTTCATAGCTCGAAACATGTCAATTGAGTGCAATTTTTCTAAATCAAAATTCATATGTGTATGCTCATATTATGCATGTGAATGAAATCATAAAATCATATCCTAACTGCACCAAATCCATTCTAATATGACGTAATTCATGTGACTAGGTATCTAACACTCTAACTCTCAGTAGTTTTGGAAACCGACTATTACAAGAACAACTCTGAGAATATAATAAGGAATTGAACTTAAGGAAGCCATGGTTAATCCAAGAACTTTAATAGAGTTGACTACTCCAGATATGACTCAAAGGCCTTTATGCATCGCACTTCCAAATTTTATTAAACATTTTACTTTTAAGCTTAAGTATGGCTTAATCCATCTTTTGCCCAACATTCATGGTTTTGCAGGCAAGAATGCTCATAAACATCTCAAGGAGCTCACTGTGATCTGTCTGACTGTAAAACCTCTAAGGATGATGAAAGAGCAAATTATGTTGAGAGCCCTTCCATTTTCGTTGAAAGATGCAGCAAAACACTGAGCATTAACACATGGATTAAAATGAAGAAGCTATTTTTGGAGAAATACATTTTAGCATAAAAAATAGCCAGCATACAGAAAGATATTTGCAGTATAAAGCAACATTATGGAGAATTCCTTTATGAGTATTGGGAATGCTTCAAAAAGTTGTATGCCAACTACCCTCACCATATTATCACAAAACAACTACTCATCCAATAGTTCTATGAAGGATTATTGACTATGGATAGGATTTTAATAGATGTAGCAATGGTGAAGCACTATGTGAATAGCCTCTCATAAAGGCCAAAATTTTGATTGAGCATTTGCAACAAATACTTAACTATTTGTTATTCGCAACGATGTTTGTCGAGTAAATGAGGCTAAAAATTCATGTGTAGAACATCTTTTAGATGAGCTAACATCCTTTGTTAGGCATATTACTGTAGAGAAGGCATAGGTGGTAGTAGGTCATAACGCTAGTCAAATAAACTAGACCTACTACTATAGTAGTAGCAAGTCTAGGTTGATCCCACAGAGAGTGTGTGTAAAGCTTTTGAAATAAAATTAATCAGTTTTTAGGTTTTGGGGGGTTAGTTTCTGTATCAAATAAGAAAATAAAATAAAGTTAAACTAACAAAAACAAATTAAAGAAAACATGTAAAAGTGATGAATTCGTTAGGTACCCAGTTCTTTGTTTTAATCTTTACCTAAACTTTAGTTAAACATATTTCATAGATTTGTTATTCTTTTACCTCTCTTTGAACTATTAGTTATATATTAACATTAAGCTCTGTTAATCCTGATTTTTATTTAGGTCATAGTTAATTAAGAAGAGCTCGTTAATTAACCCTAGCTATCGAATAACCTAGGAGATGTTCACTAAGTTTAATCAGATAGTCGTCTTACGAGTGAGAAAAATAAACCAATCTAAGCAATAATCACACAAGCTTGGATTATTTAACCTAGATTAAGTTATTCCCAATGATTGCAAACGATTATCCGCTACAAAAGAAAAACAATAATTATATATTGTATTCGATTGTAGCAATGAGTTCTTACATAAAAATAATCAAATAGAGCATTCAATCATTCTTACATGAGACCCAAACATTAAACATAGGATAAGATAATCAATCCATAAGAGAAAGAACAACAAATAATGAAAAAAATAAATAACCTGGTCGTTGATGTCGATTGCACCTTCGAATTGGCATCAAGACGTCTACCCCTCCATGGTTCTCTCACAGTTGAGAGCTCGTTTCCCTATTTATGCTCGCTCGAGGCTCCAAAAACTCTCCCAACTAAAAGAACTCAAAACATTTCATCCCCTTCACAGTCACATAAATGATGCTAATATTAAAAATTAGGGTTTAGGTGATCTATAAGTGTCTCACTGGTGTGCTTGATAATGTCATGCCCTTGAGCCACCTTAATCACGACTTTGAGCTTTATATGTATGGGCGTGATATAGGTGTCACACCCATCTAACATGATACCTTTTGTCATGGGACAAATCATGCATGGATGTCAACAATATGTTCTTCTTCTTTTTGTTTTCATTTTCTTATTTTCTTCTTATCTTTATTTTCTCTAATCTTCGTCATTCTTTTTATATGAAGACAAGTGGATATGAATCTTCAAAAAATGTCTCAAATATAGTAATTTTGACTATTTTTAACGCCTTTGTTTCCGAATTGTGCCTAAAACCATATATGAGTCAAGTTGAGTATCTTAAACAATTTCATGTTATTAATCACTAAGGGTTATATAATAATTATACAATTAATTAAGCACATATTAATTTCCCCCACATTTAGCTTTCGTCCATCCTTGAGAAAAACATCAAAATTAAGCTCATAGACCCAAAAACATTTACTCAATTCTTATATGTTCCAAGAATATAAAATCAAAAACAAAGATGAATAATTTTTGAAAAAAATCATAGCAAGTACTTAACATTCCAAGCTTTTATTCACGATCAATTAACATTCAATACCTTTAAAAACTGAACAATCTAATGGTAAACTTGGAAAATGTGTTTAACTAGGATATATCTACGGGTACACTCAATACCATTCATGATCATGACATTCTACAACTTTGCAAATCATTTCATTTCTCCACTACTAAAGGTGCATATGTAAAATCATGGATTAAAGGACTTTTCAAGGATATAATGTGGGAAAAGGTAAGGTGAGATGTATTTGAGTAAAGTAGCATGAAAGTCATTAAAGCTAGTGAAACAAAAGTAACACTCTATACATTATCAAGTGCAAAAACCATCATTCCCTCACAATTGTGTGCATCAACTATAATAAATGCAAAAATGATGTTTCACTGCTCAAACTTAAACTCTGACACACAAACCATATGAATCATATATCACTCACAAAACTTTACCATAAATAAGATTTGGTAACCATAGGGAGTGACCACTGAAAGCAACATCCACCTCATATTCAACATACTTAAGTAACCCATTCAATACAACTTTAGGAGGAAAGACAAGTCATAAACAATTTTTTAACATATATGCACTTCCTTCTTGGTACAATTATTTAAACATTTTTTTCTTTCTTTCTTTCTTTTTCTTTTTCTTTTTCTTTTCTCTTTTCTTTCTTTCTCTTTTTTTCTTATGAAAATTAAAAGGAACTACATAAACATGGGAATTTCAATAATAAGACATAAATAGCATCCCAACATTATAACCAACCCACACATATGTACACCCCCATACTTATACCTTTTTATATCCATAAACTTAATAATCAGCAAATGTTCCACTAGCTTTAAGGCTTAGGTGAGACATTTGGTTGGGTTTAAAGCATGTTATGTGATTAATACAACAGAAAGGATAATAAAGCTTAAGGGGGCTTATCAAAAAGAAAAATCATATAATGGGTAGGCCATTTGGCTAATGTAGTTCAGAAAAATAAAGAATGCCTAATCATTTCCATGTTAATTCATGTGATAAAAATGTGGTCTTTAATAGAAAATTGAAGCAAAGTTAGGATGTACATGTCACGAAGGTCACACATTATTAAAAGACAACGAGACTAATATGGATGTGTCAATTTAGAAAGGCTTAAAATCTCACTGGCTTTGTCTACCACTAGTCACTACTCTTCTAAAGATAACGCATATTGAACAATCACAAAAGTAAAAGTATATGCTAAAGTTTTCATGAAATTCTCTAATCAATTCATTCTCTTCTCATGACCATATAATCCAAGAAGCAATATAAAAAAGAGAAATTGTTTGTTTATTTGTTTTATTTTTTCTCTCATTTTGATTGAAAACTTAAAACAAATAAGAAATAGACCAACATAAAAACACATATTCATATTTAAATAGTGGGAAAAAGTAAAGGAAAAGAAATTTACTTCCCTTGGGTTGCCTCCCAAGAAGTGCCTTCATTTATGGTCGTCGGCTTGACTCCATGTTTCCTCCTCATGTGACGAAATTATGATCTTCTGGTATCACAGTTTGAGCTATCTCTACATGAGGTAGTTTAGGATAAAGTTTTGGTTGATATTCTATGTCAGCATATGCCCTATCTTCAAATTGTCAAACTCTACTGAGTCCATACTATCAAGAAAGACCTCAAATGTCTCTTCACCTTTTTCTTCTTCGTTCAATTTCTCTAACTTGCTAGGTAAAAGAAAAGGGTCATTCTTAACAAAAAATTGGAACTCAATATTTGCCTCGTAGCTAAAAGATACAACTTTTTCTACTTTGAGCTCCTTCTCCACTTCTTTAACACAAACAATTCCTTGAGTATTACACTTAAGATTCTTAAGCTCTTCTTCACTCTATAAGGCATCTACGCTAACATCCCTTAAGTACATCTCAAGTTGAGATAGTTGTGTTTCTTCTCCTTGCGATGCTAGGCAGTCAAGAGCTTCCATTAACTGACCCATTTAGCTTGCCAAGTTATGGATCCTAGAAAATGTTTCTTATTGGAATTTCATCTCTTCCTGCTACAATCACAAAGTATTAGCAACACAAAAATTAACTAATTCTTCCATAAAAGTACCTGAGTTTTGCTAGTTTTCCAAATATTGGATGCTAGACCCTGTATCTTGTGGAAATTGCCTTACTTCCTACTGGAACTCCTGTACACTCTATTGAAGTTGAATATTGTTAGTATTCATAATATTAAGCAAATCTTCTAGAGATGTACCTAAATTGTGATAAGAAGCTTCTGTTCTATACAGGAATTTTTCTGCATCTTGCAAACTACCATGGAAGTAATTATATTGATTATCCCATCCATAACTAAAGTTAGGTTAATCACTCCAAACATGGTTATAGGATTAAGAATATGAGTTATAAAATAAATTATTCCATCCATGTCATTTTTTTTACAAATATGCACAAAAACTGAAAAGATAAAGAAATAATTGGAAAGAAACTAATTAAAAACAAATTTTTACCAAAAACCAATGAAAATCACAAAAAATTAAAACATTGCACTCCCTAGAAATGACACGAAAATTGGTATCACGTCATAATGCTAGTCAAAATAAACTAGACCTACTACTATGGCAGTGGTGAGTCTAGGTCGATCCCATAGAGAGTGTGTGTAAATCTTCTGAAATGAAATTAATTGGTGTTTATGTTTTGGGGGTTGGTTGTTTTATCAAATAAGAAAATAAAATGAATTTAAACTAACAAAAACAATTTAAATAAAACATGTAAAAATAATGAGAAGTGATGAATTCATTAGGGACCCAGTTATTTGGTTTAATCTCGGCCTAAACTCTAATTAAACATATTTCAATGATTTGTTGTTCTTTTACCTCTCTTTGAACTATTGATCATAGATTAACAACAAGCTCCGTTAATCCCAGTCTTTCCTTAGGTCATAGTTAATTAAGAAGAGCTCGTTAAATAACCCTAGCTATAGGATAACACATGAGACACTTGTTAAGTTTAATCGAACAACCACTTTACAAGTGAGAAAGCAGACCAATATAATCAATAATCACATAGGTTATTTTATCCCTAATGATTACGAACCATTAGTCACTTCAAATGAATCTAAAAAATAATGATTATGTATTATATTCGATTCTAGCAATGGGTTCTTACATAAAATAATCAAAAAGATCATTCAATATTTCTTACACAAGACCCAAACATTAAAATTAGTATAACATAATCAATCCATAAGAGAAAGAACAATAAATAATGAAAGAAATCCTTAATCGGGTCGTTAACGTCGATTACACCTTCAAACCAGCGTCAGGACATCTACACCTCTGTAAGTCTCTAAAGGTTGAGAGCTTTTCACCGTCTTCATGCTCTCAAGAGGCTCACAAAACTCTCTTAGTTGAAAACACTCAAAACATTTCATCATCCCCCCTTCGTAATCACATAAACAATGTTTTTACAGTAAAAAGTAGGGTTCAGAAGAGCTATAAGTATCTTACGAGCCTGCATGATAATGTCACACCTGAGAGCCACCTTACTTGGGGCTCATGTCCATGAGTCTCATGTGCATGGGTGTGATACCCATGTCACACCCATGCAAAATAAGACATGGGTGTGACACATGACAACTTTTGTCACATCTCATAACCACGAAAAGTCATGCATGGCTGTGATCAACTAGTTCTTCTTTGTGTTTTCATTTCTTGTCTTCTTCTTATCTTTATTTTCTCTAATCTTACTCATTCTTGTTACATGAAGACAATTGGATATGAATCTTCAAAAAATGTCTCAAATATAGTACTTTCGACTCATTTTAACTCCTTTGCTTCCAAATTGTGCCTAAAACAACATATGAGTCAAATTGAGTAACTTAAGGAATTTCATTTCATTAATCATTAAGTGTTATGGAATAATTATACAATGAATTAACCACATATCAATAGGTGAAAGACCATGATATATACACAAATGCGAGCCATTCAACAAATAGATGCCCAACTTTGTAAAGGAGAAGCATAGAGTATGTCATTGTTGTAGGGTGAAAATTTTCCAATCAATTCAACCCATATTCCCAAACTTATATCCCAAGTTGGAGAGATCACCTAAACCTAATTTATAGAGGAAATGGCCAACAAAACTAATTCCTAAATAGGCCATAAGGTGTACGACAATTTCTACCTAGACTACAAGGCTCCTCCCCTACTTCACGTATGTCATTGGAAGATATAGTTAAGCCTTTTACAACTAACACTTTGCAATTCCAATAGGATGTGTAACAATTTCAGCAGGAGACTAAATATAACTTTAAGGAAATAAGGTTTAGCATTTGAAACCTAGATAACCAAATCAGCCAAATGGCAGTGGCTATTAACTATTTAGAAGCCTAAAGGGGAGGAAAATTGTTATCACAACATGAGACAAATATGAAAAATTTTAATGCAATCACCTTGAGGAATGGTAGGAATCTTGAGGATCCTAAAAGGATTACACAAAGGATAGCTAGTGAAGAAGAAATTGAGAAGGATCTTGAAGAAGAAAGGGCTATATCATCTAGCTCAAAGGTAAATGTTAAATCTCGAATTGCTATTAAACTAATCCTCTACCTTTCCCTAGCAAGTTATTAACCTTTTTCGTGATAGTCAATATTGTAAAAAATCACAAGTGCACGACGTAGATGTAGCTAGTACCGACAAGTACTAGTCGATCCTATGAAGACTATAAATACTAGGTACTTACCCTTCCTTTATTATCTAGCCTATTGATTTTAGATTTTTAATGGAAAGAAACTAAAAAAACAAATAAAATAAAATAGAAATAGTAATGAATATAAAGATAGTGGAATTCACTTAGAAAACTATCATTACCATAAATTAGTATCTAAGCTTGAATCCCCCCAAAAGCTTAGCATATTGATCTTTTATCATGTAATTTTTTTTAATTAATTTGAACGTGGAGACTTCTGTGATATGCTAGTAGCTGACCTTGAGTCTAGTAACAACTAATCCTAAGGTTTCTAACCGAATTACTCATGTTAAAACTTACAAGATTGCATTACTCAGTTATGAGTCCCTCTATTAGGTTTGACCCTAATTCGTAAGATTTATACCATCCTATCTCTAGGGTTACAATTAACTCTTTCTAATTACAGTAAATCTATTCAACCTAGTGATAAAATCTCATATTGAATAAATATTTAATATTATCTCCTTTATTTTGAATATATTTTTGTGTTTAAATGCTAAATTTAATTTTTGTTTTGTTTTAGGAGATGAAAACTAAATATTTCATCAAATTAGGACTCTATTGATGATAATGATAAATTTTGGATAAAGTGAACAGATTGATGAAGTGGATAAGGCTGATTGAGCCCAAGTTTATTATCTAAATTGGCAACACTTTTATGGCCTTTACTATACTTTTTGACTCCTAGTTCTTGGTTTTGTACTTAAATTAATCCTTGAGTCTGCACTTTTATTTTATGCAATTTGATAGTAAAAATTGTCACAATTGGTATTAATTGCATTTCTTAAGTTTTCTAAGAACAATTGATATTGCAAATTGCTATTTTTGATTGTAGGATCCTTAAGGAGAAGGGAGTCAACGAGTTGAATTGAAGTCAACAGGAGATCATAGCCTTCAGGAAAAGTCTACCGTGGTGAGCCCATCTGTCGCCACAACGAAGAACGAAGAATCAACCTAAACTTTAGGGAGAAGTTCATTGTGGCGAAGATTAATTCTTTCGCCGTGGCTAAGAAGCCAGCGAGGAACAAATCCTTTCGGGAAAAGTTTGCTACGGCGAAAGCCATTTATTGCCGTAGCGAACCTTTGAAAACCCAGACTATATTTGGGAAAATCTCTCACTGTTCCGACCCGACCTGCAACCCAACATTTAAAAATATGTCAAATTAGGTTATCGGAGAGGACTTGATAGATATTCATACTTCATCTCTCACTCTCAGCCTTCATCCATCACCCATTTTTCACTTCTCATTGTCGCTCTCTGCTGCTGCCATGGATGCTGTCGGTGAACCTATGGTTATGAGTGCTCCTGGAGAGATGCTTGGCTAAACACCATTTCCTCTTGAAGATGTAGCGATGGCTTGAGTTCAATGGGCTTCAAAGGGGAGTAGTTTGTTCATATCTTTCTACACTGTTATGAACTCCTGAGTTAGGATTTATGCTTTGTAGTTAGACTCTTCTTGATTAGAGTTTAATCAAGAGTTGAACAATGTATTGTGTTATGGATTTGTTTATGTAGAACTTGGATGCTCAATATATGAAGTTTCATATATGTCTTTTTGGTGATTGTGTTAATTCTCTTTTATCTACCTAGTTGTGTTTGATATTGAGATTATGCTTGATCCAAATTGACCACTTGCATTAGCATGCCCATTATACACACTAAGATGCATTCAACAAGGTTTTAAGAGATGGAATTCATTGATGAAAACCTTAGACTTAAAGACTTCTTTAAGGTTTATCATTCGAAAACTTAGTGAATTTTGCTCCCAAAAGATTTATTTTGAATCATGATAGCCAAAGCTCATTTTCAAGAGGATTTTATCGCATTTGATCATTGTTTGAGTTTTCACTTTTCATTTCCCAAAAATCAAAAAACACCCTTTTTATACACTTTTCTTTCATTTAGTCCAATTCATTTAGTTTAATCAAAACAATCTAAAACCCCACTTTTAATTAATTTAGTTTGCAATTTATGACAATTAGGCTAGCTTAAATCATTTGCTCTAGGTTCCGATTAAGTGAGACAACTCGGGGTTGCACTCTATATTGCAATCCTTGGAATTAAATTTTTGATTTGATTTCCAAGGGAGTGATCCAAAGACTTAACCACACATCGATCAAAATGGCATCGTTGCCGGGGAACCAAGCAATTGGTTTTCTTTAGGATAGCCATTGTCATCTTTGTTTTTCGTTGATAATAGGAACCTTTTCCTTTAGATTTCATTTTTTTTATTTCATACTTGTCCATAGTATAGTTTTTAATTTTTCTTTGCATATCATACATTTTGAAAACACAAACAAAAGCATACTTTCACAGTTGGATTTTTCATACTTAGCATCTTTCACACATACCC
>JAOQMS010000005.1:33297975-33308220 GCA_027563885.1 Erythroxylum longipes | reverse complement strand
ATTTAATATTTTATTATTTATAATTTTAAATTTATATGACTAATAATATATTTTTTAATTATTTATACAATAATTAAGAGTTTATTAAATTAATGTGCTTTTAGTCATTTTATCTCTTTTCAGCAACCGTAACCGCAACCGCACTTGCCAAACACCTATTTTCACGTTTCAACAGTTACTAAACAATAATCCCAAACACAATAGTACTTATTGAGAACAAATACTTATCATTTCAGTAGGTTGATTTCAGCAGGTTATCAACCACTACCGCTCCCCCAAACCAAGCCTCAAAATCCATATATGCATTACACAACATTTTTTTTAGTTCAATCTCAGTACCAAATATATAGCATAAAATGGGATGCTAATACATAAGCCTCTAACTAGACTCCTCAGATTCAACTAATTAGACCTTTAAGCCTTTCTTGTCCCCAAAATACAAGTATTAGACTTCTATTATATCACCTTAGTAGCTAGAACTCCCTTGAACCTGAAAAACAACGTTGCAGTTTTGATGAGTTTGCGAACTCAGTGAGTGAACCATCATCGATATATTCACTCAAGTCAGATCACAAAAAAAGTATATCAAAGTTTATCATACTTCAACAAGCATATCATGTAAGCTAGCATTGCATATCACAACACATCCTCCATTAACTTCAACTATAGTTCACTATTTTAAAACAATTCAATAATTCATTCCAATTCAATCATTTGATACATGTAGGGATGTATATGCAAATTCACATGTGTTTCCATTCTCATTTTGGTTTGTTGTGATCAAGTGCCTATCAACCCAATTTACTGTCCTGTATCTGTTGTGAATACCGAGATCATTTTTGGCCCGAATCCATTATGGATACCGAGTCCATGTTGTCTTAGCCTGAGGCTCTTTTTCATAATCCTGAGCTTAAAGCTCTTTTCTCCACATCAATCACTCTGGTCACAACTCGTTTATCTGATCATGCATTTTAATATGATGAGATGCATAATTTCATATGCTATGTTTTCATTTCCTTTCATTTCTGTGTACTCATGCCATATATATCAAACTCCTCGGATCTAAGTCTGGCATTTATCAATCAATTGTACACACATTCCATATTAAACATACAATTCATACAGAGGCACATATAAATTAGTTTACACAGCTAAGTTAACTCACAGTATGCTTCAGAAAAGCTATTGTCTCGATGTTTCGAGATGTTTCGACAATGTCTAGATGTTGACGATCACCTTGCGTGTCTATCGTCATACACTACACACATAGTTCACAAATCACTAATTTGTTTAATCATATGAATATACAATCATGCACATTTATATATGTCATGTTTTAATGCATACTCAATTGACTTTCTGGGTATGTATTCTTAAACAAATATCTTAACCATTCAAACATTATAGCTTGTATACGACTAGTTTTCAATCAGGTTTATACCTTAAGTAAGCTTAATTTATTCCAAATTCTCAATCATACATTCACCAAACTTTTCTAGTAATATATATTCGTACAATTACCCAATTCTCATTTATAATTACCTCATGTTCTTCAATGCTCATTCATTCATTCCTGATACATATTACTCATATCCTTAAGATCATGTTTGCATTCATATGAACACCTTTATTCCTTTATCACATCATAATTTCCAGAATTAGATACATTGACATCAAAACAGTACATTCTTTAAGTTATGACATCAATTAACAACTTAAACTTATCAAGCTCTTAACCAATTAATCAAGCAACAATCTAGGTTTATTCCAAGCCTTAATCATGTCCAAATACACTATTTTAGGGTGACTTTTCCTCAGCTGGTTCAACATGTACACAAGGATTAAATTAACATTCTAGAGATAGGCCCACGATTGTGGTTGACCGTGCCATGATCATGACAGAAGCTAATGCAACAGGCCACAATCATGCACTGAGGGCCACAATAGTGCACTGTCTTTCTTCCTTCAATTCTGCACGAATTTCACATACTTAGAGACATCACTACCACTTGAATTTTTCCAGAATTCATATCCTTTAAAGCTACTTCATTTCATGCTAATCTAGCTTCCATATTGGTTACATTAAATCTCAAAAAAATCTGCTCATTTGTTTCATTACCATTTACTTTATACCAGTATACATGTAGTCCTAACTTTTCCAGATTTGAAAACACTTCAATAACACCAATCTTTAGTATGAATTCACCATCAATTATTCTTCAAATCCCAAATTAAATCATCCATATAACAGCCCATAAACTACTGTTGTCATGCATCCAAAAACAAAGCAAAAGGTACCCTTTCATTCATCATTTTCAAGTACAATTTCAACACCAAAACCACATTCAATCTATCCTTAATTAATCATCATAATTTCTGCTAACACATGCCACAGTAGATCAATACTTCACTTGTTCAGCTCAAATGCCACCTCAATATATCAAGCCTGCTTTGCCTCACATGCATGCAAGATCATCTCAGGCACGATGAGGGAGTAGGATGAGTTTCAGTATCGACAAAAAGAAGACAACATAATATAGCTATCTTTCTGAAGAAATTGACAAAGGTTTTAAGGTGGTAATGAACAAAATTTAGAATTGAAACTCAAGAAGTGAAGGAGGAGTGAGTTTCGAAAATGAGAGGGAGAAGAAGGAGAGAGTTAAAATAGAATACAATGAAGATGATTATGGAAATGTCTATGCTGTATGGTGTAGGTGTAAGATGAGTTTAAGGACACTAAACTAAGTATCATTAGGCAGCCTAATGAGTGGATATGTAGATGGCTTAGACACTTAGTGTCATTTGGTAGCCTAAAGAGCGGATATGTAGTTGGCTTAGACACTTGTCAAGTGGCTAAGCCAACTACATATCCACTCTTTAGGCTGCCAAATGGCACTTACTTCTTCTGCCATTTGTTACTCAATTCTCTAAGCCATTTTTCACTCAAGTCTGCTACCATATGTCACTCATTTTATAGGCTTAGTTATCCTAAATTTTCACATGGCATTTTGTCTTGCCACTTGAATTTTTTCCTAGTCTAAATATACATTTTAATCTATCAATCTTCTACTTGTGACAAATAAACTCCAAATTCCTTATTGTAATCCATCAATTATTTTTGTTGATAAATCAAAATACAAGATATTAGAAATGCACAATCATATCATAATCATTTTGAAACTTTCATACCTACCCTAGAACATGTCAATTGAGTGCAATTTTTCTAAATCAAAATTCATGTGTGTGCTCATATTATGCATGTGAATGAAATCACAAAATCATATCCTAAATGCACCAAATTCATTCCAATATGATGTAATTCTTGTGACTAAGTAATCTAACACTCTAACTCTCAGTAGTTTTGGAAATTGACTATTACATTTAATGCTTCTTTGAGGAAAGCCTGCTAATTATTTGATGAAAGCTGTGTGAGAGTATTTAACTTCTAGAAGAATAACCTTCATTCTATTTTCAACATTTAGCCGGTTATCTTCTCCTATCTTCCTCCTCTCTCTCTCTCTCTCAATATTCTCCAGGTTTGCTTCTTCTTCTCTTATCTCTTCCACAAGTTTGTTATTATGTATATAACTTAAGCACTTGTATTACATGTTCAATGTACAAAAGCTTTTCCTGAGTATTCGTGATCAGATCAAGTATATCTTCAACAAGAGAATTGGTTCAAATCTAACATTTGACTTAAGCTATGTTTTGTTTTTTTTTTATAATAAATAACAAGTTGTTGAGGAGAAGGTTGTTTTTAATGGTAAAGTTCCATTCAATTTTTTATCAGTTAATTCCATCATTAAGAATTATGAGCTTTGATTACCAAAAGAATTTAATTAAACATAATGAATTTTATGCTAAATTGACTTTTCAAAATAAAACTGTTAATATTAATTTATCCCAAAATGTCAACATGGATACTAGTTTCCAATGGCGGAAATGAGCTTTGCTAGGAGGAATGTGGCAAAATCCTCCTTAATGAAGAACAAATCAATGAACAACTAATCTCCTTATCAAAGTCTAATCACTACTTGCCTTCAATGGCCGATCTTCTTTTTCAAGGTTCTTAGTATCATCTGAATTACCCCTTTTCCTTAATTATCTGTATCTCATTTTCTATTAGGAAGCTATAAGATGAACGTTTGATTGTATATACTATGTGTAGTATAAAGCTTTCTCAAATATTCAAGAGAACATACATGAAAATAGAGGCAGTGGCAATGTCCCGATAATCTTTATAGGACTAGGGAAATCAGTTTTTTGGAATAGTCATCGATTCTAATTACCATGTCTATTCAAACAGGTATGCAAGTGTTCGAATTTTATTATGTTCTATACTAATTGTTTCTTGGGTGAAACACATTGTACAGGTGGTTCATCTAATTCAGTAATCCATATTGCATCTAGGGATTTGTTTGATGTATCTTCTTCTATTTTAGTTATAGCCAAAAAGTTGTTGGAAGAGGGTATAGATAACCCAACACCTGATGAAAGATCTTTGATTGTTTCAATTGATGGCTTTGAATGTGCAAAGTCCCTTCTTGGGAATCCAGACATAGGGAATTCCTTTGCCTTTTCTACCAAGTCTCATATCAATTGGAATCCAAAAGATAATTATTTATTTTCCTTTTCGATGGAACAAGCGTGAAACTTTATTTATTGTTTTGTCTGTAAGAATTATTGAACTTCTAATTAAAATCTTGTCCTACTTACCATATATCATTATATTATATTACTTACCATATGTATTATTATTTTATTGTTAATAAATATTAATGATTAAGAATAGTAGCCAATTTAAATTTATTGTATTTTGATCTTATTAATATTAAAATTTTAGGTATGTTTATTTTTTATATCCAAATAATATTTACTTTTCACAATTTAAATTATTTACCATGTGTTTTTCAACAATATGTTTAAAACATTGAAAACATTTTACAATTTTTAAATGCTTGATAGCCTGTCATTAACTAACAAATAATAAATTCATAACTACCAAACTATGCAGTAAATGGCAAGCTAGGGTCGAACCACAAAGAGTTGGGATGCAAATGCTATTTCAAATGTTGCAAACAAAAGAAAACAAAACACCCTGAAATGATGAAAATGAAACAGTTGAGATGCAATGAACGTAAAAAAAAGACAAAGAAAAGCAAATTTAGAAAAGACTAATAACAATAGTAAAGAAGTGAGTTGGAGATATCTTCAAAATTCTGGGATGTTCATTGATTATTAAATCCAAAATAAAAGGTTCTCTCATCATGGTGTTAGTCTATGGACTCGATTAAGCTCTTGAACCCTTAATTTCTTTGAAATATGAAAAACTAATAAGCTTTAGAAATGCCCCGATCTCTACTATAACCTGGATTAAGCTCTTTAAGTTCAATAGCGAAGACGCATTAGGTACTACGAAACAACAAACTTAGGCCACCTCCTTATAAGCTTAGAAGTTGTAACCTAAAGGCATAGGATCCTGGATTAGTTGATTAAGTATCCTGACAAATTCAACTAACCTATTGCTACTTCCGGGAATCACTATGGACTATTACATATCACACGCTCAAACCTAGCCTTCGGATTAGAAAGTTACTTAAAAGGTGATTAAGCCTATAAGCAACTCCTAATTAATGACATTAATCCTAAATCCCAAACCAACCTAGACCTACAAGCACCAATTCAAGACAAGTTCAACTTCATTCTCACAATTTCCATCCTTTCATCCCTATAATATCTCCAAACCCTTAGGTAGTCTAGCCACACATGTTCATATTAAGCAAAATAGACATTAAATAAACAAAATTCATACTTAATTAAATAAAACCAAGGCTAGAAATTATAAACGAAGTAATAAAAACCAAAATTCAACACTAACTTAATAGAAATCAAAACTCTTTATGATAACAAATAACTAATCGTAACCCAAATTACAAAATCTAAACTAATTGCATCAAAATAAAAATTCCAGAATATATATAAGTTGCACAAAAACCTAAATTAATCGATCATAAACCTAAGAACTTGCATAAATCCTAACTATTGAGCGCAAATTATTCAAAAGCATCACAAATAAGTAAAAACCCATAACATAAACCATTAAACATTCAAATACCCCATAAAAATCAGATCTGAAAAAATCATATAAATAAACTCAAACAACCAAGATTAAAGCTAAAAAATTGAAGGAATAAACATCCATTGATTTAACATAAAGATTCCTTACAAAATCCATAAATTTCAACTATAAAATCCATCAAACATTTATTCTTAAACATTCTAGAACATGTAAAAATAAAATTATCACTAAGAAAGCTTAAACTAATGGAATGAATATGAAAATAAAGCATTGAAATGGAAAGAGACTAGCTAAGCTTATGGAAAGTAAGAAAATGAACAAAAGACTATAGCTAAAAACCAATGAAAAAGCTAAGGCAAATGGAGTAAAAAAAATGTTGTAACTGTCTCTATAGTGGAGAACCTTGCCAAGAAAGTGTTGAAGTCATAACAAGTATTTCTCTGCTTCTTGCTCCTGCGCCTCCCTCTCTTATGCATTACTGTTCTGTTATGATTTTATGAAATTGTTTCTGGGCCATTTACGGTGTTATTTTGGTAAAAACCAATCCAAAATGTTTACGTTTCACAGGATGTCTATGAAACGTAGGACACACAGACGTCATCTACGTTTTTATACCCCTTGATCCACCTACTGCATGTGTTTCGTCCTCACATCATGGTTATGCGTCTGCTTTTCGGTGCTCCATAAACTTGCGTTTTTGTCTTTTTGGCTGGTGTATGAAACACGTTGTTCACGTGAAAAAGAAATAGCGTTTATGCTATTTGCATGAACAACATTATCGTTTACACTGTTTACATGAACAACATAAACCTGTTGCTTCCCTTGGCTGTGTCGTTTTTGTTCAACGTTTGAGAGTGTGTTAAGTCATCAATTTGCACTTATTTTGTACTTAATTCTCTTTAATGTATTGAAATTATTATTCAAAATTAATAGAATTGTCTTATAATTGTTTGTAGATGATTTTCAACACCTTAGAGATGAAATTGAATCAAAAAGATGCAAAAGAATGAAGAAAATCCGAAATTCCAAGTTTGACAACAATTCAGTGACTAAGCGTGGGCACGTCTAAGGATGAAATTAATCTGCAGATCTATTTTCAAGATTCAAAATGGAGATTTTCACAATCTTTAAAGATTATATTGCCATCTATCAAGGGAATTGACCACCTAAAATTGGGGGATACGTTATCTGCTGAATGTCACGAAAAAGGAGAGAGAGGAAGGACCGAAAAAGCATAAAAGAGAAGGATTTTTACTATTCACACAGCTTTTGTTTTCTAGGATAGTTTACACTTTTCTGTATCTTTTTCTACAGGTTTTTCATTAGGATAGTTTTCGTTTTCTCTGCAGAATTTTCTTCTTTTCTTTTTGTCAGCATAGGATAAGAGTATTTTTGACGTTTTTCTGCATTCTTCTTCTTGGTTCGACAACCTTTAGTGTTAGGATAGTTTTTACATTTTTTACAAATTTTCCATGAGAGATTTTTACATTTCTGCAATGTTTTTATAAGGATTTTCATATTTTCTAGGAAAATACCAGGGATGGAGACCTTTCATTTGTCTATTTCTTTGATTTCTACTTTCGTTATGAATAGCTAAACTTCTTTTCTTGGTTTAGGGAAGCCATGTTATCCGTTATTATGTGTGAGATGTTTCAATAAAGTTTATGTTGTTAATGAACATTGAATATCTTCTGAATTACTTTTTCTAAGCGAATTGGTTGTTTTCTAGGTGCGCAACTAGGGATTAATTCGTTCAATAGCTAGATTAATGAAATATGACATTCAGTTTTGTTAATCACAAGTAGTAATCAGGATTACCTTCTTTACGTTAGAGTCGGGAATTCTAAGAAGATGTTTGCTTGATTGAGTGCATATCGTACATGTATTTCTCTTGCTCATTAGGTTCTTAATTCGTAAAGCTATTATTCAATTGAACCTACGATTGTATCTAGGTTGTTGTTTAATAAGAATGCTAGATAAATGTTTCTAGTCATTACACTTAAGAGAAAATACCCGCCAATGAATGTTTATTAATGATTGAAATTTTATATGGAGGATCCATTTTAGCATGATAACATTGGTGACCCGAAACCAAGGTTTTTCCATTAAATTTTCATATCCAATCACTTTTGTTAAATTCATATTTTTGTTGTCTATTTCTTAAATTTCATGAATTGAAAACACCCCTCTCCCTTTTCGTTACTTTGTTTTAGTTTTAAATCGCTAACCTTTACCGTAAAAAATTCCTCATAGGAACGATATCCACTTACTACTACTACATTAAATTGTATTAACGGAAGTGATTTCTTTTGAATTTGGTTGCAAGCAACAGCAGTACCAAATTTTGGTGCCGTTGTCAGGGAATTTCTTAACAATTTTTCTAGTGATGTTTTTGTTTTTGTTTTTGTTTTTTATTTCATTGCTCTTGGTTACCTTGTCTTTTGTTTGTTTTAGTTTCACAGTTTTTTTTCCTGATTTTTTGATCTTTTAGCGGTATGACTCACTATTAGTATGCTTTTGATTCTGATTTTTCATATTATCCTTATTATGATAATGAGTTTCCATCTGTTGCGACTTCCAGGTTTGACCATCAAGTGGCGAATTTAACACCCTTGGCCGCGTAAGTACCGAGGGATGACCAACAAGCTAAGGTATGTGAAATTTGCTCATTTTTGGGTTATTTTTTTGTACGTGTTCCTTTTTACAGGATACACTGTATAGATTCGCTTGTCCACCGAGCTACTATCAGAAGCAGTCCTACCAGAGCCCCCACCTCCACCACCACCGCAAGCTAATAAGATGTCTTTGGAGGAGATCGTAATGAGTTTGGCAACGAGCACTCTTCAATTCCAGCAGGTAACGAGGATTAGCTTGAAGACCTTGGAAGATCAATTAGGCCACTTAGCGGAGAGAATGGAAGCCCTAATGTCTGCAAGAATTTTTAGCCAACAGGAGAGTGATGCGGAGGAGTTGTGCATTCCTTCAGAGAGTGGAGATCATTTAGAGAACCTAGAAGCAATAAAGGAAGAGCAAGCAGAGTTAGGAGAGGAAGATGTTATAGTTCGAGAAAAGATGTAGGATGTGCAACCTCCTAAGGTAAGCAATGCAGTTCATGTTATCGCTAATCGAATTTTGTTTCCTTTTCCTAGTTGTTTAAGGTAGAAGAAGAAGAAGAACAAGAGGAGTCGCAAGAAGTGCAATTTTTAGGAGAGCTGTGGGCAAGCGAGCTGAAGATTGAAGGTAGCAAGTAGGATGTTGAGTTTCCACAACCATTGGCGTTACTCTTACAGAGGCCATCTTGGTGTGAGAAGGGCGATGCCTGAAAAGATGAGTGGACATTAGAGTATGATGGTGAAACGATGAAGTTCCACTCCTCAGAAGCCTCGAGGCATCATGCTGAGAAGGAGCCGATTTCGAGAGAAGGTGCTCCAGGCTCCTCACGAAGTTTGAGCATGCTTCCTGTTGGACTCCTGCATCCATTCGATAGTGGATAATGTACATTTTCTAAGGGTCAACCTTATGACCTTTGATAAGCGCTTAATGGGAGGCACCCCATTCGTATCCCTTCTTTTATGTGTTTTTTAGCAATTTTCTTTTATTTTCATTTTTAGGTTTAATTCAGTTTAGTTAGGAATTTCCATTCACATTTTTTTCTCTATGTCATTTTATTCTTCATCTTTTCATTTTAATTAAAAAAATACAAAATTAAAAAATTAAAAATTAAAAAACAAAAATTTTGGCTTTACCGCTACCTCTCTCATTTCTCCCCCTGATTTCCCCTTCTAATTTCATTGAAATTCTCCTTTATGTCTCAAATTCCAGCACCATATACATCACCAACCATCTTCAACATTCACTCCCACTTGCCCACCATTCACTCACGTTACTCCTAGCCCTCCTTGCCCACTCACCCAGCTACCATAACTCGTGCTTTTAGGATTTGCGTTATTGTCTTTCTCTTTTGCAGGTTGTCTTCCACGAAATTATCACAATGCCCAGGAAGAAAAGTGACTCCCGTAGGCTACCCACGCCTAAACATTTTGCTGGTGATGTTTCTCCACCTTTCCACACCACCGAACCACCTTGCGCCACATCCGCCAACACCTTGATTTTGGCACTTCCACAATAGAGAAGCTTTCTTTAACTTTTGCCTTTATTTTTATGCT
>JAOQMS010000005.1:33278073-33294370 GCA_027563885.1 Erythroxylum longipes | reverse complement strand
AATCAATCACACAACTCGTGACATTGCACAATAAATTAAGCAATAATAAATCTGGTTCAAACACAGGAATTAAATAAATATCTGAATTGCATAAACAAATAATATAGTCTCACAAATCATCCATGGCTGAATATCCAAACACCCTGACTAGAAAAGGGTTTAGTTGTTCATAGCTAATCTAAGAACACAAGAAAATAACATATAAACTGAAATAACGATGGTGGCTGGCTACTAACTGCCGAAAAACAGAGAAAGAAGAAAGGACGTTCAAAAGTTAAAGCTAAAGTTGTCAAAAAAAAAAGGTTCCCCTATTTCCTTATGCCATAAGGAATTTATATCCTCCAATTCGTAACCCTAGCCAAAATTAGTAGAAGTTTCCTAGTTAGTCTTCAATTTCGATTCTTCATTATGGCTTCCCAGCTGGTGTCCGGCGTCTCCAACAAAGATCCAGCCCAAAATAGATGATGATTGGGCTTAAAAACTCGTCCATAAATTCGGCCCAGTTCTTGCCCAATACGACATGGGCATGTCGTATCTGTTTCCAGCACGTAACTTCTCCAAAACAACCCAAATCTCCTACATTACGATTTCAATCCCCACTTTGATCTCATGCACACATAACAAACATAAAAGGACACAAAAACACACAAATAATAAACAGACACATGCAAAATGAATGCAAACTATCTTATAAACCATGCATGAAATGCAACCTATCAAAAATATTGGCCAACACACTTTAGAAGATGTAAAGTCACAAGTTATTTTTGAAAAACGTAGCATTTCAAATCTGATATTATAGTTTTTTTTTTCATCCAAATTCACCCCTATCAAAAGGAGCTTTTAATCTTTTACTTCATAGTTTTTTTTTCTGTTAATAATGTAGTCTCTACTAATTACATAAGAATAAGAATAATAATAATAAGGAAAAAGGTTATTTTTACTATTATGTGAATATGATATTTTTAGCTATTCCTCAAAGTGTATGAATAACGAAATTCAAGATTAATTATTCTGTATGCTATTTTCTAACCAAACAAAGGAATAATTACTCTTTAAAAATATACCTATAATAGGATAGTTATTCCAATCAAGCAAACATGCCATAAAACTTAGAATCGAGAATGAATGGTAAAACTTCAAGAGATAATTAATTAATACTTCTTTTCAACTAATAATGATCCGGATAAAAGTTAGTAAACTTAACGGCTGTGGTCGTATACTGAAGAGGTTCTGGCATATGATTTATTTATTATATGGTTAGCTATAAAATCTCAAATATATGTTAATTAACTAAATCCTCTAAGAACTCGGATAATTACTTTAAAAATTATGTTAAATTTGCTCTAAGCATTTTTATAAAAACCACTCACAACAAAGACAAGGAAAATAATGAAAGTAGATGTTATCGAAGGAGACAAGAATCAGACCCTTCAAGACAAAAGTAACAAAATCCAAATCTTCTCTACTTTTTTCTGACAACGTAACAAATTTTGTAATTTCAGGGGCATTTGGGTCCTCCCCGTTTGGTCTTCCAATTATTATAGCAAGGGCAGGATTGCTTGTTTCCATAAGTTCCAGCGGGGACACACAAGCACTTGGCACAGCACTTTTGACAGAAGAACATGCATGGCTTCTTAAAAGCTGTCTTGGAGCATCTGTTTAAGCATCTTGGTTTACACTCTGCAACTCAACAAATGTTAATTAACTGTACTTTACATTAAATTTCACTTTCAGTAATCCATGTCATATGTACAAATATACGAAGCAATGCTCATTTTCGCCGTGTCTTTTTGCGTACATATCATTCAAATATACGAAGCAATACTCATTTTCACCCAGTCCTTTTGCGTACATACATTCTGATGATATGTAATTGGTTCATAAGTTAGCTGATAACAGAAAACTAATTAGAAATTACCATAGACGCACTTTCTATATTCATTACCTTGAGGTCGAAGGCTACCTTGAGTGGTCCCATGCTGAAAGTCCACGAACGCAAAAATTAGTTAATGTAATGTTCAGAGCATTACCTTGTACGACTTTTATCAAACTTAACGACTGAGAGAGGTCACTGCGCTACAAATTTCAATCTCACCGTCGAAAGATCACCGTTTGGCTGCGGGGACGGCTGCGGCGTCGGAGCGTCAGTGATGGTAGCCTTGCAGACCTATATATATACATACATATATGTAAAATATGTGGCTGCGTGACTCGATTTGTCACAATATGTTTCAGAAAGCGACCCAGTATGTGTTAGTGAGGCTCGTAATTCAATAATAACTTATAAAACTGATTGATTTCATCAAGAAAAACAAACATTGTTATTGCTCCATGTACATTGTGGCCCTTCAGCACTACGAGATCATCTCGACGTCTTCATAAATTATTACAGTTTACAATATTTTAACAACATATTCATGTCTACTTTGGTGCATGCAATCAATGTTGACCATGTATATAGTCAGGTCCGCGACTACAAAGCTAACGATGTCACTCTGAAATTGGAGAAGCATTTGAACTTTGGAAATTGGAACTACACAGGAACTCAAGATCACCGTCAATTACGGTCTAGCAATTTCACATACTTATCATCAGAGGAAATGGTTTAACATTTTGAAATGAATTGACAAACAATAAAAATTTCCTTTGTTCAAAGTTCAAACTGATCTATATCTACAGGACACGAGAAACTTGAAAGAAAATGCAAATGCTTCTACGGTGGCTTGTTGGCGTCAAACTGTAAACTTTTTATATATCTTAAGAGAAACAGAAAAAAACTTACATGGTTCTCAACCGTTATAAAAAGTGTCAGGATAAGAGTAAGCGTCACAGTGCTTGTTTTTCTCCCCATCTTCTTATACTAGAAGAAAAGAAAGCTCCGAAAGACGCTTATAGCCTGGAAAAGCTTCTTCAGACTTACAAGCAGAGTGAGAGAGGTTGAAGAGAGATAGAGATAAATTATAGCTGAGGATGTTGTCACGGTGTCAAATGCATTTATAGGAAGATAAATGACTATCAATCATATCGCTCAGGAAACATATCCCACCTTTGTGAATGAAGATAAGATCACTGATGTTGGCATTTGACTTGTATTTTATTGCACTCTACTTCTCCAATTGTTGCTGCGTTTCTGAGTTTTTCTTTTAATTATTGCGATCGACTTTCTTTATAATTAGATTTGATAATGATAATATATATTATAAATAATATAAATATATTTAGATACTAATTAATTACTTTAATTAGGTTCTTTTTTATTTAAGTTTAGGTTTTTCTTTAATTAAGTTCTTTTTATTTAATTTTTTCTCAAAAAGTAATAATAATTCATTGATGGATATGTATGTACATCCTTTTAAGGATCAAAAGATCTATAGTTACATAACATGAAAAGTCCAGGTTCCTAGTTACAAGCTAAAAATCAAGTTCTTAATCTACCAACCAACTTTCCTTCATGTTTGTAGAAAGTTTTTAGCTAGTCTTCCTGCTACCAAAGATAATCTGCACTGGAGGAAGACTTTTTGTATAATAGTTCCTTAATCCTAGCCCCCCTGTTTGAAAATTCTGTAATTCCTTTCTTGTCATAAATTATACACCATATAGTCAAACTGATCTTCACTTCCTTATAATACGTGTTATTGTTTATTATCAAGTTTTCAATCCAAGCAATTAGGTCATTCTAGGAGGATACTAATTTTCTTGTATTTAGTGCTCTCTGCATCGTCTTCCAAATGTTTAATGTATAACTACAGTTAACCATAATATGGTGTGAGTTTCCAAATTAGGTTGCATAGTTCACACTCCAATGATGTAATTAGAAACTTGATTTTTTCCTTAGTCAAGAGTCTCCTAACTAGCCTCAACCATAAGATGAATTCATGTGAAGGATTGATGTCATTGTCTTAGACTAAAGTCCTCCACCTTACCCTATTGTTAGGTTTCTTTTGGAGAAAGGCTCTATATGTAAGGCTCAAAAGATACCCTAGATGAAATTTTACATTGTTAGCCAAAAGATGTAACACTCACATACCCCCTGGAAGGATATGTAGGTACTACACACAATAGAACCAAAATAATCCAAAACATACCAAACGATCACTTACATGCATTTCCAGGAACTCAAGCAAATAAGCTTTACGATCCATTAGGAGATATTTTATAATCAAGACATAATTTACATCATAAAAGTTGAACATTTCAAATTAAAAACCATAATTCCAATTCTGACCTGTGCTATAGTTATTACAAACCATACACACATAAAATACAAATTCCAATATGTCTTATTACATTAACTACATCACAGAAACAAACTCAAATATACATCTTGTCAAAACAAAACACATCCTTTTTTGGCCATTGCAGTTGTCTTTATCCAAGTCTTTAAACCTTCTTATTAGAACTTACATGGAGTTAAAACCACCGTGCTAAGCATAAAGCTTAGTGGGGAATAACTAAACAAGATATGATTTGGCGACTGTTTCTAACAGTCGTTTAACATTCACATATACAGAATCAAATCACATTTCAAACAATCTTTAATCGTTCATATAAAAGCGCAATCCAAACAATATTTATCTCAAAACAGAATATGCCAAATCAAAACATGATATATTTGCTTCAGAGCAAAACTTACAAGTATTAGAACAAAATATCAAAATTTCAGAACCGAACTTTAAAGTACTAGAACAGAACATGTCTGTATCAAAACAATATCTTCTTATATCAGAACAGAACTTAGTTATTTCAGAATAAAGCTTGATTATATCAAGACTGAGCATGTAACAAAATATAAAACAAAATAACCTACTAATCCTTTTTACAGAAGTGGGTAACGGGACTAGTATAGAAGATACCATGTTTGGTATTTGAAATAGAAGACACAGAAGTGTCTAAAATCAGAAGACACCGGAGTGTTCAGCACAAAAGACATCTTAGAGTCTGGTTACAGAAGACACCTTAGTGTCTAATTACAGAAGCAGCTTCTAATCCTTCTAGGCATGCCTATTTACTCACGACTAGGACTCAACAGTTTTAAAACAAACCATTTCAGATTTTAGAATTTTATGTAAAAGATGAAGAACAACATATGTCTTTATTCTATTTTGCTCCAAATGAACTTATTCATTGACATTTGATCAAACATAACATACCTTAAAAATACAAATACGTGCAATTATGCATCAATAGAAGTATTGAGTCATCTCACATTATGTATATGCACACAATTAGAAAGCACTTCTAATACAACCCCAACTATTAAACTCCTCGGACAACTGATGGTCCGGAATTCTCACAATATTATCGCATAAATTCTCAATCCACAAACATCCATATCCGATTCGTAATATACAAGCCTTAGGAACTCATTAATTCATTCATGATCACACCAAGCAATTCAACATTGTATTCATCATTATTAAACCACACATCCTTTATATTATTATCTCCATTAATAATGCATTCTTAAACTAACTATTACTCAATTACTTCGGATACCAATTTAAGTTCAAACACACCTTAATTAATTCCATTTAAGTCCTCTTGTACCAAATAAATTAACTGAACCTTATATAGTTCATAAATTGCACAAAACCCCATTTTTTCACCTTCCTAATCATTTCACACAATTGTGAGATAAGTGACCCGAAACCTTCAAACAATTGTTTTCATAGGACAAGTTTTTGGATCAGTTTTGTATGGCTATTCTGACCTAAAAACTGACTTTTTTAGACAATATGTTCTTCTAAACAAATGTTCCTATATGTCTTAAGTTTCAAAAGAAATAAAGTTAATTCAATTTGGTTCATTATTACAATAGTTATACCCAAAATACTATAAACTGTTCTCAACCATAGACAACAACGAGTACCTAACTTCAAGGTAATTTTCAAAACCCTTAGTGATAGAAACAAAATTTGATTCCTTATGAACGTTGTAGATAAATGTATCTAGTTTAATCTGAATTTAAAATCATCCCATTTTGATGTTTACAGGTTAAGATATGGCTGAAATACCAATGCCTGTTTAGATTATGCATCTGTCTAGAGATGGAAAGCAGTACTGAGCTTAACTTGAATACCCAAAGCCTTTTGCAGACTTTTCCAAAATCTCAAAGTAAATTGAGGATCACAATCTAAAATAATAGATAATGGCACCCATGCAACCTCACTATCTCATTCACATATAGGTCGGCAAGCCTATCCAATGAATAATCAGGACGAACAGGTAGAAAGTGAGCAGACTCGGTGAACTTATCAACAATCACCCATACAACATCATGCTTCCTTTGAGTGAGAGGAAGTACAATGAAAAAATCCATGGTAATATTATCCCATTTCCATTGAGGAATAAAAATAGGATGTAACAAACTAGATGGAACTTGGTACTCAGCTTTAACCTGCTGACATGTCAAACATTTAGATATATAATCCACTACATCACGTTTCATACCTAACCACAAGTAATGCTACTTTAGATCTTGATACATCTTATTTCCACTAGGATGTATATTGAAAACAATATTATGAGCCTCAAATAACAACTTATTTTTGAGTTCATTAGCTAGCACACACAACCAATCTTTATAATACAAATCATCATCTCCATTCATAGAAAAGTCAAGTTGTTTACCTTCTCGAGTAGCCAAAATAAGTTGGTGCAACTTATCGTCAGCTTTTTGAGCATCACAAATTTCTTGTCTCAAGGTAGGCCTAGTTTTCAATTGAGCTATTGAAGCTCCTTCAGATACAAGGCCCCATTCGCCATGCTACACTGACAATGCTAAAATGGTCTTCTAACTCAAGGCATCAGCCACGACATTAGCCTTACCAAGATGTTAGTCCACAATACAATCATAGTCTTTAAAGAGTTCCAACCAATGTTGTTGTCTCAGATTGAGTTCTTTCAGGGTAAGTAGATACTTCAAACTCTTATGATCTGTGAAAATTCTGCACCTTTCACCATACAAGTAGTGCTGTCAAATTTTCAAGGCAAACACTACTGTTGCGAACTCCAGATCATGTGTAGGGTAATTCTGTTCATGTGGCTTTAGTTTCCTAGAGGCATAAGCAAATACCTTTCCATCCTGCATTAAAACACAAACCAAACCATTTTTAGATGCATCACTAAACATAACATACTCCTTACCAAAAGTAGGTTGAGCCAATATAGGAGCTTCAGTAAGCATACTTTTCAGTTGATCAAAATTATTCTAACATCTATCAGACCATTCATACTTTACTCCTTTCCATAAAAAATTAGTTAAAGGGGATGCTATCACCAAGAACCCCTTTACAAACCGGCGATAATAACTAGCCAAACCCAGAAAACTTCTCACCTCTGTCACATTTTGTGGTGGCTTCCAGTTAACAATTGCTTCTATCTTAGTAGGATCAACTGTAATCCCTTGAGAAGAGATAACATGTCTTAGAAAAGATACCTCTTAAAGCTAGAAATCATACTTGCTGAGCTTAGCATGCAAGTGTTTTTCCTACAAGGTCTGTAACATAATTTAGAGATGCTCAGTATGGTCATGTTCATTCTTAGAATAGACCAGGATATCATTTATAAACACTACAATAAACTGGTCTAAATAAGTCCTGAATACTCTATTCATCATATCCATAAATGCCGCTGGAGCATTAGTTAACTCGAATGGCATTACCAAGAATTCATAATGTCTATAACGGGTCCTAAATGCAGTCTTCGGTACATCCACATCCTTTACCCGAATTTGATGGTACCCTGATCGTAGATCTATCTTTGAGAACATTCCTGCATCTTTCAACTGATCAAACAAGTTTTCAATCCTTAGCAACGGATACTTATTCTTCACTGTGACTTGCCTGTAGTCAATGCACATCCATAGTGTACTATCCTTTTTCTTAACAAACAAAACCGGTGCTCCCCACGGTGAGACACTAGGTCTAATGAACCCTTTATCCAGAAGCTCTTGCAACTGCACCTTCAACTCCTTCAATTTGGTAGGAGCCATTCTGTATGGTGCTCTGGATATAGGAGCAGTGATAGGCATGACTTCAATAGACAACTCCACTTCCCTTCAGGAGGGAGCCTGGGTAACTCTTCAGGAAATACATTCGGAAATTCACTCACCACTGGAATATCTTACAGTTTAACACCCTCCATCTTAGAATCAAACAAAAAATCTAGATAAGCTTCACATCCCTTTCTAAGAAACTTCTGAACTTGCATAACAAATACCACATTAGTCAGAGAACTAGTACGGATGCCATGTAATATTATTTTAGGTTGAGCAGGCTTCCTAAGTACAACTGCCTTAGCATTACAATCAACCACTGCCAGATGCTTGGACAATCAATCCATAATCAAAATCAAATCAAATTCATAAAAAGATAATCTAATCAGATCTACGATATATTCATTTCCTTAGATCATAATAGGATAATTCCTAAACACCTAATTAACCAACACCTTACTACCAAGAGGATTGGTTATATGAATGTCATACTCTAACTGATCTATAGACATCTCTTTATCATACATTTCTCCAACAGAGATATAGGAATAAGTAGATCTAGGATTAATCAGTGCATGCATCTTAGAATTAAAGAGAGAAACAACACCAGCAATGACTTCATGTGCATGTTGTTCCTCATGAGCTTTCAATGCATAAGCTCAAGTCGAAGTAGAAGACACAGCTGGTCGATCAAATTTTTTTGAATGGGTACGTGAATTAGGTCTGTTCTAACCAAATTCTCCATGAACTCTACCTCGTCCTCTGATTCCAGCAGATATATGAAAGACCTCCCTACTAGCTTGTGATGTCTGGGACTGTCTCATAGGGAAGTTAGCTATCTGATGCTCCATGCTGCCACATCTGAAAAATGCACCCGTAGTCCTCCAACAGGTACCCCAGTTGTATTTGGAGCAATGAGGACACTCCGAAATACCAAAAACTTGGCCCACAGAGGAACCACTATCAGAAGAAGTTAATGAGGGAAAGTTTTGTCGCCTTCCCCTAGCTAAAAATCTTTGAGTGAATTCTGGTGTAGAGGAAACACTTTTACGATTCCGCTTGCCCGAGGACTAACTTCCTATAACAAAGCCCCTTTGCTGAGCCCTTTCTCTCTTTACCATCTCTTGTTTCTCTATTTTCATTGCGGCTTGCACCAGTTGATGGTAGTTCACTTATTGCAGTAAAGTGAACGTGGCAAGATGCTCCTAGATCGAATCGTTCAAACCATCCTCGAACTGATGACACCAGAACTCGTCAATAAGTACTAGTTTAGGGGCATACTTGCTGAGTTGGTTAAACTCCTTATCGTAATTAGCAACAGATAAGTTTCTCTACTTCAGATTTAGAAATTACTTCCACTTCTCCTTTCTGTAAGCTTCTGTAACATACATAGCTTTAAACTCTTGGGAAAAGAAATCCCAAGTCAGAGGCATCGGTAGCTAAGGATTCCTCAAAACAAACTTCCACCACTCATAGGCTGCTCCCTGCAGAAGAGAGACAACAAAATGTACCATCTGATCTGGTAGACAACTGATTTCATCTAATACCCTCTTTACTTTTTCTATCTAAAACTCAGCTCTTTCAGATTTCTCCAATGATGTTCCAAAAAATTCCTCAGCTCCATACTTTTGCAGCTGATCAATCTAAGCCTTGGTTGCGGTCATACGAAGCAGTAATGTCATCATATCCGAAGACAACTTAACTAAAGCCTCTCCTTGAGATGGAGGAGGAGGTGGCACCTCAGCTTCAACTTGATTGACCCCAGAGGGTCCAGACATCGATGGACGAGATCATTTAGGATTATTACTCTCAGAAACCTCATCAATAGCTTTGTGGGATCTTTCCATCTTTAATTCCATAACCAAAACATGGGCAAAACCGCATTAGGCCAAAACATAAAATTTACACTCAAATATAAGCAGTATTTAAGGGATGGTTAAACTAGAATTGCTTAAACCATGCTCTGATACCAAACGATTTAACATTTCATCTAAGGTATCTTTTGAGGCCTTACACTATAAACTGTTAAGCTGAAGATCTTTGATCCCTCACTAATCCACTGAATTTCATCCTGTTTTGTTTACTAGTAGGTAGGCAAGTTATCCATTATGATTTCCACACTCCTATTATTATGTTAAGGCCACCATCATTAGTTGTTTATGATAATCTTGCAAACATTGGTACTAGGTTTTACAACCAGCTTCATATATTAGATATCCTCTTATTTGTATAAGGTTCCCTCTTATGCCAGTTATTAGACAAAAATAGTGTGTTTTCATCATTCCTACCATGTGGAAAACCAGTTTCTGCATCCAGTGTCTAATCCCTAGTATTTATTTTAGATTCCATGACATATCCTGCTTGATCTTCTTGATCCACAGGCCATTCTCTTTAATGAATACATTGTGTATCCATTTTAACCATAGTTCTTCTTTCTTACAACACAACCACCACAAATTCCTACCCAAGCTAACCTTATTAAGTAATCTTGTTGAGTAGATCTCCAAGTCACCATGATTATTTGGTTTACATATTTTACTTTAGTTGACTTTTTCCTTGCTAATGCTTTAACCCAATCCTTCCTATAGGAATTTTCTCAACTTTCTATCAATTTCCTTAAGTACAATATTAGGAAGTGACAGGTTACTCAAAATTATCTGAACTAGTTGCAATCTTCCTCCAAAGCTTAGGTGCTTATTGCAATGAGTCCATCAAAGTTTTATAGTCTAAACCAATGATTCTTTTTTGAGAGATTGGCAAAAAGATAATAGGAAAGTTACCTTGTTTTAGCCCCATTTCAAAAGATTTTAAAGTAACTTCTATTTTGGAATTTTCTGATAGGTAAAAGCAACTCTTGTTAGGGTTGCTTCTCAATCTTGACATGGCTCTGAACTCTTCCATGGATTGCATGAGAAAGTTGATAGATTACTCTTTAGCCCTAAAAAATACTAACAAGTCATCTACAAAAGCTAGGTTTTTAAATTAGTCTAATACTTTTTTTATAAATAAGTCCATCCCCTTTATAGCAATACACACATTACATATATGAAACATTGATTCTCTATTAATTTCTACTGCAATTACGCTCCTAGAAAATTATCTTCCACCCCCTTTTTTCATGGGTCCTCATTTCTCTTCCCAAAGTTCTCTCACATCTCATTTTATTAAAACACTTTGTTATATTATTTCATTGATTTCTATTTGTTTTGTTCTATTATACTCTATCTAGTTTTTTTAATAAAAATTAAAGACATTATGATAAATTTTAAATTCCTTACAACTAATTAATGGAGGGCATTTTTTGTGATGTGGTTAGTGAAACTAAAGGAGTAGTGATTAAACCAACTTTACATGCTTTGCATAAGAGAAGATTGGATCTATGATTGTTTTCTTCCATGATTGAAATGTGTGTCAATTCTAAATGAAAGTGATAGAACCTTGATATGTTCTCTTTCCTATCATCATTCTCTTTGCGTCATTATCATAACATTGTACATATTGTAAATTTAGAGACCTAGAGAAATCAATATTTGGATGATATAGAATTAGGAAACAAATGTTTTACTTAATAGTGTACGAAATTGAAGCCTCTTAAATTTGGGATGACTTTAATTTATAATAGAAAAGATCCACAAAATATGCAATGTTTACACACCCATCTTTTATAAATGAAAAAGCTTAATTCTATTGGGTGTTTGATTGGAAAAATTGGTCTCATTTAAGTATATGATGATGATTTAAAGTAGAAAGATGTTTTATTGATATAGTTTTAATAACAACTCAATTTTTTTTATTAGTAGAAGTACAAAGATAAGTTACATGAGAAATTGAAAGAAGAAATTAAAAGCCTTAAGGACGAGAAGTCTCTGAAGTGGAAGATACGTAAAAGAGCTTTGAAATAATGGACAAGGAGGTTGGCGCATGGAACTATATAAATAAGATCTTGAATTATATATGTGAGATGTGAATTCAATAGAGAATTTGGATGATTTATTAACAAATAATGATATATATATATATATGTATGTATGTATGTATGTATGTATGTATGTATGTATGTATTGTAATACTTCCCCTCAATTTGGAGCATAGATATTAACATATATATATATATATATATGTATGTATGTATGTATGTATGTATTGTAATACTTCCCCTCAATTTGGAGCATAGATATTAACCATACCGGGCTTGTTACAAATATAATTGACTTAACCCCTATTTAGAGCTTTTATGAAAATATCTCTCAGCTATTCTCTGATTTTTCACATATCCTATAGAGATAAATTTTCATTGTACATTTTTTTAGTAATGAAATGATAATCAATCTTAGTATATTTAGATCATTCATAAAACATAGAAGCAATATGAAGTGTAACTTGGTTATCACACCCTAACTTTACTGGTATTGATAATTTAAGACCAACTTTAATTAAGAGCTAATATATCTATATTTGCTCACACATAAACTATTTTCATAACTTCATATTTAAATTCCATACTGGAATATGATATGATATTTTGCCTTTTACATTTTTATGAGAACAAATTTCCTCTAACAAAAACGTAATAGTCAATAGTATTTTTTTAATTAATCTTTGAACCTGCAAAATCTCTTTTTGAGAAATACTTGATGTGAGTATGACTATGGATTTCATATAGTTTCCTAAGTCTAGGAGCTCCTTTAAGTAACATAAGATTTGTTCTAAAGTAACTCAATTGTGAATTATTAGCGAAGAAATGATTTTGGTTTATAATACCAACAAAATTTTCATATCGGGAAGTGTCACTATAAGATAGTTTAATTTTCTATCACATCTTCTAAATTTCCCAATATCTTGAAAGAGTCTCCATATTTTATAAGTTTTAGACTAGGAAATATTAGAGTATTGCATAACTTAGCCCAAACTTGCTAGTTTTAGTTAATAAGTAAGCACATTTGTTCTTTAACATAAGAAATTTCCTTTCTTGCTTCTTGTCCTCAACTCCCAATAAATGCTTCAAAAATCCTAACCTTTTGTTCGAAATTGCACAGGAAGAAAGGACTTTAAGGATGAAATTCCTATAGTATTACTACTAATAATAACAATATCATTGACATACATAATAAGGAGAATGATGTCAGGTACATAATTTTTATAGAAAACTCAAAGTGGTTTGAATAAAATTTTCAAACTAAATATGAGGACTCTATTTTAAACCATATATAAACTTTGAAAGATGACTAACTGATATATGTTTAAATTTTCATTCATTTGATATACTACACTTAGTGATTAATGCCTTAGAAATGCTTAAGATACTCACTTTGACTCATTTGTGATTTGAAGCACAATTCGGAATCAAAGAAGTTAAAGTGATTCGAAAGAATGATATATGGGCCATTTTTCAAAGATTAATTTTTACTTGTCTTCATGGAGTAAAAAAGAAGAAAATTAAAAGATAAGAGGAAGACAAGAAATGGAACACAAAGAAGAATAATCATAGAAAGCAATGCACGTGCATGTTTTTGCTATGAGAAAATGTCAATTTAATGGAGTAGAAAATAATAGCAAATTAAGCATGAAACAATAGCAGCTGGTGAGCGACAAAAGGGCTAAAAGACAAAGTCTGCGTACGTAGGGGTTATGTGTTAACATAGGCAATGCTTGCACAAAACGCAGACAAACAACATTCTTGCGTCAAACGCACAACGCTCTGCATACAACACATAAACGCATGGTCTATGTTTTACTTAAAATGCACAGTAAAAGAAGAGGAACGTGAACAGTAGCATGGACATAAGGTTTATTTGTTACATCAGTGAATAGGAAAGGGGGCGTGAAATAGAGAGTAGCTAACAGAGAAGGGAGGTGCCAGGTATCTTCTTCGTTCTTTTCACTAATGAAGCATGGAGAAGATAGCTCATGCTGGAAGCATAAAAATTGAGATGGAAGGCCTGCTTCCCAACACTGGTTTAATGGGAATATCAACGCTAAGTCACAGTTAAGCTATTTTTATCATTTTAAGCTTGTAATTTCTTTTCAGATTGTTGTGTTGTTGGTGTTGATTTGATTGGGTTTTGGGATGAATGATCTTAATACGTTATTTTGATTGTTTTATTTCAAACTTATTGCTAAAACATTGAATGTAATTCATAATCGTTACTTTTGATGTTTGTGAGTAGCATCTAATGATCCAATATCGTTAGGAACAATATAACTTTGGTTAGATAACTCAAACGTGTGAGGTTACTACTTATATTGATCGTTTTTCACTTCGTAATGTGGCTGTCAAATTAAACTTAAAGATCGTATCCTAGGTTATTCGATAGTTAGGTTTAATTAATGATTGTTTCTTGATTAAACAAAACCTAAGGGAAAACTAAGATTAGGAGAGTATTCTATTAGTCTTAGTTTGATAATCCGAAGAGAGTTGTAAAGATGTTAGGATGATGAAATATGCTTGATTGTGTTTAGGTCGAGATTGAACCTAGGAACAAACCTTACATATATTCAACAGTTTAATTATTTTCGATTGCTTGTTTTAATTTGTTTTTGATGGTTTACTTTTACTTTAATTTCTAAATTGCTAAAAATAAAAAATCCCCTTTTTATATTTTCCTTGCATTAATTAACTTTTGTTATGGAAATTAACCGAACATTCCTTGTGGATTTGATCCCGACTCACCCTAACTACAAAATTTAGTGTGCAGAGTCAGGTAAATTTTGTAGTGCACTTGACACGAGCTGTCACTAACTTTCTCATATTCTTCCTTGTCAACAAATGTCAGTAGTCATTCCATAAAAACTTACTCCTGAAAATCACCATGTAAAAAGGCATTTTGGTGTCCAATGAATGTAAAGGCCAATTATGAGTAGTATTAATTGAAATTAATAAATAAATAGAGATCATAGTAATACAAAAGAAATTATCATAATAATCCATATCATAAGTTTGAGCATAGCCTTTTTCCCTAAGTTGGGATTTAAGCCAAGCTACTGATCCAATAGAATTGACTTTGGTAGTAAACAACTATTTACTTTCCAAAACCTTTTTTTTATAGTAAATTTAATTAAATCACAAATGCCATTAGAAATGAAAGCATTCATCTCCTCTATCATATTATCATAACACTGAGGATAAGATAAAGCTTTATGAATAATTTTTAGAACAGTCACAAAATCAAAGGAGGCAACAATAGAATAAGAATAAGAAGATAATTGATCATAAGAAAATAAATGAATGTGATAGGATAAGTGCACTAACATTTACATTTGTAAATGGAAATTGGTATATTAGGATCATTGTTTGTTACATTTGATGTCAAAGAAGAGATAAGTGTCGAATATGTATCATAAGGGTCTTACCTTTACAATATACCTAATGAATAGTTGATGGTGGTAGTTGTGAAAGATTATCAGGAGTAGAAGTAGTGTTGTTTATTTGTACTTGAAGTTATAAAACATATCATTATCGTTTTTTTTGTTGGAAGAAGTCAAAGAAGTAGAATAGAAAGGAATTTGTTCTATAAAGGTAACATCAATTGATATTAGATACTTGTTAAGACTATGATAGGAGCATCGATGTCCTTTATGTAGATACAAGTAACCTAAAAAAGCTCATTTTAAGGAGTTGAGATTTAATTTAGTCACCCAGGGACAAAAATCACAAACAAGAAACATATTATTGAATGTTTAAGCTGTAATAAGGAAAAAGGGTGTAGTAAGAAAAAAAGAAACTATAAGAAATCTCATTGTGAAGAATATAAAGGCATAAAATTAATAAAAATAAGATAAAAAAATCATATTGGCCCAAAATTGTTTAGGAATGCAAATTTGACATAGGAGTGTCCTAGAAACTTCGAGGATACGTTAAATTTTTTAGTCACACTGTCTCAGACTTTTTGTCAGCGTAAGAGGATTGGTGAAGAATATCATTATAAATCGTGTAATTTTGAAAAGAAGTGAAAAATATTCTTTAACATTATCGCTTCTCATAATATTCATATGAACATTAAAAAAAGGTTTGTAAAATGGAAAAAATAATTCAAAACAATTCTTCATTATATGAAGCCAACTCACACAAGAAAAATCATCAACAAACATAATAAAATAACAAAATCTAGTTTTGGACATAGTAAGACATGGACCCTAAATATCTTATTAAGCTAACTTAAAAGGAAGATTATCTATTTTAGTGACTCAAAGAACTAAAAGACAAACAATGTAACATCCCGTTTTCAGAGAACGGGTCGGACCAGAGAAACGGGTCCAAGTGTGGTAAATTAACACATCTCATGCTCATGCATTTGTGAA
>JAOQMS010000005.1:33246189-33275034 GCA_027563885.1 Erythroxylum longipes | reverse complement strand
CGTTTAAAAGAGTTTATAAAAAAAAATTTATACCGACTTTTGTTTAGTGTTAAGTGATGTGACACGCCACCCTCGCGAGGCACGGATTCGGGTATCACCTTCGATATCGGGTTCGGATCCAGCGGGAGTGGGGTGTTACAAACAAGATGTCGTATGACTCACAATCTAAGGAAGATACATTATAAAAGTAAGGATATAAGTAAGAAAGGATGTTTAAACTAATTATATGCTACAAAAGGAGTTAAGACACTTGATTGATAATCCTCTTCATCATAAGATCTTTTAATAAATAATAATTAGAAAAATAAGATATAATTATTTAAGACACGAGTCAGTTTGCTCGTAAACATTAAATTATAAGAAAATTATGGTAAGCTCAAGACAGAGGATTGGAAAAGTAATGGAGTATGATTAATAGTGTCAAAACCAAAAATAGAATAAGTAGAACCATCGGCTAAAGTAATATGGAAAGTAGATGTGTTTTTTCGAAAAGTTAAGAAAATTTTTGGAATACCTATTATATAATTTGAGGCATCATAATCAATGACCTATTATAAGGAAGATGAAAGAAGGCTTGTATTTATCTTACCTAATTCAGCAATGATAGTGATAGGATAAGATGAAGTTCTTGATGCTTCTTGGTGCTAAATGATTTTAGCAGATTCATTTATAGAAACTATAACTATCTGCTCAAAGGATGAACAAGGTTTAACATTAGTAAGCTAAAATATAAGCTAAGTGGAATTTTTGAGATTTGTCTTACAATTTTTGGCATACATATTTGGTATGGCCCAATTTATGACAAACATGATAGACAGCTCTCCTTGCATCCTGATTTTAATTGTCCAACCATTTATACCTCTTCCTCTTTTATTACTCTTAGGATATGACCAACCAATTCTAGATTCACTAATGCAACTGACAAGAACACTAGGAGCATAAATATTTTGAGTTAAAAAAGAACTAAAATTTTATCAAATTATCTAAGTAAAGACTTCATATAAGGAGGAAATCTTAGTATTAAAGAAAATATAAGATTTAACAATCCAAAAATGAGAATTAAGACATTGCTAACATCTTCTTTTATTGACCTTGTTAGACTTTGACATTAAAACTAAATGATAACAAAACATTCAATTCTTTATAAGTCCTTTTTAATTTGTAAAATATGTTTGAATAGATTAATCTTGTTGTTTAGTATGATAAAAATCCTTATAAAATTTGTAAATTCTTGAAATGTTTCTTATTTAGAATATATGAATAATAAATATTCCATTAGTTCTTTGATATACTCGTAATGATTAATCAGGTTGCTTGAGTGTCGATAGAATATATGAATAATAAATATTCCATTAGTTCTTTGATATACTTATACTAATTAATCAGGTTATGAGGAAGATTAAACAAGGCATGTATTTATCTTACGTGATTCAACAATGATAGTGATAGGACAAGATGAACTTCTTGATGCCTATTAGTACTAAATGAATCTAATACATTCATTTGTAGAAACTATAATTATATGCTCAAAGGATGAACAAGGTGGAGCATTAATAAGCTGAAATATGAACTAAGTGGAATTTTTTAGATTTGTTTTACAATTTTTGGCACATATATTTGGTATGACCCAATTTATGACAAAAATGATCTACATCTCCCCTTGCATCTTGATCTTAATTGTCCAACCATTTATACCTCTTCCTCTTTTATTACTCTTATGATATGAACAACCAATTTTAGATTCACTATTGTAATTGACAAGAGCATTGGGAGCTTAAATATTTAAGTTAAAAAAGAACTAAAATTTTACAAATTATCTAAGTAAAGACTTCATATAAGGGGGAAATCTTAACATTAAAGAAAATATGAGATTTAAAAATCCCAAAATGAGAATTAAGACTAATTAAAAAATTCATTGCTATCATCTTCTTTTATTGAGCCTTTTAAACTTTGACATTAAAACTAAATGATAACAAAACATTCAATTATTCATAAGTCCCTTTGAATTTATAAAATAGGTTTGAATAGATTGATTTGTTGTTTAGCATGATAAAAATCCTTATAAAATTTGTAAATTCATGAAATGTTTCTTGTTTAGAATATATGAATAATAAATATTCCATTAGTTAATCAGGTTGCTTGAGTGTCAATAGAATTGTTGATTTGTAAGAATATTTAGGTAAAATTGTTGATTTGTAAGAATATTTAGGCATTATCTTGTAGTCACTCTTTATAAGTTTCATTTGGTGTTAGGTTATCATGAAGATAATGATCCGTAGAGGTAATTTTTAGATAAATCCATATAGTCATACCAATCTAGATAATTTAGACTTGTTAACTTACATATTGTAATTCTAGACATCATAAGAAGTAAATCAGTCACATTCAAATCCTTTTCTCATCATTTATTATAGACAATCAACATCCAAATATATCATCATGTGATCAGCTAAAAAAAATCATAAACAAAAAAGAAATTTGTTGTCCCTATTAATGTGTTAAAGCAAAATTACAAAATGGAGTGTTAGAAAGAGAGGGACGCATAAGAAAGGATGATTGGAGAACTAGGCAATATCATACATAAAGCTTCTAATAATTGGACTTTAAGGAAGACCCAATTGGTAGGTGGCACTTTTATCTAAGCTAATAGTGAGGATAGGTGATCACTTGAAAAGTATGACCAAAATAAAATTATAGTTTCTACTTATTATAAGATGAACCAAAATAAGAGAAAAAATGAAACATCTAAAATTGCTTATTACGGTATATTTGCCTCTAATAACATAAAATGAAGTGAGGAAAATTTTTTATAAATGATTTATTCATAAGTAATAACAAACACACACACACACACACACACACACACACACACCCACACACCCACACACATATATATATTTAAAGTATAATAATAAAGAAGGTATACTAATTACGATTCACATAGTTAAGCCTATAATTAAACAAATAATATATAAATTTTGTAACAAGATGTATGATATTTGTATATTATAATATGTTTTCTAGGTGTTTGAGTGTTCTTTGAAGTGTTCTCTTAGATGATAATAATGTTTTTAGGACTTAGAATTGTGTTTTGTTAGTGATTTTAAGTGTTTTAATTGGTTGAATAGTTTAGAGCAAGAATTTGATCTTAATTTTATGTTTCAATGGGTGTTGATGTGTTTATTAGTGAGTAGAAACAACAAATTGAATAAAAGAGGAAGAACTTAGAGAAGGGAAGAAGCCACGATTGTGCATAATGCCACTATCGTGACAGAGGGTATGAACTAGGCATCCCACGATCATGGCAGGGTGTTTTCCAGCATGCAAAATTTTTGTATTATTGACATTTCATGTATATTTTTTAAACTAAATTAATTGGTTAAACCCTAGAAACAACCCTAAAAGCCTTAATAAGTATTTAAGGAAATAAAAAACACCAAAAAAGAGGTTGCATATTAGAATTAAAGAGATTAAAGAGGAAACATCAAGACCCAAAACTGATTTTCTTTCTTTTCTCTTCATATATTTCATTATCTTGGACGTTGATTTGGATTATTAGGATGTTAAATAAGATTATGGGTTTCTAAATCCATATTAGGAATTGTTTTTGATCTATTTTGTTAAACTTTATTCTTGTTGAATTTAATAGATATATCAATGTTTTGTGATATTTTTATGCTTATATTAATAATAAATCGAGAGATTGAATCAAGTTATTTGTGTTAAGGTGTCCAATGAGAGTTGGAAGCTTAATAGACCTACAAATATTAGATTAATAAACAATTAAAGAGAGATCTTAATTGTGAATTAATTATCCTTAGCATTGCTTCAAATCCAATTGAATAGTTAGGAGTAGTGTTGTGAATCGAGATATTGCAATCCTATTATTATCAACTTCAATTGGGATTACTTGATTAGGTCTTAAGAAAGGGTAATTAAAACCTTAGGATATCTAAGATCAAGCATAATTGAATCAAGAAGATAAAGGAGAGACAAAATAAGGATAAAATAATTCCTAAACTTCTAACTTTAATTAACTTTATTATTATTGCTAAATTTATTTATTCACATGTTTTGTTTGAATAGTTGGTTCAATTTTTGTAAATTTATTTTAATTCAATCAATCTTTTAGTACCTTAGACAAAGTGCATTTAAGTTGATAGGTGACTAATTAATCCTTATGGTAACAATTCCTTTTATACTACAAGATATGATCTGTATTCTTCTGGTATTGAAGTTTTTATATAAAAATGTTATCAAGTTTTCAGCATCATTGTCATTGATTGAATTAGCTTCTTATACACTTTGAATTTCTTTAGTTTAAGGATTGTAATACTTTTCTTTTATGATTACAAGTGCTTGAACAGAAGACTTAAAAATAGAAAAAAAACTTGTAGACCTTTTCTTTTAACCTAGTGAAGGCATTATAACATGAACGAGAGTTACTTAAACTTATATAATCTTTAGTGGTAGAATTATCCGAATTATCCTTGGACTAACAATACAGGAGAAAACATGAGAGCACAAGATATAATAAGTTTCCAGCAGGATAGGCTTAGATGCTTGGAGTATAAGTTAGAAAAGTTAATGGATGTGCTAAGCTCTAAGTTTGACAGCCAAGATGAAAGATAGAAAAGGATGGAAGCCAAATCAAATAATGAAGAACTACTCCTCTTCCGTTCATAACTTGGAGGTTTAACTAGGGCAAATTACCGATTCATTGTCAACAAGGAACGTGGGGACTCTTCCAAGTAACAGAAAAGTATAACCAACATCCTTGATATGAGGAAGCTACCATATTGTAAGAAAAATTGGCCTCAGCATATCCCATATGAGGATAATGATGTTGAGTTAGATACAATATGTTATTGGAGCCTATTAATGCCTCAGAGTGAAAAGGAAACAAAGGTCAAATTCACGACATAAGTTGATATTCAAGAAAAGAAAGAAGAACAAAGGTTAGAGGAAATAATGGATGCAGAAGAGAAGGAATTCTCTGTTTAAGACTTGAAAATAGAAGAGTGGATAAGGGGAATAAGGAAGAAAACAAGAAATTCACTTTCTTACAGGACAAACTGTTAGAATCAATTGAAGATTTAGAGAGTTTCATCATTCCCTATTTTATTAAAAATTTGTTATGGGAAAGGGCATTATTGAAATCACTTGTATTTCGTAATTTGATCAAATATGTCATTCTTATTATATTACAACATGTAGTTTATTCACAGGCTACTAAATTGTTATATCAAGAAAATGATGAAAGCAAGTCACTAATTATAGACCCAAAATGATAGTAAACATGAAGGGTACGTTAATCTAACAATGTTAAATGAATGCTACTTGGGAGGCAACCTAAGAATTAGGATAGGTTTCATTTTTATGTTTGCTTTATTTTATTAGTGATTTGTTATTTTTATGTTTTATATTTATTTTTCTGAGAGTTGAATTGATTTATCTAAGTTCCATCTCCAACACCATCACCATCACCACCTGAATCACTATAAGTTTCTTGCTCTTACTTTTTCTTTATTGTTATTTCTTTTTATTTGTATTGTTTTGGTTTCTACATTAAGGACAGTGTGTTGTTCAAGTGTGGGGATGTTTATGCATTGGAATATCATTTATGTGTGGTGAATTTTGTATTTACTTGTTAGTTTTTGATTAGGTCGGCGTTATATGAACATTTTTTTTGCATGATGTATGCATGGTGTGAATATGTCAATAGAATGAATTAAATGGAATTGGCTTACTTTAAATGTGGTCATCAAAATTGTAAAGGTATAGTAACTTTTGAATTTTGTGTTTTAAGTGTCGTTGGGATGAATATGCATGTTCATTAGGATATTGCACCTAGCCTTTGACTTTACGACATTTGTTTGAATACATTTATAATTACACTCATTTAAATTGGTTAACATCATTAGTACCTTTTCATGAGAGTGTTTAACTCAGAAGAAATGAGGTAAGCTAAGAATTATAAATAATTAAAAAGCGTGTTAAATAAAAATTCCTATTCTGTTGGCCCTTTTAAGAAAATTAGGTTAAGAATAGAGCTGGTAGCTAGTTAAAAGTTATGATATAGCTAAGTAATATGGGGGATTTACATCAAAATGTTTGTCTTCGCATCAAAAAGCTAGAATGACACTCTAACCAAGCTAAATAAAAAATATAACCTAGTTAAGTAATAGGGGGGACATTCATGACATGATGTTTACTTTCACATTAAAATACTAGGTGATCATTAAAGAAAATCTAAAAAAATGATGCTTGCAATAAATTAAACCTACTAATCTTTTAAATATAGTAAGAATTTCATGAAGGGTTACTTAGTGATAGTTTACCTTTTTAATTGATCATTAATAATAAATGCAAGCTTACAAGTTTCGTAGGTGTATAAATAAGGTTTTAATATTTTGAATGATATGTATATTCAAATTAAAGCACTTAAACATGAAAGGAATAGGTCAGTATGTTGGCAATTTTTAAGTGGTTGATGCTTAAGTTTAAGTTAATTCCATGAGATTTGATGTCATTTTACCATTATTGCATTGTGTATGATTGCGTGGTTATGTGTTACATGTTTTTTTTAATGTTTTTGTTTTTAGCTTTGTTTGAGGACACTGCAATGCAAACTCCTTAATGTGTCATCATTAGATCTACTATTATTATTAGCTTTGAGAAGAATCATTGAATTTGATCTGAAGATTTTGGAACCTCTATGCTCTAACTTTGTTATTTTACTACTACCTAGTGATGATGATCAATACTCATGTGCTTTACTATTTGAGCCCACCATCATTCTCCAAATATTTTTTTTTATAAGTAAGAGCAACTCTTATCACTACTACCATAATGACCGATGTTACCAAAAGACAATGAACTTGCTGCTTGTCATTTTTAGTCTTATTTCATCAAGGTTATTTGAGGGTTTCCAATAAGAGCATACGATAAATAGAAGGCTTGTAAGTAATTAGTAAGTTCCACAATGAGTGTTATCAAAATATGAATAGGCTTGGCTAAATAATCGACGTTTAGTTTAATCCAATCTAAAGTCAATGAGTAACATCCATTCTGACCAAGCTTTCAATTGAACCTAACAATTTTGGCTTTAGACAGGTCTCAATCTTAAGCTTCATAGTCTAACCTGACTTGGTTGAAGCAACTTGACTTAGTTGAAGCAATTTGACTTGGTTGACCAAAAAATGTAATTTTGATAAATTGAAAAATCACATTGTTTTGTTTAATGGATGAAAAAACCAAGCTTAAATTTGATTAGCTGGCTCATCTTCCTGATTGTCTATATATTTAAGTCTAGAAAAATATAAATCCCTACTCCTTACTCCCTATTTAAGAAGAAGCTGATCACCAATATCTGTTATAATTCAATTGAACCAAAACATATGTGGAGTTCAATAAATAAGAACCGTAATAACCATAAAAAACAACTAAAACCTAACGATGTTCCTATAAATATTCCAAAAAGTGTTAAAAAGTGAGATCTTATGAGTATTGAATTACTTGTTATTTTTCCAATCTTGAATTACTTGAGATGGATTCCAACAAGTATTTAATTCTTATTGATGCCCTTGATGGATAGCATTGCTATATAAATTTGGGTATCTTAAACATTTATCTAAAAAATTATTTGGTTTAGAATTGTAAAAGAAGTCTTACAAATTAAAAAACTAAAACCAAGTCCAACTGGATTACTTCAGTATCTTGAGTTATATCTTTTAGTTTTAAATTAAACAATGATGTAAAAAGGAGCATATAAGTTCTTGAATTTTTTTCTTTGGTATCCACTAGTGATAGAAAACATATACATAAGGTAAAAACACCTTTTTCATATATATAAGGTGAAAATAATGTTTTTGATCTTATTTAAGAAGTATTATCCATTTTTATGATTGGAAACTACTGCAATGCTATTTGGAATTGTTCAAGAAATTAACAAATAATATGGTAGTTTTTATATCTTATTTATCTTTATAATGCATTAAAATTATATATAAGCAAGGGTAACAACAAGCATTGAAAGCTTAATATGTTAGGGCCCTATAAAGCATTTGAAGTTTATAAAAATGTCACTATATTTTTAACACTCATTTTTTAAATAATAAGCTAAAGTCTAATATCTAAATCTTGAAAAGTTAAATAATTTTTATTTATAGAAATAACGTATAAAATTGTGAATATCCTCTAAAGTAAAATGTCTTATATATGTTTCTATAGAGATATCATTCAAGTTATGAGATTTATTATTCTTTAGAATCTATACAAATTTTCTTCTTAGAATTGCTACTATAGAATAATGTTAAGGTTCTTTATAATTTGTTTTCCTACATAAAGTGCTTTAAACTTTGTAATTATGGTTTATAAGGTCTTCAATTTTAAGGCTTGGTATTTTTTCAGTTAAGTGAAAACACAACTGTTACTTTTTAAACCTTGGTTTTATAAGTGTGATATTTTTTTTGTCTACTAATACTATCATAAAATGTTCTAAGCTTTATGTTTATGATAATTTGTATACTTGTGAATATTTATTTGTATTTAGGTAATTAGTTTATTTATCGTCTATAATTATTTCATATGGATGAAGCTAATCCTTTAATATAGTCCATCACAGTGAAAAGTTTCAATCCAATGCATGAATATATAATAAGTGAAGAAAAAATTAAATAGAAGAAACTAAAAACCATTTATAGATAATAAGTGATGTTTAGAATCACTTTAAAAAGACTAAAATAACTTAAGGAATTGAAGAAGTCAAATGTAAGTACCGTCATAACTTATTTGTTAGGAATTGATGAAGTCAAATATCAGTACCATCATAACTTATTTGTTAGAGATTCAAAAGGTGGAACCTTGCATTTAAAAAGGCATGTCTTTGAGTGTAATTAAAGAAAAATGGTATTAGGAGATCAAACGTTTTCTCATACCAAATCCATTAAAAGGCTATATTAAAATGATTGCCACATTATATGATCTTGAAAACCAAGAATTTTTCTTATGAATGCAATTAAAAAGCATAAATATCCACTCTTAATTGATAATCACATTGACTTCATGATGTTTATTACGTCACATTAGCAAAATTTAAAAATACCTAGTTAGAAGACAATTAAAAAGGATAACTTTAAGATTAATGGTATGCAAAAGAGTTTAGTATTGAAAATGTTAGTGGTTAATGACACAATAGTTATAATCATATTAGACATATAGATAACTAAAAAATAAAATAAAGATTATATAGTTGTGATATAGCACTATGTTAACTATAATTAGACTTTATAGAGTTTCATCTTCAGGTAAATAATATTCTTTAATTTTGTTGTCATTTTTCTTTAATTTTTCTATAATTGATCTTTGATTTTGTTTCAAAATAGTAGGTTCGTTTATGTTTTAATGCCTCGTACAAGTGAATGGTAGTGAGTGTATTATTAGATTGTTTGATAGATAAGAACATCGATAAGAAGTTTTCAATGATAATTGTAGCACAAATGATGATATGGTTAGTAAAGTTAAGAGCAAGCTATAGATTAGGAGCTTTTCCTTTTAAGTGAAAAAAAATTCATTAAAGCTCAAGAATGGGCATCAAAGAAACAAAGTATAGGACAATTCTGTAATTACAAGGTAAGGAATATAAACTTATGCCACTCTAGAACAACATTAGAAGAAATAACCAATTACAAACTCATTCCAAACTCCATCTTCATATAAAAGAGGCAGTCATCCTTTTTGTGATATGGACTTGTAGTATTTCCCTAATCCAACACCAAACCTTGTACATAACTATCCCTTCTTAAAATTTTGAATAATCTATTATTTCTTTCCCTATAAATGGAGTACACAGAACAAGTTATACAAAGAATTATATCTAAGTGTTCTCCCCTTCTCTTACTGTGAATCTGATAAGCCCATTAGAGTACATCTTGCCTCTCCTGGTAAGGGCAATATAACACCATCATGAGCTACATCCTTTTTTAAATAACTATGGTATAAAAAAACTAAAAAAATAGAGGACTAATGGATTCAGAGCTAAGATTGTATAGTACAAAGCTGATCATTAACACCATAAATCTTGTCTTTAGTCTATAGTATATGTCTTGCAGCTAACCAAGTGAAAAAAGATGCTTTAGGCATCTAAGTCTCTCTATCCACATAATATCAAACCATTCAATTCTAGGTTGTTATTGCCTGATAGTAGTAAAATAAGATTGATTATTAAATTCCCTACCTCCATTTGGCAACCAATGTAGGCTATCACATCTTGAAGAATTGGGAGAGTAGTCAAGGAGGTAGGATATGATCCTCTCATTACCCTTGAAGCCTATGTCCCAAATATCCTATAAAAGTTATAGCGTACCGTTACCATGGGGTACATACCGGAATACCTTGAGGACATTCCAGTACATATCCTATGATAATGGTGTGCTACGTTCAATCATAACATTCACTTAACATGGCATCATCATTCTTTATTCTCTTATAAGACATCATAAAGACAATCACAAATTTTTAAAACCAAAATTTCCCCATTTCATTTCATAAATCCAAACGTATTTACATTGTAGCTTTTAAACACCCATACATGTACATCATCATATCCTAATACAAAATATGCTACATGAAAGAGGAAAATACACAAAAAGTTTATCTAATCTTTCCAATCCCAGTTGACCTACCTTTAAGCCATTTCTTCTTCTTCCTAAAAGTACAAGACTATACTCCTTGTAGCATCCCTTAGTACCTAAAGTCATCTCTCGGTCCTGAAAAATCAACGTTGCAATTTTGGCGAGTTTTGCGAACTCAATAAGGTAACCATCATCTATGGTTCACTCAATTCATGCAACACATCACACATATAACATATAATTCACATCTTTGCATTTTTGCATAAATTATCATATATCACATTCTCACTTAAGGGTAAGACAATTTTGCATTTCAAACAATCAAACATATTCATTAAAATGTATATGAAATGCTCATATGACTCTTTTCCAATTATTGCGTTGTTGTGATTGAGTGCCTAAATTGTCTCATATCCATTGTGGATACCGGGCTCATTTATACAGTCCCTTATCCGTTGGGGATACAGGGCTCATTTTATATAATGAGCCTTTGATTCTTAATCACATTTAGAGCTTTAAGCTCGTTTTTGGTGGCTACTTAGGTCACAACTCTCATTATCTGATCATGCATTCGTGTATGGAATGCATCTCTCCTCTCATAATCAATCAATCATGTCAAGAAGCATTTAGTTCATCACATTCAAATACAAGTAGCACTTCAATATCACATTCATGCATCAAGTCTCGGACCTTCATTGTTCGACATCAACATAATCAAATCATATTCATATCACCATTCAAAACATATTCTAAAGCAAACAATTAATTGCGTGAAACCATCTAGGTTACTCACCGATTGCTCCCGAAGCTATTGCCTCGAAGTTTTGGCAACGTCTAGATGTTGAAGTTCCAATTGTTCCTCTATATCAAGCAATATACACATACCATACTTTTGCATAATTATAAATCTTTGTTAATGCACATGTATGTATATGAAATATGCACAATGCATGTTCATGACAATCCCGGGTATCACCCTATTATTCTCGTCATGTAAACATTCATATTTCCAAACTCACATAAGTATCATTTATACTAATGGTTTATACCTCAATAAAACCATTAAAAGTGAAATTCATAATTCCTTAGTCAATTCAGGTTTTTCCTATAACAACTTTCGGGTCAACTTTCCATGCTCCTTTTGACCAATAAAATGAAGTAATTTGAGGATACTTTATTTTAAAAAATTGTTCTCCTATCTCTTAAGTTTCTAGTTACATCAAGATCATTCAATTTAGTTCAGTATTCTATGAGTTATGCTCAAAATACTACAAACTGAGCACATTTGAAACTTTGGCTTGTACATGATCATGTTATAAAATTGTATAACTCATATCTCTCAATTCCCATATTAAAAAATTATGAACTTTATATTTGTTGAAAGACAAGAGAATAAACTACAACTTTTGTGAAGAAATATTTGTCTAACTCGGCATATATCAATACACTTTATTCAATATCAATAAGATATGATTTCTGTTTCGGGTAATACTACAGTCTCAGTCAAAACTCAATTTCAAAACAAATTCTCTTAGATATAGAAATAAAATTCAATTTCTCCAGAAAAATTGTAGTACTGTGTCTCTAGTTTACTCTAAATGAAAAATCATCCCAATTAGATAACTACAGATCAAGATATCATCAAAATACCGAAGTATGCTCAAGAAAAACCAAATCACTCGCTTAAGCCTCTCGAGTCGTGATCCATCTGGGCAAAAGTCACCGGCGCGACTCTTCTCTCTCACGCCATGAGAGAGAGAGAGATGAAGCACACAGTCACAGGAATGCAATGGTATCGTGACTTCTAATGAATAAAAGCTGAAGAATAAGTTCTGAAAATTTTAAAATGGAGCATACATAAACCTTAACTCATGAATTTATGCACTCTTCACATACATATTTTTATGGATCTTTCAACTCCAAAAAATGATTTTACTACTATCTCATAACATCTAGATCCTCAAAACACAGAAGCAAAATCAGTGAACATGTTACAGTTACATTTTCCAGCACTCATCTTCCAAATTTTTCCAGATTTTACACCTAACATAACTTGTACACAGATCATTTTTCCTACTCCGTTACTCTTCATTCTTAACTCAATATCATTCATAAACCAATCCATGATCTATTTTTGATCATTTACTCAAAACAGAACATATGCATATACCATTCATTACAATTTTCTGTACTCATTCTAACACCATTATGAAGATCACTCTACCTCTAAAACATCTCAAAAAAAATCATTTCCACACTACCTTATAACATATTGACCATCAAAACAAAAAAAATCAACAAATCCACATTTTCATACTATATTCATGGTGAACATGAAAAATGTCTATTTTTCTTATGATTATGAAATGTCAACAAATCACCATTTTTGTTTCATAATCCCAACAACTCTAAAGGATCAACAAGATACTTACTTGATAAAACTCCAAAATCTTCAACAATTTCAAGAAACCATAATTCTTCATGCAACTGCATACATCATCTTGAAGGTGGTTTAGGTTAGGTTTTTCTTGAGAGAAAAGAAATGGATAATAAGTAGGAGTAGACAGGTAGATGAAAATAAGATGAAACTTTGGTGAAGGTTCAGTGAATCAAAAAGCAATGAAGAGCAGGTTTGAAAAATGAAAGCTGTGAAGAAGAGAATTAAGTTATGAACAAAAGTAACTTAGTTAAGTTTAAAAAGGAACGCGACTAAGTCTTTCTAACTTAATCAAATAATATAACAATGACACTTGTCACTTATTTAACCTCCAAGGCTTTAACTAGTTTTTTTTTTAAAGAACCAGTTTAGTCATCTTCAAATTTTACTTCAAAATTCTCCAAAATTTTCAATATCATTTTCTTAATAATTCCCACAATCATTTATCACATTTCTTCAATATCAAAATTTCTTATTTCTATTTCCATTCATCAATTTACTCGCCAATTGTCATTTTTTTTTCTTGTCTAGTAATACTCAACATTTTTGAAAATTTTTCCTAAAATTCACCAAAAATTCTAAATCACTCAATACACTCTCCAAATTAATTTTCAATACAAATAAATCACAATTCTCAATGTCATCTTCAAATTTTACTCCAAAGGTCTCCAAAATTTTCAATATCATTTTCTTAATAATTCCCGTAATCATTTATCACCTTTCTTCAACATCAAAATTTCTTACTTCTATTTCCATTCATCAATTTACTCGCCAATTGTAATTTTTTTCTTGTCCAGTAATACTCAACATTTTCGAAAATTTTTCCTAAAATTCACCGAAAATTCTAAATCACTCAATACACTCTCCAAATTAATTTTTAATACAAATAAACCAAAATTCTCAATAAAATCACATTTATAACAACTATACCCGGAATGTCAACGAATGCATGTACAATTATTTTCATGTGCAAAATTCAATAATCACGTGTATGTGCATGTCATATTATCCACATGCACTTTCTAATTTCTCAATAATCTCTCATATAATCTATTCTAGTCTCAATATGGGTAATGGGATGTTACAACTCTCCCCCTCTTAAAAGAAATTTCGTCATCGAAATTCTTACCTAATTGCTCAAACAGGTGAGGGTATTGTCTCCTTAAATGCTCCTCCATTTCCCAAATGGCTTCCTCTGTCGAATGATTCCTCCAAAGCACTTTCACCAATAGAATTACTCGATTCCTCAACTGCTTGATCTAAGATCCCACTATCTTAATCGGCTCCTCAACATAACTTAAGTTACTAGCAACTCAATCTCTTGATCCGGTATCACATGTGTTGGATCCGATCGATATCTTCAAAGCATACTCACATGAAATACGTTATGCAACTGAGACATCTCATTCGACAAAGCTAACTTGTATGCCAAAGGTCATATCCTCTTAATAATCATATATGGACTAATGTACCTAGGGCTCAACTTGCCCTTTTTACCGAATCTCAATACTCTTCTCCAAGGTGACAGTCTCAGAAACACTCTGTCTCCTACACTGTATTGCATATCCTGTCGAATTTTATCCATATAACTCTTCTGTCTATATTGGGCTGCTTTAATTCAGCTTCGGATCAATTTCACCTTATCTATAATGTCTTGTATCAATTCTCGACTTTCAACCATTCTCAAGCCCTCTTCATCCCAATATAAAGGCAATCGACACTTTCTTCTATACAATGCCTCATATGGTGCCATTCTGATACTACTGTGATAACGGTTATTGTAAGCAAATTCTATCAATGCTATATACTGATCCCAAGCTCCTTGAAACTCCAATACACAAGCTCTAAGCATATCCTCAATTGTCTTGATTGTCCTCTCACTCTGTCCATCTGTTGAGGATGAAATGCAGTACTGAAGGTTAACTTTATGCCTATAGCAGACTGCAAGCTCTTCCAGAATCTCAAAGTAAATCTGAGATCCCTGTCCGATACAATGGACACTTGAACCCCATGTAGCCTAGCCACTTTATTCACATATCTCCGGGATAACTAATCTAGTGAGTTATTCTCTCTCAATGGTAAGAAATGGGCCGACTTAGTCAATCAGTCCACTACAACCCATATAGCATCGTTCTGCCTCGAAGTCTTAGGCAATCCCATAATGAAGTCCATGGTAATTCATTCCCATTTCCACTCTGGAATAGGAAACAAATGTAGCTTCCCTATTGGAGCCTGATGCTCAGCCTTAACCTATTAGCATGTCATACACTTAGAAACATACTCTGGCACTTGCTTCTTCATTCTAGGCCACTAAAAATGCTGCTTTAGTGTGTTATACATCTTGGTAGTACCAGGATGCATAGCATAGATGGCCATATGAGCTTCCTCTAGAATTTCTTTCCTCAGATCATCCACAGTAGGCATAAACAAACTTTGTTTTAACCACAATGTCTCATCCCTTAATTTAAACTCAAAATCTAGACTCATCTTCACTTTCTCTATAAGCTTCACCATATTAGTATCTTTCCTCTGGACTTTTCTAATTCTATCTTGTAACATTGGTCTCAACTTTAGTGTAGTGGTCAATGCCTCATCTTGCTCTAGATTCAATTCCACATTCAGAGCTCTCAAATGAATCAAGTTTGGTAACCTCAATAACTGAATTTGAGTGGCACTGGTATTAAACTTCCTGCTCAAAACATCAGCCACCACATTATCTTTCCCCTGGTGGTACTCAATCGTGTGGTCATAATCTTTTAATAACTCAATCGATCTTCTTTGTCTCATAATCAACTCCTTCTGACTCAACAGATACTTCAAACTCTTATGATCTGTATAAATTTGGAATGTCTCTCTATATGGATAGTGTCTCCATATCTTTAGAGCAAAGACAACTGCAGTAAGCTATAAATCATATACCAGATAGTTAATCTCGTGAGACCTTAATTGTCTCAATGCATAGGCGATCACCTTGCCATACTGCATCAATACACATACCAAGCCTTGATGCGAAGCATCACTATATACCACATATCTTTTGATCCCCGATGGAATAGTCAACATCGGTGCCATAGTCAACCGATGCTTTAGCTCCTCAAAGCTCTTTTGACATTCCTCATTCCATCTGAATACTACATTCTTCCTCAAAAGTTTTGTCAGAGGGGCTGAGATCAAAGAAAACCCCTCAACAAACCTCCGGTAATATCCGGATAATCCTAGGAAGCTTTAGATTTTCGATACATTTTTTAGAGCTTCCCAATTCTTCACTACCTCTATCTTCTTTGGATACCTATATGTCTTTTCCATTCACTATATGTCCCAGAAATACTACTTGATCCAGCCAAAATTCACACTTACTGAATTTGGTATACAACTGTTTCTCCCTCATAATCTGCAGTACTACCCTCAAATGTCTGGCATGTTCTTTTTTATTCTTTGAATACACTAAAATATCATCAATAAACACTATCACAAAACAGTCTAGGAAGGGCTGAAACACCTTATTCATCAAGGCCATAAATGCTGTTGGGGAATTAGTTAACCCAAACAGCATTACTAAAAACACAAAGTGCCTATACCTACTCCTGAATGTATTTTTAGGTACATTAACCTCTGCTATCTTTAAATGATAGTACCCCGATCTCAAATCCAGCTTAGTGAACACCCAAGCTCTCTGCAACTGATCAAGTAAATTATCAATTCTAGGCAATGGGTATTTATTCTTTACTGTCATCCGATTTAGTTGCCTATAATCAATGTATAACCTCAAAGTCCCATCTTTCTTCTTTACAAACAAAACTGGAGCTCCCCAAGGCGAAACATTGGGCCTAATGAAACCCTTTTCTAGCAACTCCTGTAGCTGAGCCTTCAAATCCTTTAGTTCCTTAGGTGCCATCCTATATGGAGGAATGGATATAGGAGTAGCACCTGGAATAAAGTCAATTGTAAACTTTGTTTTCCGATCAAGAGGTAAACCAGATAGCTTGGTGGGAAACACATCCAGGAACTCCCTAACCACAGGAATGTCTTGCACATTCTGCTCAACTCGAGTATCAATGATGTGGGCCAGATAAGCCTCACATCCTCCTTGCATCATCCTCAATGCACTCATAAATGATATCAACCTGACTGGTACTGCTTGACTAATTCCTCTGAAAATTGCTCTCAGCTGATATGGAGATTCTAATACCACCTCCTTAGTATAGCAGTTCATGATAACCCTATGAGCAAAGAGCCAATCTATGCCTAGGATAATATCTATCTCTCTCAACTGTAGTATAATCAATTTTGCCTCCAATTCTGTTTGATCAATTCAAATCAAGCATTTCCTGCAAACTTCTCTTATAAATGTAGTACTACCTATTGGTGTACTCAACTCTAATCCATACTGTAATAACTCTCTATCATAATGTAGCCTAAATTCCATATGCGGTGCGATAAAGGAATGTGTAGATCCTGGATCTAACAATGTAAATGCTTTATGATCATAAATAAGTAGCACACCTGCAATGACATCCGGGGAGTTCTGAGTATCCTGCCTAGTCATGGCATACACTCGGGCTTAGGGTTGTGGTCGGCTGCTCCACACCTCAGTCCTGACAGAAGGACTCCCAGAGTTCACTCTGCCTCTTCCACGACCTCTCTGTCTATTCCTACTACTTTGACTCTGCTGGATTGTAGCTTCACTCCCAGATCTCCCACTCATACCAGATTGAGTTTCCATAGCAGCAGGACAATCTTTAATCTGGTGGTTAAAGGAGTTGCATCTGAGGCAAGCTCCAGACAATCTCTAGCACTCACCACTATGCCTCTTCCTACAGTACTCACAAGGGGGTAACTGACTCTGCTTTGTACCTCTTCCACTACTAGACTGTACAAAACTACCCCTATGTTTGAATTCCGCTATCTTGATCCAGCTGGTGGTCTGAAAGTTTGGTTCTGGTGCTTACTGAATCTTCTGTCAGAACCACTCTGAATCTCACTAGACCTTTTCAATCTAGACCCTTGCCCAAACTCTGTTTGTCCCTCTCTTAATAGCTGCTCAATTCTGATCGAAGCAGCTCTCAACTCAGTGAAACTACTCAGGTTGGAGATCGCTAGTCTTATCCTGATCTCCATGTTCAGTCCATCTTCAAATCTTCTACACTTATCTTCTTTGGTAGGAATCAAAGCAGTAGGATATCCTATCAAATCATTGAACCTGATCTCATACTCTGCCACTAACATCCTACCTTGCTTCAGCTCCAGGAACTCTTTCATCTTCCTATCCAAGTAGATCTTGGGTATGTAGTTCTCTTTGAAGACCCTCCGAAAGTCTTCCCACTTTAGGTTACAAATCCTGGTGGTACTGTCTGGAACATTCTTCCACCACTAGTAAGCTGGGCCTTGCAGTAAAGACACTACATAGTCGAAATTCTCACCTAGCTCGCAATCCATTTGATCGAAAACTTTCTCCGTCCTCTCTAGCCATCCTTTGGACTCTGCAGGGTCTGTACTTCTGTATAAGTCCACAGCCACTTTCTCTTGCAGCCTATCATACGTCCTCTCCCTTCTCTCAGGAACTCTAGGAGGTATTTCCTCAGGTCGAGGTATCGAAGACTCTCTACTGGCTCCTACACATCCTAGGTCAGCTGATTGCCCCACTTGATCACCTATGGCGGATGACCTATAATAAACAATAACTTCAATCATTACCTGCATTTCTCATGATATTTCATACTTAAAATTCCCATATGTCCCTATGAATGCCAAACCATGCTCTGATACTACCCAATGTAGTGCCCCGTTACCATGGGGTACATACCGGAACACCCTGAGGACATTCCAGTACATAACCTATGATAACGGTGCGTTACATTTAATCACAACATTCACTTAACATGGCATCATAATTCTTTATTCTCTTAAAAGACATCATAAAGAAAGTTACAAATTTTTAAAACCAAAATTTCCCCATTTTAGTTCATAAATCCAAACGTATTTACATTGTAGCTTTTAAGAACCCATATATGTACATCAACATATCCTAATATAAAATATGCTACATGAAAGAGGAAAATACATAAAAAGTTTATCTAATCTTTCCAATCCCAGCTGACCGACCTTTGAACCATTTCTTCTTCTTCCCAAAAGTACAAGACTATACTCTTTGTAGCGTCCTTTAGTAGCTAAGTCGTCTCTCGGTCCTGAAAAATAAACGTTGCAATTTTGGTTAGTTTTGCGAACTCAATGAGGTAACCATCATCGATAGTTCACTCGATTCATGCAACACATCATACATATAACATATAATTCACATCTTTACATTTTTGCATAAATTATCACATATCACATTCTGACTTAAGGGTAAGACAATTTTACATTTCAAACAATCATACATACTCATTAAAATGTACATGAAATGCTCATGTGACTCTTTTCCAATTATTGCATTGTTGTGACTGAGTGCCTAAACTGTCCTGTATCCATTATGGATATCGAGCTCATTTATATTGTCCCTTATCCATTGGGATACATGGCTCATTTTACATAGTGAGCCTTTGGCTCTTAATCACATTTGGAGCTTTAAGCTCGTTTTCGGTGGCTACTCAAGTCACAACTCTCATTATCTGATCATGCATTCATGTATGGAATGCATCTCTCATAATCAATCAATTATGTCAAGAAGCATTTAGTTCGTCACATTCATATACAAGTAGCACTTCAATATCACATTCATGCATCAAGTTTCGGACCTTCATTGTCCGGCATCAACATAATCAAATCACATTCATATCATCATTCAAAACATATTCTAAAGCAAACAATTAAATGCATGAAACCATCTAGGTTACTCACCAATTGCTCTTGAAGCTATTACCTCGAAGTTTCAGCAACGTCTAGATGTTACCGTTCTAATTGCTCCTCTATATCAAGCAATATACACATATCACACTTTTGCACAATTATAAGTGTTTGTTAATGAATACGTATGTTTATGAAATATGCACAATGCATGATCATGACAATCCCAGGTATCACTCTATTATTCTCATCATGTAAACACTCATATTTCCAAACTCACATAAGTATCATTTATACTAATGGTTTATACCTCAATAAAACCATTAAAATCGAAATTCATAATTCCTTGGTCAATTCAGGTTTTTCCTATAACAATTTTCGGGTCAAATTTCCATGTTCTTTTTGACCAAGAAAATGAAGTAATTTGAGGATACTTTCTCTATAAAATTGTTCTCCTATCTCTTAAGTTTTTGATGAAACAAATATCATTCAATTTAGTTTAGTATTCTATGATTTACGCTCAAAATACTACAAACTAAGCACATTTGAAACTTTGGCTTGTACATGATCATGCTGTCAAATTGTACAACTCATATCTCTCAATTACCATATTAAAAAATTGTGAAATTTATATTAGTTGAAATCTAAGAGAATAAACTATAACTTTTGTGAAGAAACCTTTGTCTAATTCAGCATCTATCAACACAGTTTATTCAATATCAACAACACATGATTTCTGTCTCGGGTAATACTACTGCCTCAATCAAAACTCAATTTCAAGCCAGATTTTGAAATTCCTAAAGACAGAATGAAAATTTTATTTCTGTATAAAAATTGTAGCTCTATGTCTCTAGTTTACTCTAAATAAAAAATCATCCTAATTAGATAAATAAAGATTAAGATATCAGTAAAATACTGAAGCATGTTCAATAAAAACCAAATCACTCGCTTAAGCCTCTCGGGTCGAGATCCATTTAGACAAAAGCCACTGGCGTGACTCTTCTCTTTCACGCCTGTGAGAGAGAGAGATGAAGTACACACACTTTGTTTCTCACGCCCATGAGAATGCAATGGTGTTACGACTCCCAATGAATAAAAGCTGAAGAATAAGTTCTAAAATTTTTAAAACAGAGCATAGGTAAACCTTAACTCTCATGAATTTCTGTACTCTTCACATACATATTTTCATAAATCTTTTGACTCTAAAAAATGATTTTACTACTATCTCATAACATCTAGATCCTTAAAACACAGAAGCAAAATCAGTGAACATGTTATAGTTACATTTTCTAGCATTCATCTTCCAATTTTTTTTCCAGATTTTACACCTAACACAACTTGTACAAAGATGAGTTTTCCTACTTCGTTACTCTTCATTCTTAACTCAATATCATTCACAAACCAATCCATGATCTATTTTTGATCATTTACTCAAAACAGAACATGTGCTTATACCATTCGTTAACAATTTTCTGTACTCATCCTAACACCATTATGAAGATCATTCTACCTCTAAAACATCTATAAAAAAAATCATTTCCCCACTACCTTATAACATATTGACCATCAAAACCAAAAAAATCAAAAAATCCACATTTTCATACTATATTCACAGTGAACATGAGAAATGTCTATTTTTCTTATGATTATGAAATGTCAACAAATCACCATTTTTGTTTCATAATCCCAACAACTCTAAAGAATTAATAAGATACTTACTTGATAAAACTCCAAAATCTTTAACAATTTCAAGAAACCCTAATTCTTCATGCAACCACGAACATCATCTTGAAGGTGGTTTTGGTTATGTTTTTCATGAGGCAAAAGAAATGGATAACAAGTAGGAATAGAAAGGTAGATGAAAATAAGTTGAAACTTTGGTGAAGGTTTGGTGAATCAAAAAGCAATGAAGAGAAGGTTTGAAAAATGAGAGCTGCAAAGAAGAGAACTAAGTTATAATCAATAGTAACTTAGTTATGTTTAAAAAAGAGCGGGACTAAGTCTTTCTAACTTAATCAAATAATATAACAAAACTAAATAAGTGACACTTGTCACTTATCCAACCTCCAAGGCTTTAACTAGTTTTTTTAAAGAACTAGTCTAGTCATCTTCAAATTTTACTTCAAAAGTCTCCAGAATTTTCAATATCATTTTGTTAATAATTCCCAGAATCATTTATCACATTTCTTCAATATCAAAATTTCTTATTTCTATTTCCATTCATCAATTTACTGGCCAATTGTCATTTTTTTGGTCCAATAATACTCAACATTTTTGAAAATTTTTCCTAAAATTCACCAAAAATTTTAAATCACTCAATATACTCTCCAAATTAATTTTCAATATAAATAAACCACAATTCTCAATAAAATCACATTTATAACAATTATGCCTGGAATGTCAACGAATGCATGTACAATTATTTTCATGTGCAAAATTCAACAATCATATGTATGTGCATGTTATATTATGCATAAGCATGAATTGTACTTTCTAATTTCTTAATAATCTCTCATATAATCTATTCTAGTCTCAACAAGGGTAACGGGATGTTACAAAACAACATCCTTAACTCGGGCTTGGATAGGAATTCTAGCATTCTGAGTTAAGATGACCTCCCTCAAGATTAAAGGGCTCTAAGTAGCCTAATTGTTAGAACAAAACTAGGAAGTTTGCCCATCTCCTTTGTGAAATTTTGCGAGGGGGTAAACAATATGTCTCTTCTTCAGCATTTAAATGAAATACTAAGAGAACTTTATTTTTTACTCAATCTACCAAAAAATAGAGGTCTTAAGATATAATTCATTTATCTTCTTAGACCATAAAGACTCTTTATCAATAAACAATATCCAAATTCTTTTATCCGTAAGCATAGTTTGACTCAAATGCATAGAAATGAGTCCCAAACCACCTTCCTACTTACTCTAAAATAGTTGATCCTATTTTATTTTAGCACCTTTGGAGTTAATAACACTCCCAATCCAAAACAAATTATTAATGCATTTTTCTAGCTCCTTGTTCATCTTTTTGGGAAGGAATAAGTATGAACTCCAATGTTTATGAATACTCCTCAAAAATGAAAAGATAAGAAGAAGTCCCCTTGCTTAAAACAAAGACTTGTTCTGCCAAGCCTTGATTATATTTTTATACCTATTCAAAAGTGGAAGACAATCTTGGTAACTTAGCTTATTGATGGATGATAGGTCTTTTTGTATGTGTTGTTTTTTTGCATATAGTGAATATGACTATGAAGGATGGGTTAGAAATTATCAAAGAAAGGATAGAAACAATCTAGGATAATGTAATATAGTCAAATGTAACATGTAAATTCGTTGAGACTTTTAAAGAAATTTCAAGTTAATAGTGCATTCCCTACATAAGAAGTTATGCTTACATTATCCAAAAAGGTGTAATTTGAAATTCAAAATGCTTGAGTTTACAAGTAAGTAAGCTAACATGTTTATTAGGTTAAAACAACAGTATTCTCAGTGCAATTTTTTATTGATAGATGAGAAATGGGAGATAGAAAATGAAATTTGTAAGAAGTTACAAATGTTTAACATTGGTATTGAGTTGTTCTTTGATACAAAATATCCAACTTCTTATATTTGTTTTGAAAATAAGTGTGAGATAAAGTTAACATTATTTGAATGAGTCATTTCTTCTAATAAAGTATTTCAAATAATGGTAGATAATATGATGAAAAATTTTAATATTGTTGGAATGGGATTAGTTATAATATGAAAATGACAACCATTTTGGATATAAGGTAAAAGCTTATTGTAATCAAATATTATTTTTGACAGTTGTATGATGATCAAGTTTCAACATATGTTGATATCATTTTAAACTTTTGGTATGATTTGTTTAATGATTACCAATCAAGAATACTTAAGAGTTGGATCATAATAGTTTAGTTTCAACTTCAGCTTTTATTGGTAGATCACCATCAAGAAAGAAAGTTATAAATTTGAGTTTTGATTTAAAGGAAGTCATAAAGTAGATAAAAGAAAAGGATAGGATTTAATATAGTAGAACAAAGTTGGACAATTATTTCAAATTAGATACTTTCTCAAGAAGTGATGATTATTTTCATTGATTAATTTCATGGTAGTTGAATGAAGTTTAATATCCAATTATTCAAACAAATATTAGCCATCCTAGTATCTAAAGTTGCTTCTAAATTTGTTTTTAGTACTAGTGACAGAATAGTGAGTCCTCATTGTAGTCAACTTCATCAAAAAAAATTTAGAAGTATTAATGTGTGTCAGAAGTTGGTTATGCATTAAAAATATTCAAGATAAATCCTATATTTTATAGTATATTAGTATTTTAATTTTATAATTTTAATAATTTTAATAATTATCTATTATATGATCTTATGTTTTCTTTCTTATACAAACATAAAATATATGCATGTACAGATAATCATTCATTATTATGGAAATTTACTCAAAGAAATGTCTAATGATAAAGGTTTATCTATTTATTAATAATCATGTATTTATTTAATCAATTTGTTGTATAACTGAGTATGATTTATATAACAAGTTTTCAAATAAAAAGGAAACGGTACAAATTAATAGCAATTTTGACTATAAAAGATCGATGAGTAATTGTAAGTGGTATTGTGCCCTTCAACAAAATATGTAAGTTCAAGTGAAAATTTCAGCAAGATGGTAGTTGTCATTTTTTAATCATTAGTAAATGGATTGTCTTTGTGAGACAAAGCAAAGCAGTCATGAAATACGTTTTTAGACAATACTTATATCAGCACCTTTTCATTCAAACATCAGCAAGAAATATAACAAGCTCATGTTTGAGATCATGTTTAGTATTGTAATTTAAATATTTTTTTCAAAATGCTCGTGTTTGAAATTATATTCAACAATGTAATTTTAAATTTTTATCTAGATACGAACATGAACTATAACACACTTCTGTTTGAGAGCATGTTTATTTTTATCAATCCACCTTTTCAGAATGAGTTTTTGAATGAAATCATGTTTTTTATTTTATTAATAAAGTGAATCTCATATTGCTTATGTGTCACACGTGTACAATTGTCATCTCAACCGTATAGTTAATTTAAGGCGGATAAGTCTGATTCAAGTTGGAGAATTATTTATATAAAAGCTAAGTTGTAACGTGATGGTAGTATAGAATAAGGAAATTTTTCAGTCTTATAGAGAACTAGACAACAGAAGAAACTAACATATTATGAAAACTGGGCGTATGACATTGCCACAAAATTCTTCCGCAAAATCTCACCATAAATTGTAAACCCTACCCATGTGAAAGAATTAAAATGAAAGCATTTTACATGGGCATTCACATGTTATCAATTGGAACTCTCTTACAGAGAACAAACAACCAACAAGAAGAACAGTGAGAGTCCCAGAAGAAATATCTAAAGCTATATACTCATCATCATCATCATCTCTCATTCACTCCTTTTTGTCGTCGTGGACAGGCAAAGACAGTCGAAGAGACCTTTCGGGTGTTGGTCTGCATAAGTCCGTGACTTGCTTTTGTTTTGTTTCTATTTCTTAAACCTCAGAGATATCTATCAAGCCGCCCATCCGGACCATTTAGGTTAGGCATTCGGTCGGATCATGTTCGCTCCTCCCGTGACTTTTTATATATGTAAGTGGCTAACTCATTCTTTTTTGTATTCCCAATGGATGCTAACAGGTCCAGTAATCTATATGGTTTATTATTGACCTGAAAAGGTAATTGTTCTGTATACTCGAGCCTTATTTAAAGTTATATATGTTCAATTCTGTAACGATTACAATAGATGATGCTTTCAAGCACCGCAAAATACCGTAAAGAGCATTAGCTGATGTGGAATGCAGCATACAACTAAATTCATTGTTTAGTTATATAAATATATAGTTTCTGTTTTTCTAGAGCCACTTAACTTTATTACAAATTGTTCTCTCAATTTTGAGTTTAAATTTCAGCATCTGAAACTTTTTTTTATCAAATCTTAAAAATATGATCGAGTGTTAACCATTTTTTTGGTGTCAATTGGTATTAAAGTGGTGAAACTAGCTAACAAACAATAATTCTCAATAAAGATCAAGAAATGATGTTTCGCAATCTTTCATATAAAAATAATGGTGATATTGAGAATTCCGGAGTAACTAACGAATCTCATGATTCAACGTATCGAATGCTGCTTTACTATGTTTTAGCACAGTTACAAATAGAAATTCGAATTGAAAAGCCCTGTAAGGTTTAGCTCATGAACAGCAAATGGCAGACCAATTCTTGCATATAAACATAGATAATTGCTATACATAAAAAGATTCAGATAAAGAAAATGGATATTTTTGAAAAACAATTATAAGAAATGTTGGATATTGAAGGAATCATACAGGTGATAGAGATGCCAAAAAATTTTGGTCAAAAGAAAATTAATAAAAATTCTTAAATTATTAAAAATCATACTTTTTTTAAAAAATAAGAGATTTAAAAAAAATTAAAACTTCTAAGTTAATTGTGGAGGTTTATACATCAAGATAGCAATGTAGCAGAAATTTTAAAGAAAAAGTACTAGTAAAAATCTTATATGATGCAATTATACCAGCATTAATGCATTGGATCCCATCAAAACTCCAAGATTAAATACGTTTGAGTAGGTGTAACACAATGATAAGTGACCTCCTGATAAGTCCTCATGTTGCACTCTTTACCTTCATTTGAAGTGTTGTTGTTTCATTCTTGAGACAAAAGCTCTAGTACCTATATAGTACATGGTTTCCTAACCCATCTTCTTCCCAAACCATTTCAATTTTCTTCATTGAAGCTTTAAAGGCCCTTATTTCTTTGTCCAACTAATTGAAAACATTGATCTTTCACCATTTTTTAAACTTCTTAGCATAAAACTATAACTACCATTTACACATAACATGCTCCAACAACTATGCAGTGGATAGCTTGCCATCAACTAAGCATAACCTTCTTCTCTTCTTCATTAGCTCCTTCACCATAAAGAATTTGCACCAATCAAATAAGCCTCCTTTTCTGAATACCAAATCTATTCAAAGATACTTTACCTTAGTAGGGGCTATTAACCATTAAACTTTAGTTGTTGTATAATGTTTGACCTAATACTACTTACGATTGCAAACTTTTCTTCTTTACTAAAGTCTTTAGATAGTGCAAGAATTGAAGAACCCACTAACCCCTCTTTTGAAGCTACGAGTACTAGTTATCCACTTGCCAAAGATTCCTCAGGATCATCACATAAAAAGCCAATAAGCGATAACCAACCCAAGAGAACCTAGAAACATGTGTTAGATAATTCATGCCCCTCACTTCAACTTCACTTCTACTAACCAAAATTGAACGATGGTAAGACCATAGTAGCTTTAGATGTAGACACTCTTAGGGAGGGTATAAGGAAATGGGAGGTAAATCTTTTTGGACTCTTTATGGATAAAAGGCCATCCTACCAATCTATGAGCACTTGGGCTATAAAACAATTAAAAAGTTGTGGTATATATGAGGTATTATTGAATGATCACAACATTGTTTGTTTAGATTTGGTTCCAATTCATTAGCTAATAAAATCCTGGAAGCTATTCCCTAATTCTTCCACTCTCATCCTCTCCATCTACAAACATGGACACTTAGATTGAAACTAGAAGACATTAGGTAAAATATGATTCCTATTTGGGCTAATATCCAAGACATACCGTTGGAATATTGAACCCTCAGATTCTTAAGTCATCTGGGTGGCTACATTTGTAGACCTCTGTGCCTATATGAACATACAACTACCTTGAAAAGGTTAATAATGTTAGGATTCACGTCATAGCTGATGTTTTAACAAGCTACATATTGTTGTTCCTATCTTGATAATGGATAAGGTAGGTTACTTCTTTAAAGACCATGTTTTGGTCACCAATAATTGAAAATATGAAACTCCTAAACCTAAGTATGAATGGTGACCAACTGGAAGGAGACTAGGGATAGAGGAAGCAAGAGGAATACACCTAAATGAACTTAAAACAAGGTTGTTCTAGTCAAGGGGAAGTTCAAGAAAAGGGGGATATTGTAGTTACTAAATTTATTTTTGAGGAAAACAAAGGAAGTAATAGAACTGTCACTGCAGACCAATACAGTAAACTCCAGCTCATTCTGTGAATTCCACTACACAGAACAACAACCAAACCTAAATGGAATGAGAAATACCTACTATAACTCCACTAACAAGAACAACAATCGAACACAAATGGAAGGGGACATATAACTTCCCCTTTACAGTGGAATAATAAGATTAATAAGGAACCACAAGAAAAAACATTTATAGAAAAAAAGAATCGGAAAAGGTGGAACACATTTTCAAAGAGTTACTGTATGAAGTACAAGAATAAGGAAAAAAATTGATACAACCTCTCCCCCCCTTCCATTTAATACAAGGGTAAAAATTTAGATCAACACCTCCATAAGGATTGGAAAATTTAGATACCATATTAAATGCAAGGGTAAAAAAGTTGAACATCTAACATTTATGGATGGCCTACTACAATTTTTAAAAGCTAATAAAAATCAACTTTCATGCTAATGAAGACACTTAAAATAGGAAGATGTCAGATGATGGTGGGTCAAGAAGAATAATCAAAGGAGTTATGGGACACTTTATCCCCTTACTTATTCACCCTAGCAATAAAGGTTCTTATCTTGTTAATTAACATCTCCACAAGGATTGGAAATTTAGATACCATATTAAATGCAAGGCCAAAAAAGTTGACCATTTAACATTTGTGGATGACTTGCTACAATTTTCAAGAGCTAATAAGAACTCAACTTTTATGCTAATGAATACACTTAAAACAGGAAGATGTCAGGTGATAGTGTATTGTAACATTACACAAAATAAACTAGACCTACTAATATAGAAGTGGTGAGTCTAGGTCAATCCCACAGAGAATATGTGTAAAGTTTATGAATGAAAATAATTGATGTTTAGGTTTTTTT
>JAOQMS010000005.1:33212208-33232851 GCA_027563885.1 Erythroxylum longipes | reverse complement strand
TTTTAAAGATATCAATTTTAGACGATTTATCACAATTCAACCCCCCTTCTTGTGTATTCTTACATATTACGTGATTTTTGTAGTAACAAATGATTTACTTCAATAAAGGCTCATAAACAGCTTATTATTAGTACCATAGTACGATCTCATAAAGTTTGAGTATGCAAATCCCCTCATTACTACTTGTAAATGGCTCCTTGTTACGTATAAAAATATTACATAAATTATACAGTTGTACTTGCATGTATGGGTAGTATAATAATACCTTTAACCACTTAATTAGCAATAGATGAATATGAATTAGTTTTTGTCTCTCTCTCTCTCGCTCTCTAAATTTCTCTACCTTCTCTCCTCTTTTCGAATTCTTCTATTTTCTTCTTCTCTCCTTAGTTCTTTATTTCTCTTCTCACTTTAAATTATTCATAACAAATGGTATCAAAGAAATTTATTTTGGAAAAAGAATCAATGGCCAAAGGTACAAGGGCACTAATCTGTGTAGAATTAAAAAAATGTGAAGAATCTTATAGAAGCGTAGATCAGGAACAAGAAATTATTCTTAAAATCATTAAACAAAGTAGAAAGGATAGAGAAGGACCTGCTAGAGCATAAAATTATTCTCCTATAATTCATGTAGCGACAAGGAGTGGAATTAGGAGTGACTATTCCAGTTACTTCAGAACCTATAGATCGAAATGAGCAAACCATGCAAAAGAAGGACTACCTAAAGTTTTATTGACTCCTCATTTTCTTATACTTTGCCCTCGGATTTCACCTCTCTTATTAATAATAGAGACGTTGCCTCCAGTGGTTCCTTTGTTGTTCCCTCTCCCAACGAGCCTAGTAAGATTCAGATGTACTTTCTAGCTTTCCACTCAGCTTGTAGAACCGTTGATATTGTTAGTTGTTATCTAACTCGCATAACAGTTACTCCTTTTAAACTTGTTAAGTGTAACATATAGATTGACAATGCAAAGTATAAAAGCATTTCATCTAGTTTTGGAGTTCTGTTAAAAGAGCAGGGTGTGAGCTTTGTAAGTGGTTACATTGCTAGTGTTTTCTATGTAATTAGGTCTCATCTTGCCAATAATCTTGTCTCCTTCCTCAATAATGCTAAAGGAGCTACTGTTGGTGATGCCGTGAATGAGATGGGTGATAAAAAGAAGTTAAATTTTATCAAAAAGAAAATATGACTATTTATTTTTTGTCTATTATGTAAACCTCTTTAACATTTTCCCTGTTAAAACTTATGGATAACGTTTTCCAAATTAGGAGAAATTGTTAAATATAAAAATATCACAATAATTATACAATTGTACTTGCATATATAGGTAGTATCACAATATCTGTAACTGTTTCATTAGCAATAGATAAATATGAATTAGTTTTTATCTCTCTCTCTCTAAATTTCTCTACCTTCTCTCTTCTTTCTGAATTCTTCTCTCCTTCATTCTTCATTTCTCTCTTTACTAAAAATTATTCATAACAATACTTATAAAGGGAAACTCAACACATGAGGTATATTGGGTAAGTTTATGACTATCTAACTGGAGTATATGTTTTGTAAAATAGAGTAGGAGACTATGGGGCATGTTTTGTTCAAGTGTCTAATTTCCAAGAGGATTTAGGGAAATATAATGAGGAAGTGTGGAGAAGCAATCTTACATTAGAAAGGGATAAATAATGTTTGACGGTGTTACCATAACATAATAAGGAAAGACATGCCATGGGTAATCTTTAAATTTGCAATAGGAAATACGTTTAGGGCAATTTAGAAAAAACAAAGTAAGAGGATTTTTTGAGGAAAGGAAGAGAAAAAGGATAAATTGATGGTAGAAACTATAATTAGGATCAAAGAACACATTATCATATAAAACCTACCTCATGCCTTCATTGATGAATTAATCTATAAATAGGGATTCAATAATGCCTTACTGAAGTAGAAGATAGACTATACAATGACCATCCTTAGGATTTGACAATTAGAGCATGGCTATGCTATGTTGTTTTATTATTGCAAGAACTAGTTATTGATTAGGAGCCCTTTATTGATGTTGAGGGGATTTCCCTATTGAAAGTAAGGCCTAATTATTATAAACATTCTTCTATTATTAATCAAATTTAATTTTTCAAAGAAATCTTTGTACATGATGAAGTAATTATTACACTTAGATTTTCTTTCCCCAAATCATAAAAATATTTTTCTAGTAGTTTTAGAGGTGCTATTAGGATTAAAAAAACTAGACATAAGTGTAAAATAAATTTTATTGGATTAAAAGAGACTAAGAGGTAATATGTTATAACTTATCTAAAAGATTTGAAACTAGTTATAAAATATATAATCAGAGTACAGGTACTAACAAATTTATCTAAAGTAACAAATACTCTTCAAAGGAAGCTATGAAATCTATGATCATCATTGATGTTAGGGAGCTAATACTAATGAAAAATCTTAAACAAAAGTGTCGTTTAAACATAGTAGCTTCTCTGCATATCTAGAGTGATGTCTACTATTTTTTTCTATACTTCTTGCATTGAAATGCAAGGTTATAGAAGGGTACACCCCTAAGTTTTTGTAATAATTTCTCTATTTGTTATTTAATTCCATTTCCTTTATAAAAAAACTTTATCTAAAGTAAGATATATTAGTTAAAGGTTGAATTATATTATAAGGAAAAAACATGTTATAGTATTCTAACAAGAATCATAATGAAGATAATTATAGAGCTTTAGTAAAAAGAATAAATTAGTTAAAGATACCCCTATATGTAATAACTAATACAAGGAGGCATAATTTAATAATTTACATATTATTGCCTGTCACCTACTATTTGGTAAAACTTGGTAAGTTATTGTTGCTAAGAAATGGACAAAAATATACCTATAGAATTAAGAAAGATGGAATTGAGTTAGTTTATTTCCATTAAAGGAACGTTTAAAAATAAAAACAACTGAAGTGTAATGGAGAAATTACCACAAATGGGATATTCAAGACCATATTCATTTTATTTAAGGTGGTAGTTTGAAAAAAAATTGGCTTATAGTCCTAAGAAGAGAGAGTGAAAGAATTATTAATGATATGTTTAATGAGCTAATGGTATTAAGATGTTTTTAAATAAAAAATGTGTGATGATAGTCGAAATATTAATTTAATTTCTATCAAGTACACAAGTTCAATGGTATTAATATATTCTCAAACATTGACCTTTATAATGGGTACTATTTATAGCATTTTAGAAGCACACTCAACCTAAAAGGAATGCATTATATGATTACAAAAATAATATAGTCACTCACTTTATTTGATTAAGATAAAATAGAAAAATCTTATAGGTTTTAACTTAGAGTGTTATTTTAAAAATTCCTATTATAAAATGGAAAACATTTTAGGGACTCCATCATACTTGCTTAATGATTACATGTCTTGAAATAAATTGAACAAATTTAAAGAAATAATGAGGAACAAAGGTTTGAAATAAAAATATTTGAAACATGAGGAAATGTCTCATTTCTAGCCTTTGAGGCATAGAGGATTTAAATTTAGTCAATTGGAATCTTAATAAATATCTTTATTAGAAGTCAATTGTAAAGAACTCAATCCACTTTATGAGGAGGGGTCAACGTATCATTTCTCCCAGACTAATTAAATAAATGTTTATGATTAAGAGACTATAGAGGCTAATGCATGATAAGTAAACACTTTGGGTTAAATAGCTTTATGTTTTTCACTTAAAGGATAATAATATTTGGTCGTACAGGTTAAAGTCAAATACATCTTGGTTTTGGATCCAATTGCTTAAAAATAGAAAACTCATTAGAAAGTCGATCAAGTGGAAGTTAGGGAATGGAAAAAGCACAAACTTTTGGTTTGATCATAGGCTAAAGATAGCCCCTCTTAGAGATATTCTAGAGCTTCAGAGTCTCTATATCCTGATTCTAGGCAATTCCTCAATCTTTCAAGTGCCAAGTGGAAGAATAGATTGGTTGGACACGTTTCCTAAACGCCCCTTAATCCAAAGATTCTCTACACATAGTTACAAAATTAGAGGGAGGATAGACTAGTATGCTGCGTGAATAAGAATGACCATTATGCTAATGACTCATGCAAACAGATATATAGGACCCCTTCCCCAAAAATAAATTGATACAACTTGGTTTAGTCTCCCGAAGTCACCACTAGAATTGCATTCACCTTGTGGCCGACGCTTACAGACAAACTTTTTATAAGAAAAAGAACTAATAAGTTCTTAAACATCTCTAGCAAATGCTTGCTTTGCAACTCAGAAGAGGAAAGCATTAAATGCCTCTTCTTTAAATGTAATTACTCTAATTATATTTAGAGTAGATTGACATAATTATGCAACACTCCGCCCTTACTTTCTTGTTAGTGTGCTCATTGAATGGTTAAGTAAAATTCATATGTCCAGTAAAGGAGACTGCATAGCCTTCAAAATTACTCTAAACAATGCAATTAGCTTGTTAAGAAAAGAAAGGAATATGAGGGCCTTCCAAAGGACGGTGAAATATAAGAATGAACTACTACAAAATTTGATCAAATCTATAAGAGAACAGCTGATTGGCGAGAAGATCATACTATGTTACATGTAAAGTGTTGATCAAGAAATTAATTTTAATAAAATATGACCTGATATAAATTTATCATAAACGAATCAAATTAGTAATTTTAAGTTTTAAATAACCATATGTAAAAAAAAATTAGTTATACCCTATATCAAACCCAAAAGTCGAATATAAAAAATCAAAGCTACATTTATATCCCACTTATGTCTTTAAGCAAATTAAAACCTAACGTTTAACTAAAGGACCTTTAAATGAGTGTCAAAGTTCATAAAAGATGATTAAACGTAATATGTCAAACAAACTTAAATGTTAATAGGTACCACTAGATTAAGATCAAACTTATAGATAGATAAAAGTTAAATTTTAAGAAGAAAAAAAAAAGGAAGGGTTATATAGTGGCTATGATGTCATCAAGACTAATGTTGTGAAAAATCATCAAAATTTTAATTAATAAAATCCTAAGCTCTCCTCATATTTCCATAAAATAAGGTTTGTATGGCCTTTTTAGAAATAACTTGAGACCATCATTGTGAACATATCATTCTACTAATGATGGTGGAGTCCTCCACCTTATCATCTATGTATTTTTAGGAAAATCAAGGACGGAATCCCTAATTTTATCCTAATTTCTAATGGATCCACCATCATCCTCTGACAAAGAGAGCGACCAACATATAATTTGAAAAAAAAATTATAATGTTAGGCCTTAGTTGGCACACTAGAAGGGAGTAAATTGTATGCAACTCTTTTCCCTATTTAAAAATTACTAAATCAGTAGCCTATTTTAATAATTGATTATGAAAAATTTATATAAAAAAATTAAAAATAATTAAATAATAATAAGAAAAAAGAGACAAAACTAATTTATAAAAGTTCAACAAGACAATACTTAACCTATGTGAATGATCTACTTATAATCGAAACAAATAAAAAAGTATTAATTGTAATAACTAGTTACAGAAATGCTGGTTAACAAATATATGACACTATTCAACCAATGAATAAACATGTGTTCTTGTGTAAACGCTCGGTACATAAAATCTCACTCCTTTAAGGACATTGGTTGACTAGAATATTAACTAGTGTTCCTGCACAAACATTTAGTACATAAAATACCTCTTTTAAGGACACTAGTATATACATAATGGATAAACCACTTCAAAGCCCTAACATAGATCAACCAAACCTCCTAAAATAAATTTCTCTCAAAACTTTTCAAATTCTTTAAAATATCAAAATACATTTATTTGACAAAACCTTGATTCAAAATTATTTCAAATGTTATCCAAAAATATTTTGATGCATTAAGAAATTTTTTTAACTCAAACCAAATTTCCCCTTGATTTTAACAAAGGTATATACATTATAAACTTCATATATTACTGATTTCTTAAATATTTTAGTGCTTGATTCTTCCTTATTCTTGGTTATTCACTTGAGTTCCTTTATTTGCATATATGCTTCACTTTGATCATTTCTCCATCCTTAGATTACTTGATTTATTTAATAGGCTCCCTTTCTCATTTTTTCTTTTTATTGAACTTCATTTTTCAAATATTAATTAATTTCATTGAATTAGAGCTATTAATATCACTAAAATTAAATTTATTAAAATAAAATATATATTGTTATTATAGTAATGATGGGTTAGGACCTCACTTAATCCGATAATAGTATTTCTTCTTTATAGGTGTCTGACATTAATGCAAGTTTAAAGCTTTTGTGGTTGGAGTTTAGCTTTTGCATAAGCAAAGTATAGAAGTATTATATAAATTTATACCTTATATGCTATTTCCTTATAGAGCTTCCACATCTAAAACATCTAGGTTAATGCCTCCATTACCTATAAGTTCTACTAACATCTTGTTACACATAGGGTCCTTCTTTATGATGTGTAAAAAATCACATCCTTCATAACTAGGTTCTAATCATGACTAAGGTTATGCAATTTATGAAGTTAAAGATTTAATCACATTTTTGTTATTTTTTTAATGCCCTTATCATAAATGAGATCAAAAATTGAAAGTGAATCAATAGAGTTGCCATTAATCTAATTTAAGAACATATACAAAAACCTAACATAAAAGAAACCAAAATGTCCTAAACTAGATAATTGGGTATTAAGGTTGATTTGTAAAATTATGAAGGTATTATGCACTCTCTTTTACCAATTTAAGTAGATATCTATGTCTAAAAGGGTTGTTCAAATTTGAGGAGTTTGAGAAGAAATATACTTGGTTGCAAATTTAAAAGCAAGTTAAAGAATTAAAAAAAACTCATATAGTTGTACAACTAGGAGTTTATAGACATACTTAGGGGTTAAAATATTTTATAAAAAAAAACAAAAATGCCTAGAGAATAGTAATAGGGCTTGGAATAAGAATTAAATCAAGGATTTCCAAATGTACTATCACAGAGCTTAAAATAAAAATAATGATGCCTATAGATAAACTGGTAGGTTTAAAATGAAAACAAGGCCTAGAATAGTGATTTAAGGTTAATAATATAATGAAATAAATCTAAATTAAGATAAAAGGGATTTGATTGGCCCAATTCTAAGATAAATTATAATGAATTTATTAAACATGTATCTTGAATGGATCAAAATAATACATCTAATCTAAAAATTATTTGAAATATATTAGTTTAATTAGAAACTTGAACCCAAGAAAGGACATAATAGAATCGTTAAAAGAAAAAAGGTCCAATAAGATTAAACTAATGCCCAATTAGTTTTATTAGACAAAATAATTCTTAAAAGTGTTATAGGCTTCTCTTTTTCTATTTGAATTTTGGGCCTTTAAACTTTAATAAGAATTGGCTTGATGACTTACGCCGAAAATGAATAGAAACATTAAATTGGGCTTCATTCGATTTTGTATTTACAAATTTATTATTTTAAAAAATAGAAATTAAATGAATTTTCTATTTCTCCACCCATACCCTCAATTGCATAAGTAATTTCATAAAAGCACATACTGATGTGTTATCACCCATATCTAAAAATAAAATCTTACTATAAAAACTGTGTAGTTAGTAGAAGTAAGGGTTAAGCCTATAGATAGCGTCTACCTTATTTTGATCTTATGAATAAGAATAAAAGGGGGGGCTTTGATTGTTAAGAAATAAATGAAATATATAATTAAAGAATAATTTAAATCTAATAATGAAGAAAATAAGAAGAAATAAACTTTGATATTAATACATATACCTTGGGAATAGTATACTGATTGTTGATATAAAAATAAATCAATTTGTACTTTGAATATTCATTGCTAAAATGAATTCTTATCTTTCCTTAATCATAGCTTATTAGAGAGAATAACAATCTAATTAACCTAACTACTAGCTCATCACTAAAGATTTAATTAAGTAGTTGCTTAAAGAACTGGAAATATCGATAAAGGATAATAACAAAAACACAATTGAAAGTTTTCAATTCATTTGTTTATTCTCTCTAGGATCTAAAAACTTTAATGTAAAAATTCATCAAAACCTCCTTACTTTATAGATTATGAATAAATAATTTCAATTTTAATATATAATCTAGTAGCTTGAATTAAATAATAAACTATTATGCAACCTAATATGTATGAAAAATGCCTTCAACTTCTTAAGTCTTTTGTTTGATTTTAATGTCAAATTAACTTGTTTTATGTAGTTTTGTCTTCTTTTAGGGTAATTATGATAAATTAATCTTGGAATGAGATTAGTTAAGAATTAATAGCTATTTTAAGGAAAAAATATGGAGAAAATAATAATTTTTAGAGGAATATGGTCTTGCCTAAGCCTATATGCCAGCTTATCCTATATCGATCAAGTATGGGAAGAGACACAACCTATAACATGGCTACAGAGAGATTGTGTGGCGTTAAAAAAAAGTTCATAAAGCAATATAGCCTGAATAATGACCATACTAGAGCCCATATGTAACCTATAAAAGAACTATGAAGATCCACAATCTAGGATACAAGCATACCAAAGTCTATTTTTCTTTCCTAAAGGAAATAGTAAAATCTATAGATTGGGTCATGATTATATTTTAAATGATGTCTAAGGGCATTAAAATGTATATAATGCATAAAACCCTAAATTTTAGATTTTTAAAGAGAATTTATGCTTATTTTTCTCTTTAAAGATTAAAGTTAGTCATTAGGAGGTCAAAGCAATTTTCATCAAAGAATTAATATCCAAATTTCTCCTCAACAGATCAAATTATTTTCAAAATTATCATTTTTATTTAGATTTATTTATACCATGACTTCCTTATTTTTTCTATTACTTTTTCTATTCTAATTATGAATCTTAGCTAAATGATTTTCTATGTTTAGATAGGAAAATCAAAGCTTTTATAGATCGATTCATTAATTTACAAAATGAGATATATTTTTATGAATTGCCATTGATTAATATTAATGCTTCATTTAATTATTATAGTGATTAAATATGATCTAAATTTACTTGTGATACGTAGAGAGAGCTTTCTTTTGAGTGCATTATGACTTAAGTAAGAGGGGATGAATGAGGTATTCAAGAGATATCTATATGATCTTTCTAGTATAGAGTGAAACCTTTTATGATATTTTACATACTTTATTGCATTCAAAGGAATGTTAGCTCAGTAAAGATATGAATTAACCAACTGAAGAATACATAATTGTAGCTCAAGTGAGTGTAGTTTTAGTATCTAAGAGATTAGTAGTCCAAACTAATATATCCTTTATAGGTTAATTGAATCATAAAATCATAATTAATACTAGGAGAAGTACTTGTCCAAGTATTGATATATGATTGGATTCTCTTTTGATAATTTGTCTTATTATTAATTATTTTGGCTACCAATTTAATTTTTATTTTATTTTATATTTCATTAATCAAAATCAAACAACATCATTTTTTCATTACTTTAGTTTAGACTAGTTAGTAGTTTTAATTTTCTAGGTCTACTTTGCTTTCTTGAAAGATTGACTTCTATTTTTCATTATATTACTTGCCAAAAATAAGTACAGTTGTCTAATTTGTGGATAATAAATTAATAAAAAATTATCGATAGAGAAAAAATCGTCCAGATTTTATAATAAAAATATACGATTTGATAGATTATCAATAAGGACCCTAATACACATGTTGATAATTTTGTGGAGACTTATGATAATTTTAAGATTAATGGAACAATTGAAAATGTTATTAGGCTGAGATTATTCCCATTTACGTTGAGGCATTGGGCCAAGAAAATAGTTAAAAGTGTTAAATATTGCATTAATTACACCATAAGAGAGTCTTGTGGAGAAATTTCTTGCTAAATACTTTCCACCATCTAAGAAAAAAAGTTAAGGAATGACATTTCTTCTTTCTAGTAATTCAGAAATGATATTTTGAATGAAATATGAGATAGGATCTATTAAGGAAGTTCCACTCCAAAGCCTTCACATATAGATACTAGTTTAAACTTTTTATAATGGTTTGGCCGATTTTACAAGATAGATGATAAACACTATATTAGGTATAAATTTGAATAATAAAACTCTAAAGGTAGCCCTGCAATTGATAGAAAGATGGCAATGAATAATTTCCAATGAAAATAAGTCAAAATGAGGAGGAATAAAACAAATGGAATTGAAAATGCATATTTCATTATTGCTCTAATAACTTAAATGGAGGTAATAGTGAGAAGGCTTGATAGCCTGAGCTTTCAGCCAACAATCGTCTATATAGTAAGTTATTAATTATATGGCAAAGGACAATAAGGATAGAATGTTAAGTCGAAAATTTCACAGTTGAACAAGTATATCAAGTTGATTTCATAGGAAATTTATAAAAGAAAAACAATCCCCACAATATGATGTATAATTTTAATGGGGAGAAATCATCCAAATTTCTCTTGGAGCAATCGAACAGCTCAAAGACAACCTCATTTAGTGTTTCCAAAACTACATCAAAGGGAGAACCATTAAGGTTTAGAGGTAATATTAAGAGCTTTTATGCTAAAAAAACTCTTCTTGACTTTAGAATTATGAAGCCTTAATGAGAAACATAGAAATTCAAATAATCTTAATGAAATTTGTTAATGGAAGCAACAAGAAATACTACTTAGTGATGTTATGGATAACCCCAAAGAACATACTTGAGCAATCACACTAAGAAGTGAAAGGAACTGACCAATGAAACAAAATGAAAAGGTAATAGAAAGGTGCCTCATACAGAAAGTAAATAAGAAGAAGATGGCAAAGTAAAAGAATCGATATAAAAATATCAACTAAAAATTCCTTACTTACTTAACAAGACTTAGAGAAAAAGAAAGGATGGACATTTAGTAAGTTCTTTGAAATTTTTAAATAACTTCATATTAACATTATTTTTATTAAAAATATTTTGTAGATGCCTCAATATGCTAAGTTTCTTAAGAAGATACTTAAAAATAAAAAGAAGTTAGAGGAGCTATCAACTATCACATTAAAATGAATGCTCAACTATCCTTTAAAATAAGCTACCATAAGAGTTAAATGATCTTAGGAGATTCACCAACCTTTACATTATTGATAGTATATATATAGGAAGAACTTAACTAATTTAGGAGCTAGTATTAACTTAATAAGTTATTCTATTTTCAAGAAGTCAAGATAACACGTATTACTCAATGTCAAATTCATTTTATTATTTTAGACATGGAAAAAGATATTAAAGTACCTTTGATTATGATATGTGCATTTAATCAAAACTATTATATAAATCTCTAAATAAGTGCACCTATTATTCTCATAGTATAATCTTGTGAATACCAATGTCGATTATACAAAGACTACAAGTATTAGTACTAATCATATTTTTATTATCAAATTAAAAAAATTAATGAAACTAAAATAACTAGTTCAGAATAATATATTAAAGCAATGAACTAGAATGGAACAACCTAATGATAATTAAGATCTAGATCTAAAATTACCTTAGAGTCTTTCTAGGCCTAAATTTATCCTGATTTAATAAATAAACATAGTTTTTTGGATCAATAGAAATTTCAAAGTTACAAAAGTTATTCTTTCCTGAGACATATGGCCTCTATCCTTAAGTTTATTGATTTTTTTTCCTAATTCAAACTCCTAAAAATGCATTTAATATTTCTATAAATTTTGTTAATGTATTTGATTTTAATCTAGAAGATTTATGTGATCCTATCTCTAGGATTCCATACAAACCTTATTATTCATTTCATGATAAATTTATAAATGTGATTTTTTGATCCCTATATATGAAATTTAAAATTGAATCAAAACAATAGTATATTTCAATTTAATCACAAGTAATAATCATGAATAATTAGTAAGATAGCTTAGTTCTCTCTTTAAATCAAAGAATCAATTGAAGACAATAGTTATAGGGTTTCATCTTATCTAGATCTATCCCAATTTAGTTCATACTAACATAAATATATCCAACAACAATCAAGAAAAAACAAGTTAAGTTATTCTCATTGATATTGAAATCTTGGTATTCTTTAGTTGAAACTTAATGTAAACCCCTTCTTTTGGTCCAAAATTGCTCTTTTCTTTTTCCGAGATGCTCTAATTTGCCTCGTGAATGCTCTTTATCCTCTCTTTTTCAAGTACCTAAAGCTACTTTATATTATCATAAAATATAAAAAAATTCAAAGATTCTCGGTTAACACAGACCCAACATGAGCCTATTCTAGTTTATGCTCTTCATAGTAACAAGAAACCCTAACTCACATAAAATCTCTACCAGAATAGTTATTAAATATAAATTCAAGTTTCACCTATGTTGTTTTAGTAACTTCTCATTCATGCATCCAAGGGCTCACCTTTGGAGCACAGCTCTGAAGGATATGAATATGGGTCCATGGTCATGCTATATTGTTCAAGTGGAAAGTTCTCTAAGAAATAAAATGGATCATTAGCCTATACAAGGCAGAACACAAGATCATATTTTATCTATGTTCAGAATATATGTCCATGTTTAGCTTATTATTAACCAAATTCATGCCCATACTTCCCCAGCTTGTCTTTAACTTATACAAATCAATTCATTTTTTATTGGAGAGCTAAAATAATGCCTGAAAAAAATATAAACCATATTGAACATCAAATCATATCAAATCATATAAAATTCATCCAAATACAAATAAATGCTCTCTAAATCATACTAAGAACATAGCCTATTTGGCACTTATCAACCTTTAAACCTAGGTAGATCATTCCTTGCTATAAAAAAAGCTATAATAAATTTCCATGAAAGAAAACTAAATCTCAAATAAGAGAAAAAATAGTAATTTTTAAATTTTTAAATGTCACAAAACACTCAACTACAATTGATCATTCATATTACTCTTTGAATATATTAGACACTAAAATATCATATTCTTTTCATGGATTTATATAAAAGAAAACTTAGATCATTGCATCATAGAAGGAGAGAAGGTCAACTCAAAATATGAAAATTTGTAAGAGCAATTAGTCTATCTAGAAGCAAACAAAGATCTTTCATCTAGGAAAGATCAAAAAGATGAGGTGAACTTAACCCATCAAAAATGAAACCATCAATAGAGGAAATATTCAAAATTATAATTGAGATAGTTACCAACACACCTTTAGTATGCCCTTCTAAGGAAGAAATTAAAATTAGTATTGATAATTGCATTTGAATTATCTAATTTGTAAAAAGACAATTTTTATGAGTGTTATAGTATCATAAACAAGTTTTTAGCATGGAAAAAATTTAAAATAAATGGGATCCTTCCTTCCTATTACTCCTAGAAAATTTTAATAGAGGAGAGCCATAACCTTTTTGGTACAACTTTAGAGGAGATTAAATCCAAACATAAGAGTTACTATGAAAGTAGAGAAGCTAAACTACTTAACTCAGGTATAATCTGTCCTATTTTTGATAGGTCATATGAAAGCCGTTATACACATAATACCAAGAAAAGAGGGATGGTGATTATCCTAAATAAGAACAATGATTTAATTCCATTAAGTGTCATCACTAGTTAGGGAATATACATTGACTACAAGAAACTAAATATACAGCACGCAAAGACCACTTCCATTTTCTATTTACTTGAACTATTTCTAGAATGAATTTTAGGACATATGTATTATTATTTCATAAATGGGTACTTAGGTTATTGCAATTACACTTGAGGATTAAAAGAAGACTACATTTAAACACATATATGGAAGATTTACTTATTAGAGAATGCTAGTTGGATTATGTAATGCGTAATGACTTTTAGGATAATTGCCTCCATAACTTAGAGAAGGTAGTTTTATGGTTTCAATATGTACGGTAGTCTAACATCTTCCTATTTTTTACTGTTTAAGGTTCTTGCCATTAATAAAGAATATTTTGTGTTTATAGGGCTTAAATTCTTATCTATAAAGGTGGAGACAACAGAGGAAGGTGGTCCACTTTGTGGTTCTTTATATTTCATAACATAAAATTAAGGTTAGTGGTCTAACATATGATTTATCAATAAGTATGCTTGTTAAGTTCAGGATGATGCTATTTTATTATTTTATTATTTATGCTATTTCTAATTTATATGTGTGTTTATGTATGTATGGTTTTATTATTTTATGGCTATTTATGTTTATATTTTTATGTTTTATGGTTATTTCTGTTTTTAAGTATGTATATAATAAGATTGAGATCACGTTAAACTTTTCAAGACTTATATGAATAGTACAATATTTCCATTTTATATATAGTTAAACCATAAAAATTTTGATTTTCCTTCATTTAAACAATATTTCTCATTCTTTAAGTTTGGTCTAAATTTTAGCCTTTAAAGCACGATGGAACCTAGTTATTTACTTAGGTCACTATATAAAGTGCAAAATAATTTCAAAGTTGGTCTTTAGAATTATTCAGAAGTCTATATTCCAGTTGAATTAAGCAGACCCACTTATTTTCTCTATCAACTTAATAAATAGTAACTAAGAAAACTTTAAAAACCTTTCTAAATCCATATTTAAATACAAACAACTGAGATGCATGGCACTCATTTACGGATAAGGATGTCATTCATATACTATATGTAAATTATAAACTATTTTTGACATTTAAGCTAAAAGGAAACTAAGAAAAGAATTCATTTTAAAGCCAAATCAATCTCCTTATGATATATCTTATACTTGTAAGGATTGCTGATAACTCTAAAATATCGAAATCTAGAAGGAAATATAGCTTTTTTTAGAAATAAGAAATTTAAACATAAGTTCAATTAGATAGATTTAGTATAGCAGTCTTCTCTGCCTCCAACTTATTAAGTTGAAGAGAAAGAAGGTCTACTAAGGATCAAAGAAGTAGTGCATGAACATACAGAATACCTTAAACTTACATTAAATAGATATAACTAGGATAATGGAGCCTCTCATACTTAGGGTTCATCTTTTTACATTCTCCCTAAACTACTAAACCAAATATAGAAGACTTTGGGCAAACATGTCATTGTTCTTACAATCTAGTTCATTACATGCAAGAAGCAATTTTGATTATAACATTTCTTTATCATTGAGTTTTTAGTTTAATACATAGGTATAGTACAATCAAAATCTTTCTCCTCTATTGTCTACTCTTGATGAGATAACATGAAATAACATGTCCTCTCAGCCACAAACTCATCTATATAATCATAGCAATATACAAGCCTTCGACCTTTAAAACTTACATTGGAACCTTTTTACATTGACATTAACTTAACCTTTGATTTATATATTTTAAGAACTAAACAACCTAAAATCAGCACTTAAAATATTGAAATTTTACATTTTAATAGTGTAGTAACATGCCCAACATGTTTCCTCTGTAATAACATGTTTTATTCTTCTTCCAAAATATGTTATTTTTCTTCTTTGAAAATATGTAATAAGATGTTTAATATGCCCAATATATTATTTTATTTCAATATCGGTCTATATTAATATGTTATTTTTTAATAGTATGGACTATTTTTTTAATTTATCTATATAGGATGGCAGTAAATGGAATAACTAGTATAATGTTATTCATGATGGAAATTTTACTCAGGAAGGTTTACTGAAGTATATAAGTTAGGTAGTAGAAAATTTTGACAATGTGAAGTTGGATAATGTGATTTGAGAGAGTTATATGAACTGAGTGCTATTTTAGGATATTAAAATATTGTTAGTGCATGATATTTGCCTTTTAAGAAAGGCTTATAAGAAGGTTTGACAATGTTAGATTCCAATTAGAGTGCATTGGATTCGATTAGGTTATTAAAGGTACATAGTACAATTGATGTTTATATGGAGCATGTGGATGAACCAACACCATCTATACCAATGTTAAGTAGCACAATAACTAGGATAAAAAGGAGATAGTTATGGAATTGGGAGGTGATATTGGAGTGGATTTAGGTCGTGAAAATGGTGTAGGAGTTAAGATGTGATAATGATGTTGGAGTGGATGGGGTGGTAATACTAATATTATAGTGGATAGGGGATGTAATACTAATGTTTGAGTGGATGTGGTAGGTAATACTAATGTTATAGTAGATGATGGAGGTGATTTGGGAGATGAAGAATTAGTTGGTAGTGATTATGAATTAAGTGATAATAGTGATTCCAATATGGGTGTTCAAGATGGAGGTGACTTGGGCGTTCAACATAGATGTGATTTTGGTGGAGAAAATGGAGGTGAAATGGGTGTTCAAGAAGGAGGTGATTTGATTTCTCATAATTGAGGTGAATCCAACTCAGATTTCAATATTAATGTTGATGTAGGTCATGAAAAAGTATTCATTGACTCTTTTTGTCTTGGGAGTTTCTTGGTCAATGATGAATATCCCAGTGCCGAAAACTCACACACTAATTTAAGGTGACTTAGTGAAAAAAATAGACTCGCTCCTAGAGTTTTGGCAAGTGAATGGTTATTGGGGATGGTGCTTGATAATGTTAAACACTTTAAAGAAGTGGTTGTTGATTATGCCACAAAAACATGATTTAACTTAAGTTTCAAAAGAAATAAAGAAAAAATAAGATATGCTTGCTTTAAAGGCTATCCATGTAACCTATATGCGTTGTTTAATAGAAAAGATAAATGTTTAAAGCTAAAAACTTACAATTTGGAGCTTACATGCAACCCAAAAAATAAGCTAAGGTTGGTTACATCCAATTTTATCATGAGATACTTTAAGGGAAAAATCCTAGAGAATTCAAGCATTAAAATCAAAAAAATGGTTAAGACATATAGGGAGAAATTAAATTTTATTGTTAATTCCAACATGCTCAAGTATGCAAGGAAGAAGGTTCTTAAAACAAAAGCAAAAGAGCATCATAACGAATGTGGGAAGCTTTATAGTAATAATTCTGACTTGAAAGAAATGAATCTAGGTTCTATAATTAACTTTCAACTTAGAACGAATAAAGATAAATTAGTATTAAAGAGAATGTACGTGTGTTTTGATGCTATGTAGAAGTTACAAACTATAATTGATATGGATGGATGTCTTCTAGAAACAAACTACTAGGGACAACTTCTAAGTGCCATAGGAGTTTATGGCAACTAAGGCATCTATCCAATTCTATAAGTTGTTTTTGAGTTGGAGAATAATGAGAATTGAACATAGTTTATCGAGCAATTAGGCATTAACTTAGAGATTAGAGATGGTAAATAAATAACAAAGATTTTTATGTGAAAAAGTAATTCATCTAAGTGAAAGTCATTTATACACATTTGCATCTATTATTACTTTTAACTAGTTGTTCTTGATTTGTAAGGACTCATATGAGCCAATAATGATGTATTGCCCTCTCCTACATATAGGATGTGTGGAAAGCATATGTATCACAATTGGAATGGAAAATAAAAGGTAAAGGATCTAAAAAAATCATTATGGAATTTTGTCTAGGCAATATTTCCATAAGAATTTGATGATAGGCTCATTAAACTAAACCAACTTGCACAAGGATGTATATAGGACTTACTTAAATATTCAAAGGAAACATTGTATAAGGCTTTCCAAATCATTGAGTACAAATTTCTAATTTTGGACAACAACATGGCAAAACATTCAACTCTTAGATTTTGGTGGCTAAAGATTGCCCTATCAATAGCATATTGGAAACTATTATAGAATGTTAATGAATCGACACTATGATCTTAAGAAGTAAGATAAATGATGAAAGGGGGAAATAGCACCTAAGGTGATGAAAATTTTAAACAAGAATAAATTGAATGTAATGAAATGGAGAGTTATTTGGAATGGGAACATGAAGTATAAAGTGACTAATAAAGATGACACTTATATTATCCAATTAAGGAGGGAGAAAACTTGTAGTTATAGGGGAACTCCATGGATATCCTTGAAGTTATATGATTAGTACCATTTTCTATTTTAAATTGTAACCTGAGGCGTATGTGGATGATTAATATCATAAAGGGAGTTTCATGGAAGTTTATGAGAATTTCTGGAAAATAATTAAAGGGTAAAAATTCTAGCTACTAAACACCCATGAAGAGATACATCCACCTTTGGAAAAAGTTATGTTTAGTAGGCCTAATAAGAATAGACAAAAAGATAAAGATGAATAAAAGCGAGTGAAGAATCCTCATAGACTATCATAAAAGGGGCAATTCTGACTACGTGGAAAATGTGGCAAAAGTGATCATAACAATAGAAGCTGTAAATTTAGTCCACTTACTTCCAGTCAAGATAGAGCTAAAGTTTATAATTTAACATAAATTGTAGTTTATATATTTTTCAATAACTATTAATTAATAATATGTCAATATCGGACAGTTAACTATGCCTAACTGTTGAGAAATATTGCTCCAATTTGTAGCTCCAACCTGATTTCCTCTTCGAATATTTAACTTGTATTTGCAACTTATACTATGACTACGACTAGATATAATTACCACATCTATTTCTTATTGAAGGGTACTTCCCTTAATCCTCTTTTTAGATTGTAATTATGTTCTTTATCAATGAAATTTCTACTTTTATTTTTCAAAAAATGTATGCCTAATGAAGATCCAACAACAATAACAATTTTGTCTCAACCCCATTCTTCAATTTATAGTAGACAACCTTCTGAAGTAAGTGGAGCTGAGGTTAGTTATACACAATTTTCAATAACCATATGTTGTTATTCACGTATATTATTCTTCTTTTATATATTGTATATATGAATAATTTATTATTTTTACCTTATTTCTAATAGCCATTCTATAGTAGCTCTACCATTGAGGAGAAAGAGAACGTTAAGATAAAATGATCCAAACACTTTTTAACTATCATTCCAACTAAGAGGGTTAAGGTGAAAGGAAGCCCTAAGTATCATATGACAAAAATTACAAGAGGGATCTTCTAAACAAAATTCTATTAAATATTCAAACGAACAAGTAACTAATATTGAAATTAGAAGTCAACATAGTGTATATATGCATTAGTTGGTTTGTAAAGAATTATGATTAGATCCAATATATTTTGAGTGGAAAATTGTCAAATATGATACTAACTAATGTAGGAGAGTGTACTTGGTTTGATCCATTTTGTATATTTTTTAGAAATTGTGGTTGGATCCATTTTGTTTATTTTGTCTACAATCTAGTTGGATATACTGGAGTATCTTAGCAACATTCTAATTAGATCCATTATAAAGTAGAATGTAGCTTTGTAGTATAATTATGTTTACATTGTTACCTTAATTAAATGAATCTTGTAATTTATAATGACTTACATTATATAGATATTAAAGTTAATGGCCTATATTATATAAACCTCAACTTAACAAGCTTATGATTCTCACATTGTTTATATAAATGAGTCAAATAGAACTTTGCATATTATCATTTTTATGATTTCCGTTTTAAACATATTATTACAAGATGAACTTGAATTTGAATGTAATTACATATGAATAATAGATATCCAATATTCTCAGCATATTAACTAATTTCATATATAATACAAGTACTTCTCATGTTAGTCTCTATTCATATACAACATTTTTAATATATGAATTTTTATAAAGCATATCACATTATCCTATGATTTCAATAATGAGAAAATTCTAAGAACAATACATATCAACATTGAAACTACAATAATATATGTTATGAATATCTTCTTCAACTTCTTGTTATCATTCATAATAAGCTTCATTTCATAATCCATTTGCTTTATTTTTTTTCATCTAACTCAATTTGTTCCTTTCTTCCTTCTTATTTGTTCTTTTAACAATTCCCTTGCATACCTCTTCTTTAATGGTACCTTTGTAAATTAGTATCATCATTCATCAATCTTTTTAAAATTAAACTTTCATTAAAAGGGAGCAATCATTCCAAGAGTAAATTATATATAGTACTGTATATTATAAACTAAGAAGGCTAAACCAAATTTTATTCCAAAATTTCTATCTAATATATATATTTCTATTAAAAGATATGTTCCACTATGTTTTGCTACCCATTTTTTGTCACTTTTATATTCTTCTCTTACTTTAGAAGCTAAGTTCTCCCTAGTACATACCTCTTAATTAGATTTAATTCTATTAGTCTCATTTTACTTTAATTAACCTTAATTATGATTGCATGTTGGTCCTAAGGGGTAGGCTTTTTTTATGTTAGGTCCTAAAGGGTAGCTCTTTTGATGTTAGGCTATGAAAGTGCTTGATTTGCTTACGCTCTTTGCGTAAAGCTTAGATACTCAATCACAAGGTCTTTATCATTGGTAAGCTCTTATAGTTACTTGCTATATACTACTTGGTACTTATTTTAATTAGTGATTGTTTTGCCTTGCAGGCTTATCAATTGGAGTATGTTACATGTTATTTACCTACTTGATTCCATATTGATTCTCCAAGATGATGCAATTTGTTTACTACATGTCTTAGCTTTATAATTCATCAGTATTTGCTCCCTTATCTACTGTGTTTGTAACATCCCCTCACCAATTGAAAAGGGTATTTTGGTCATTTTGGTAAATTGGAGTGGGTTAGGATTATTCAAAGTGCTTTTGACATATTCATGCATTCATATATGCACATGAATAATAATTAGTGAATTTTTGCACATGAAATGATT
>JAOQMS010000005.1:33162583-33176148 GCA_027563885.1 Erythroxylum longipes | reverse complement strand
TGGCTCAGAGGTCCGTCAGCTGACTCCCGAAGGAAACTAGTTGTTATCGTTTTGTAATGTTGTTAGAACCTGTATAGTGTTTTGTAAACAAACGTAGAGAAGAACGATGTAAACGTTATCAGTGAATGAAATAAACGAATGTTTTAAGAGGAATGATAACACCTTTCGAATATACTAGCTTAAGCCATGTGTAAGTTAGTTTTGCCATTACTCCAACATGCCATTATCGTAGGTTATGTTCCTAAAAGCTTAGGTATGTACCCTATGGTAGTGGGATGTTACACATTCTATTCATGAATGCACAATCAGATAATGACATTTGTGACCAGAGTAGCCACTGATCAGAGCTTAAAATTCAACGAGTGAAAAGAGCCTCGAGCTCAAACAGTGATTAAGAGCTTAAGGCTCACTATGTATAATGAGCCCTGTATCCCCCAAGCGGATAAGGGACAATTATTAATGAGCCCGGTATCCAAAATGGATATGGGACAGTTCAGGCACTCGGTCACAATAACGTAATAAATAGAAAGTGTCTCATGAGTATTTCATATGCATTTATATCAAGTATGTTTGATTGATTGAAATGCCGAAATTTCCTATGCTGGAGTAAAAGTGTGATACATGATCTATTATGCAAAATTGTGAATCACATGTCATGTGAAATAGTGTGTTGCATGAATTGAGTGAACCATTAATGATGGTTACCTCATTGAGTTCGCAAAACTTACCCAAAAATTGCAATTATTTTTCAGGCTTGAAGAGTACCCCGTTAGACAAGCGGGAGTATACCTACTACATGCAAGTAAAAAATAGAGGTCGGGATCAGTTGACGTCTGCATTAGTATTTCCTTTATTTTTGTATCAATTAAGTCTTCCGTAATTACTATAACTTGTGTATTCGAATATTTCTGCTTTGAAATAAATTTTCAAATCGGAAATGTTTGTATATGGTTCTGGCAATGTAATGAAATTTTCACAAGTATTTTGTATTTGTAACGGGCCCAAATGGCTATTGAGTTTTCTGATGATTGTATTGCTATGATTGGAAATGTTTATGAAATAAAGTGGGCCTGATTTGATTATCGATTTCCGCACTTTATGTTTGTGGTTTCAAAAAAAACATTGTACTGAAATTTGAATAATTGAGTGTTATAGCATGCCACCCTCGCGGGGCACGGACTCGGATATCCCTCAAGATGTCGGGTACGTGTCTTGCGAGAGTGGGGTGTTGTAAAATAATTATATTTAGTTGATAATAAATAAGATTATGAAAAAGCAAAAAAAATAATTTTATGGTTTTTATAAAATTTAAAAATTGGAAGAAATTAAAACTAAAAACTAAAATAAAAAATCAAACAAATGAAAACTAAAAACATAAATGGAAACAAACAAACCTTATTATGCAATTATGATTAAGAGCGAGTTAGAAATATTTTATTTAAAGTGCGAATTAAGTGTAGAAAACAAATAATTTATATATTGATAATTAGGAAAAAGAATGCTGGTTTTTAAGTTTGCCTATGAGACTTGAGTTTTAAGATTTTTTAGAATGTAAGCAATTTCTTAATTGTGGTGATTTAGTGTATTTTGTTTTTTGGATAATTAATGAAAATATTTATGGCATTAAATAAATAAATAAATAATGATTATATTGTTTTAGAAAAAGAATACAAGAAAGGTGAAAAATTATGTCATTGATATCATTGAATGTGAAAGGGAGACTAAACTCATTGATATCATTGAATGTGAAAGGGAGACTAAACCACAAACTTTGCTTATGTTTGTCTTCATTTTTGAGTTGGATGGCTTTAATAATTAAATTCTATTTTGAGGTATCACTCAATGAGAAATTGAATGATGTTATTAGGTAGCTTTAATAGTATATTACCTTGTAAGGATGAATAAATATAAATTTTAGGGGGTTGGTGAGCGTTAAGATATTCAAATGATAAGATATTATATTATTTTCTTATATAAATATTAAATACATCATTATAGTTAAAAAGCTGTTGATAATAGATGTGAATGTTAATTAGTATGTTTATATGACTAAGTCATTCTTAGAATAACACATTTAAGGAATTCAATTCATGAAGACGAGAATGAATGAAGTAAGAAAGATTATAAAAGAGAATATCAAAGTAAAGGTCAAGGTTGAGTGAAGGGGGGGATAGGACTTCTTTGATTGGAGATCTCGTAAATGGGAAGATAATTCGCAGAAACACCAACTGGTTGATCTTTTATGGTATTTCATAACTAATTTAAATTTACTAGCGCACGTTTTATTATGTGTATAAAGTTGGCCTTGGCCATCCTTTTATAATTCTCCCAAAAACAAAAGATAAACTTAATTTTTGTTCTTTAATTTTACCTCATCAGATATATACATAAAATTAAAGCTCGTTTGGTAGATAATGGCAACACTTGTGTTACTGTGCATTGATTGTGTTGATTTGAAAGAAACAAGTTGGTGACCTCTCCACCGAAAGGCATTCCCAGCACGACACTTCATCGTTTTGTTTTGGTTTAGTTGCCTGCACACTTATCGCAGATGATACAGCCCTTCCTCGATTTTACGGCAACTCTTTCTTCTTATTAGCTTAGTTTCATACATATTCACCTCTACAAAAAGCTATAGGCAACCTTGAGGATAAGAAAAACAGGGTAACTTATGTATTCCCTTCTCCTTCTCTCTTCCTTCTTATTGACTCTTGCTGTAGCAAATGAGATTCCTATGTAAAAATCACTCTTTTGCTTTTTGTTTCTTATCACTCTGAGCTATTCTGTTATGTCATTCTTGAAAGTATGACTATTTTTTCTAAGCAATATTCTTTTTTCGTACGTTTGTAAAAAGTTTCTGTTAGATGAAGAAAATAAGGGTAGGATTATGTTGTGTTTCTCTACTCTATTGGTGAGATCTGATAATTATTCTTTTTATTTTTGTGGTTGTGTTTTATTTGTTACATGCTGAGCATGGAAAGTTAACTTCCACTTACGTGATTAACGCGACAATTCTTCCAAAGTTTGCTAAATTATTTTATGGTGTTAGATTAGTTAGACGCCTTTGCATACTTTGATTTCCTTGAGAGATTCTTAAATTCTTTTCAAAGATATAATTAACGAAGAAGCTGCTTGAACCAGATGCTTTGGATGGAACTTTGGAAAATTCTGCTGTTAAGCCTCCACTGACCAAAATACTCTAACAATGGAAATCCACTACTTTTAGAGCTAGCTATTGTTCAGCAATCCACAACTTTTCTATTCCTCTTCTGAACATGGGACGATCTTTAGCTCTTCTGACCATTTTTTCAGTAGTCAACCTAGTGAAGACCGTTGGAATCGGGTTTGATGGACAAAATCATGATATTACTGTGATCAAAAAGTGTGTGAAAGGAGATGTTCTTCGTTTACGGGCAGGTGCACCCTTCAAGATCGCACTTTTTGCAGACCTCCACTTTGGAGAGGATGCTTGGACTGACTGGGGCCCTCAGCAGGATCTGAACTCTGTTAAAGTCATGTCCACTGTGCTGGACGCTGAAACGCCAGGTGATTGTTTTCATTTTTCTTTGTCGAATTTATTTGGTTCCTCTCAAGCACCAAGTCAAATGTTGGGCTATCGTTTAATTTACATGGTCACATATCCTTGTTTTGTCCTTCTCCATCCTGAGTTAAGCTGTCAAATGTCAGAGACATACTTCGAGACAATAAACAAGATATTCTTATTGATGGAATTGCTGATGATACAAGATTCTAAATTTCATACTTCAACTTATTCTTTCTAATGAAATGGTAGTGATGCATTCTTTAGGTTCACATCCTTAAATTGAAATCTCATGATATACTGCTACTTTAAAGCAAAACCTCAACTTGTTTGGCAATTTTTCCTGACATTCCTCCCTGAGTTTCCAGTTTGAGATAGGATCCCAAGCTTCTTTGTTTGACTGTAGCAATTTTCTAGAAATTGTTGGCTGCGCATATAAATTATGTTTGTCCTTTTACTGTATGCTTGTGTGTTAATCACTTGACAGCATTCAGGGCTTAGAAACGAACTTTACTTTGTTTACAATTCTTACTCTCACAGGATAACCCACACTATTTGGCTATGTTAGAAAGTTTTCTTTCACACTGTTGGCTCAGCCCACAAAGTTTTGCTATCTATTTGACTTCTCCCTCTGCATTTTAGCTGCTTTGTCACCTCCCATTGTAATGGTAACTTAAAGAATAAAATTTACAGAGTTTGTAATATATCTTGGAGATGTTATTACGGCCAATAATATTCCAATTGCCAATTCAAGCTTGTACTGGGATCTGGCAATCTCTCCAACTAGGTCGAGGGGTATACCATGGTCCAGTGTTTTTGGGAACCATGATGATGCACCATTTGTCTGGCCAATGGAGTGGTTTTCTGCCCCTGGAGTCCCTCAAGTTATCTGTCCTGGAGTTAATTATTCATGTTATGGTGAGTACGATTCTTTCCCCCATTTAAATGGTTTTAGCATGAAGTCTTTCCTCTTAAAGTAAATCCTGACGGAGTTTGAGACATGTCAGTTGTTAAAATCATGTCATGAGTACTTTATCATTTTACTGTTTTTTCTTTTGCTATGACGTGGTAGCCATGTGATATTGTTTTAGCATGCCACTATCATACTGATTCTCCATCATTGAGCTTTTATTGTATAAGAGCAGTAGCAACTATGAGAAATCCGCCAATATAATCATGATATGGAGGCATTTAATTAAAAATTGAAATTAGGTTATGTGTTACAAAGAGGAAAACCTACTGATTACATCATTCAGCTTAATTTTCCTGTTGAAAATTGTTCTTCTAGCATATATAAAGGGCAAATCATACGTTTAAAAGAGAAGATGATTGAATGATTTATCCCAAACCTGCCTCTGCTGCCGTTGCGCAAACCATTTAAATGAAACTTGAGGATGTGGTTTGATTCATAAAAGGTTCCTGACCTAATGAAGTTCCTTCTTTCTGAAACCAATTACAACCGTGGTAATTTCTTATTCCTTGCAACAAAAGTTACCGCACCATTCTCCGCATCCTTAAGATCAATCTGGTGCTTTAAAGATCCTCCAATCAAAGAAGTAAGAAATAAGGCCTCGTACTGATAGACATATCATAGAAGTGAAATGTAACGTGTCCTTGTGTTATACAGACTATTGCTGTCTTCCCATAAATACTATAGCAGCAAGCAGCACTTTTTTTTTTTTTTTTCTAGATTTTGACCAGGTTATCACAATTTGAATTTACGAAAAGAGAACAACAGTTAAAAAGTGTTTCTAACTTCAGCCTCATTAAGAATGATTACTCGATAAGTGAAATGATTGTTGCATATCATTTTTGTAATGGCCATTTACATGAGACTAGTTTGCATTCCAGGGGCAGATTACTGTAGTTTCAAAGGGACTTCACGTTTAGAGCTGATAAGAAAGGAAATTGATCATAATGACCTATCGTATACCAAGAATGGTCCTAAAGATCTATGGCCTAGTATATCCAACTACATTCTCAATGTCTCATCCTCAGATGATCCAAGATCACCTGCCTTGTTCATGTACTTCCTAGATTCTGGTGGTGGGTCCTATCCTGAGGTTATATCAAACGCCCAAGCAGATTGGTTCAAGAAAAAGTCTGAAGAGATCAATCCTGATTCAAGGTTGGAGTTTCTGAAAGCATTTATTTTCTTTCATACACTTGAAGAGTGTTCAGTTGAATATTTGACTTGGGTATTATAAATATCATCATGCAATTCTTGTTGATGCTGGTTAAAAAGATGTTTCCCTCTTCATTTTGATCTTTTCTTTTATAAATACATTGTGATCATTGTAGGCTTGACTTTCGGCAGGGTTCCTGAAATAGTCTTTTGGCACATACCAACTAAATCTTACAAGAAGGTGGCTCCCTGGTTTGGCATACGTAAGCCTTGTATTGGTTCGATTAACAAGGAAAGTGTTGCTACACAAGAAGCTGAATTAGGTATCATGAACATTCTTGTCAAGAGGCCTTCCGTCAAGGTCAGTTCTTATATCACATGAGCTATGTGATGAACATGCATATTGTGCTTATATAGGTCCAACTGCTGCAGAAGAAAGCTAATTATGAACATTCATATAGATAACACAAATTCCTTCTTTAGCTATTTCAGGTTTGCATGGGAAGCTAATTTATTTAACTTATTGGAATTGTGTTCGGAACCTAACCATATCTGATGGTTCCTAAAATTAGGCTAAGTTTATCAGCTTCTTTAATAGTCTCAATTGAATAGTTTAAACCTCAACTATTCATGCCTAAGCTAGAAAATTGATATCCTGTGACTTGCATTTCATAAAATCACTAGTATTCAGGGTCCATTTGGAATGACAGATCAATTCGGCATTATAGTTGTGTTTCTAAAACCTTTGTCTTGAGGCAAAGATAGCCACAAAGATGTTTGCCATCTAAAACTGTACTTTTCAAAAGAAAGGGGACCAAACACAGGTTTGAGAATCTTAAGTAATTAAGATGATTGGTTTTTACTGCTAAAATATGGCAGTTTTTGGTAGAGTAAAGAACAAAATCAATGATCAGAAAATTAAGAAGAACTTGGAATCAAAGGGCCAAGAGAAGCCTTGAATTTCTGGAAATCTGTCACAGCAGCAGTAAAACTCCAAATACAAAATAAAGAAGATACTGACTGGTTAACCGGCCCCCTGGAAAAAGATTCCCGATACTCACACTCAGTAAATATAATAATCACTCAATGCCCCCACACCATCACACACCCTTACTACTTATAACAAAATTCCCCAACTAACTCTGCCACGTAATTATTCTTCTGCTGCAAGATTTGGTTCTTTGTCCTTTGCTGAGCCTTGGTTTCCTCCTTTGGGCCTTCTAGAATAAACAATAAATCCTCTGGGCTTGCTTGCTGTTCTATCAGTTTTCGTTTCTATCTGTTATAAGTGTAAATTATTCTGGAGTGACACTAATGTATTGTTGATCGGTACAGAACTTTTTTTAATTATTTTTATGAAGATAACTCTTGATTCTTAAACAAAATTCTATGGTTGAGGCAAACGCTTTTGAGTATTTTGGAGAACAAGAGTCTGTCATGAGTAGCCATCAATCTTCAAGTAGGAAGACTGAAATTTAAGATTATAACAACTTGGTAGTTACTATTATTATTCTTCTGTTGAAAGCTAATGAAAGCCTATAGGTTGAGGATGTCAAGGTTTTCAATGAAATATTCTGAAGTAGTTGATCAAATGTGTCCAGAAAAGAGTTTCTTGTGTCTAAAATTGGATTGGAAAGACACTAGCTGGTCTCAGAGGCATTGCTGTTTATTGTGGAAAAGTTGATATAATGTTCATAGGTTCAGATGAGTCTGTCTAAATTTAAAGCCCTTGTGGTTAGTGCAGGCAGTATTTGTAGGGCACAATCATGGACTGGACTGGTGCTGTCCTTACCAGAGGCTTTGGTTGTGCTTTGCGAGGCATACTGGTTACGGTGGCTATGGGAATTGGGCAAGAGGAGCTAGAATTGTGCAGATAGTTGAGAAGCCCTTCTCACTCAAGTCGTGGATTAGGATGGAAGATGGTAAAGTACATAGTGAAGTGGTCTTGAGCTCTTGATTTCTTGCCCCTGTAATTATGTTGTGAGAAGTGGGGAAAACACAATTGAGATGAAAGAATATATAGCTGATCCACAAATATGTGGCTTGTGTAGAGATGTTTCTAAACAGAAAATGCAGTTTGTAGATGAATGGATAATAGCATCATGTGCAAAAGAATAATTAGCTCCTTGTTATGGTGTATTTGATCGAGGCCAAATAGGGGTCAAAAGTATTACGTATGTACTTATTGTTTGTTATGGTTGTTACGGTTGTCTTTTCCTTTTCCTTTTTGCCTTTACAATGATAACTTCGCAATAAGTATTCGGGTGATAGCTGTTTTTACGTTGTATTTGCTTTTATGCCTTCTTGTTTGCTACTGTTATACAGGGCCAGTGATGGATGAATAATGTAGAATGGAGTTTGTTTTTGTATTCAAGTACTCCATCACAACGTTTCTTGAACACGCAGTTTAGCTAGTAACTAATCAACCATGCAACAACTAAAACAACTAATCAAACAAACATATAGTAATCTAATAAATAGCAGGATTAGGTATAACTTAAGCTGTTGCTGAAGAGCAATTAAAGTTGATGTTTAATTATTTAAAGATTGGAGTGGAAGAAGACATGAATGTTGGGAGTGGGAGTTATTATAGTGACAGCGGTAATCGATGTTCCTGGAGTTATTATAGTGACACCGGTAATCGATGTTCCTTCTTTGGTTTCTGGCAATTTATGCGAAGTTAGTTAATTGTCATACTAATTATTAAGCACAGTGTTCGAGTTTCAATAATCAAAGCAACTTACCTAGATGCTCCGAATCATTACGAACTAAACCATTCAAATTATTAGTCATTCGTCTAACCTTTTCGCTTCCTCAATTAAGACAGTTCATTATATAGTAACATGACGGGTATTTCCTCATCTAAAACACAAATATAGAAGATGAATCATGGTAAATGTATTATGTATGGATATAAAGAAAAGGTTTTTGCTTTTTCTTTTAATTAATGACAATCTTTTTGAAAGCCAAATCATCCTCTTAATGTCGGCTGTTACAATTAATTGTTAACAAAAAGGTTACCAACTAGGAGAGAATGTTAAGTATTATTATTACTTGACTTAGAGCTTCAAATAAGGCGAAACAAGCGGCAAATCTGCGCAGGTCTAAGTCCATTATTAAAGAAGAAGGATCATGCTTTCATTATGTCAGCAACGTCTTTCCTATATTTTTTTTCTTTTCAAGCAACAAAAACGAAGATTGAACGCATAGAATGTTTCAGTCATGTTCAGGTTTTGACTTTTGAGGGATCGCAACTATGTCGGCACTACCCTCGTTTAATCATAAAGCTACTTATCTTATTAGTTCTATATCATTTTATACAAGAAAACTTTTTATTTTTGGTTTGTTCAGATTTATTTATTTACGCTTAACGAAATGGAATTGAAGAAGGTGCAACTTGGTTTGATCTTTGCGTCATGGTGAGAGAGAGAGGGCAAAAAGCTGCGGTTCAGCGCCACAAACTCGGCGATCGAAGATAAGAAACATAAACTAGACACTGCACGGAGAAGAAAGTGCCACGTTATGTTGCCTGCGAGTCTGTGCTAATTATTACTCTACGCCCTTTTTCTCTCTTTTCTCTTAACTAATTTGCGATGTTTTACTTGCCAACGCGGCTTGCCTTTTTGATAGAATGAAGTGGTTAGTAACGAAAATCTCAACACAAAAAAATAACATATGCGAAATCATGCTGCAATTCAGAAAATATGGAATACTAATCTTATGGAATCATCTAATATTTTATTGTATTGTTGTACAAATGTGTGGTGGCATGAGATGGTAAGCGATAGTCGTGGAAGAGGATAAATTTGTTGATGTGTCAGACAGACTGACTTGTTCCAGTTTGCAAAGACAATATTATTCATTAGTTTACATACTGGGAGAGTACTTGACTGAAGCATCATTCACTGTCATCATCATCAGGGTGTTCAGTTCTCTTTCTACTTGGAAGTTGGAACAGAAAGTAAGACTCAAATCGTTATTCCCTACCTCTGTTTTTGGGTTTACGTCACTCGTTTCAATTTTGGGTGAGTACGCTTGTGATTCTTTATCCTTTCTGGATGAAATTGAACTCAAGAATGATGACAAAACATTTTCACCACCTACAACATTAGCTTTATCAAATATCGACAGACAGAATGAGCTTGGAAATTGGTTTTGTATCTTTCTGTAGCTTAAAACAATCAATCCATATTTTTTTTTCTCTGAAAACAAACCGAAGTACTAGTATATATGTGTTTGTGCAGCAATTTCTGTAGTGGCTTTTGGTTACCTTCTGAAAAGAAATCAGCTATGGCAAATTACAGAAGATGATATTCATAGTGTTGGGTAAATGTTATTGCGCGAGTCTTCAATGGCAAAGAATCGTTCATGGTTTGACCGGGTGAAGAGATTCTGTTCCTGCGACGAAAAACCAAAAGCAGAAAAGGTCTGATGTTGCATAAAATTTACATTCGTCAATTGATAGTTATCGCTGAAATTAGTTAAGTTAAAATATTTCTTCTTCCTTTTATCAACTAGCAAACACGTAAGTGGAGGACATGGGTTGCAGGAAAGCTCAAGTATAAGCAATGCCCTGCACTTCTAACACCTCAAAGAGCTGTCAATGAAGCAAAAGAAAATCAGAAAAAGTATGCTTTGACGGTTGCCATGGCAACTGCTGCCGCTGCTGAGGCTGCTGTTGCTGCTGTTCAGGCAGCTGCTGAGGCTGTTAGACTCACAGCTGCCTCTCACTCTCATCATTCCCTTTCCAACATCCGTCAAATCTTGGCAGCTACTAACATTCAGAGCGCCTTCCGTGGATACCTTGTAAAATTCTTGAAACCCTTTGATCTTAAACATAACTTTGATGGCTGGAAACAGCTTAGTAAACCTTTGATTGGTTAGCTTGGTAAACTATAGTCAGTAGTCACAAATTGAAGTCACTGGACCAAGTTAGGAGTTGAGGCATGAAATTTTTAAAACAAAAAATGAATTGGTCAATTGCAAGCTCACATATAATATGAAAGTCGGTTTTGAAACTTGCATTTCCACTTCTGTCGGAAGTTACTGAAGAAACAAATCATGTGCTCACCTGAAATTTCTTTTGAATAACATCTGAATATTGTGATCTGTTAAATTTGTTAATTTACTCTCTCAAGAAATCCATTACTCACCTTGGGGGAATTTGAGCTTATTCTGAATTCCAACTACCCAGTCCATTTAATCCAAATGCAGCGCCTTTTGTGTGATAAACATCCTCAAACTAAAATCTCAAACAGGCAAGGAAAGCATTGCGGGCATTAAAGGGAGTGGTAAGGCTTCAAGCAATTGTTCGTGGACAAGCTGTGAGACGGCAGATGGCCGTCAACATGAAGAATGTCCAGGATCTAAATAGAACTTGTAATGATGGTGATAATGATCTAGTCTTCAAGTCAAGGGAGTTTAAAGAGGAAGGAATCGAGGTAAGTAGCTTAGTTAATCTGTTTAACTATCATTCAAATTCAAGCATCCAATAAGTTTTTCTTGAATCAGATCACGGGAAGAATGGGATAAATGTTCTTTAGAAACTTTTGTTTTTTGTTTTAATTTCTTTTTGCTTCTTTAATCTCTTCAATTGCCAGAGATCCTACCTACAACTTAATTTTGTGTTGCTTTGTCGAATTAATATGGGCAGCTCGAACACGTTGGTCAAAGAAGTTGGGATTATAGCATCCTTACAAAGGGAGCCATAGAAGCCCTATGGTCAAGGAAGCAAGAGGCTGCTATAAAAAGAAAGAGAATGATGAAGTACTCATTTTCACATCGGGTACTCCATTTCATAGGCCTGTTGCCAATCTTATCGAGTTCTACTTTCTGCGATGCTAAAACAATTTTTTCTGAAAAAATGTTTTCCAGGAGAGAAGTACTAAAATACTACACGGACCACTACCGAAGATGGAATATGGCAGAACGCTCAACTTTATTGAACAATGGGCAGACAAAGAGGCTGGCCATAGAGTGGTGAAGAACTTGAAGCCGATCGCTAGTTCTAATACATTTGGTACCACTGATGCATCTTATGGGCCAATGCAATTTAAACTTAGATCCATAGATGGATTGAGTTCGCCGGCCTCATGCTCTCGGAGATCATTTGTTCGCAGACGACAGAGTATAGGAGGACATGACACCTCCGTCCCAAATTCTCCGTCGTACATGGCCGCAACACAATCAACAATGGCCAAGACAAGGTCGATGAGCACACCAAGGCAACGGATTGGACATCTACATGGTTGCTTCGATCACAGTTTGGCTTATGAGGATGGAATGTCCTATTACCATCCTTATGATGGAGAATTGTTGAGCTCAAGTAGAAGAGGTGGTCAATGTCCTGTAAAGTAGTTGGGATAAATCAACACAAACTTCAAGGTTTGTAAATAGCATGCTTAGACATTGTAGCGGTTGTTGGAGATATGTATAGTTGCTGAGTTCCTGTCGATGCATGATTGAACATGGAACTCCTGATGGTTTGAAAACTTCAAAATGCAGCTGTGTGACATGTCATTTTTTCCTCAAGTTCAGTCGTTCGTGTTTGAAGAGTTTGTTATATTTTTCTTTTGGAGACGTTTGGTGATGCGATTTGGCTGGTCTTCCTGAAAGTACAAGCTTTGAACAGAAAGATATGTGGAAAGTAAATTTTGGCATGAGGTGGAAGGGCTTGCTGTCTTTCGTATAGGCCTTATCATAGGATGGGTAAGGCTGAGAAGTTGTCCATTCCGTAGATTTGTTTGGAAATTTAAGTTTTAAATAAATTTGGTTCAACAAAAGCAAATGATGAATTCATATCTCAAGCTTTTATCTGAAAGCGTGCGTTCAACAAATTTTCAACCTAATAACCATGACAACATTAAATAATGTGATTCTTAATACTATACTAAATTGACTAATATAATTGCTAAAATTTTTAGAAAAATAATTTAAATTTAAATTTAATGTATAACATATATGTTTGACTTCTTTATATTCTATGAAAATATATCATCATTGTAGCAGATATTAAGATAATGTAAAGTGTATTTAATAATGACTCTTTAGTAATTTTAGTATTGTGTTCTATAAGAAATTGGTATGAATAGAAAAACTTATAAGTACTAGTAACTAGCCTAAGGATAATAAGTAAAAAGAATTTTTTTAATTATATTTCAAATAAAGAAACAAAAAGTAAATTTAAAATTAATATTGAAAATAGTCAATGATAAGACAATTGATTAAAAAAATGCAATGAAATAATTATGTCTACCATGGTACTTTTTCTTAGTAGTAGTTTTGACTTCATTATCTTAATTAAGATTGGATATATTCTCTCGACTGGTAAAACTTTTTAGACATTAAAACTCTATTATCTCGAGTTACAGCCATTTACTCTCTGGTTTGTTAACCCATTTCTCTTCCAATGCTAAACACCTATTTGAATGTATTACGCTTTGTGAAATCCCATGAATGGTTTCGTTTCACGTCATCACTGGGAAGATTACGTAGGTCCTCACCGAGTACCATGTTTAACCCTCTTTATCCAATTCATGCGCCACTCTTAGGCAAGCTTTCTTAAACTTATCTATTGGTATATTAACGATGGATTCAAATGTCGATACGAATAAATCATTATGAAGACCAAGAAACGTAGCTCACAAAAATATGAAATCAATTTGTAGAAAAGAATCACGGGGTTTTTTCTTATTTAGGCTTGATTTTGATAAGGAAATTATTCAACAAGGTGCTAAAATCTCTCCTGAAGATGTGGAAGCTACTGATTATGTTAAATGATAAGGAAATTATTCAACAAGATGCTAAAATCTCTCCTGAAGATGTGGAAGCTACTGATTATGTTAAAAGTCAAGGGTTCTATGTACATTAATACAGATTGGGTCAAAACCTGTAATTAGG